>LPNX011083265.1:0-82615 GCA_001517045.1 Pseudotsuga menziesii
AGGGCTTAGCGTTGAGGAGAAGATGGGTGTTCCGCGGTGCGCAGAGATGTAGTAAGGATTGGAAAGCTGCGAGTAAGTGGAAGTTGTGCGACGTGAGAGGAATCTGAGCAGCTGGTGCGGGGTTGAGCATCGCTCGGGAGAAAGTGCTGCGAGTAGAAGGGGACGTGCGATGTGCAGAGCTAGTCGACCTAGTGGCGCATAGGAGAAAGGGGAAAGAAGTAGGATGTCCAGAACCTGGTCCAAGACACTTGAGTCTTGGCCAACCCATTAGATTCACTTCGGGTGAGACTTCAGATCGCTTTGCGGTCTGTTGCCGAAAGGGCCAGTGAGTTTGGGGTGTTGTTGATTAATTATAGTAAACCCGGGTCTGCCCATGCAATCAATAGTGGCATAGTTATTCTCATGCTCCTTCAACTTCCTTGACTCATAACATATCAAGTGGTTGTCTTGCATAAGGACTCCTCCAAGCCCTTGACCGCATGCATTAGTACACACCACAAAATCTTTTTTTGGATCTGCAATCTTCAAGACTGGGGCACTTGTGAGAAGATTCTTCAACCGCTGGAAACTTTTTTCGCACCTTGGTCTCCATTCAAACTTTATTCCCTTCTTTTACAAAGAAGTGACTGGATGTGCAACCTTGGAGAATCCTTCAATGAATCTCTTGTAGTATCCTGCAAGTCCTAGAAAATATCTTACATATGTCACATTTCTTGGGGTAGTCCAATTCATAATGGCCTCAATCTTCTCAGTGTCTACAAATATGCCCTCATATGAGATAATGTGACCCAAATAATGAATCCTATCTCTACAGAAGTCACACTTGCTCAATTTTGCATGCAACTGATGCTCCCTAAGCAATTGTAATGTCAATCTCAGATGTTCCTCATGCTCTTCCTCATTCTTAGAATAAATAAGGATGTCATCAAGAAATACAAGAACAAACTTGTCCAAATACCTGCTGAAGACACTATTCATAAGGCACATGAATGTAGTTGGTGCATTTGTGAGACCAAATGGTACCACTACAAACTCATAGTGTCCATACCTTGTTCTGAAGGATGTCTTATGAATATCTTCATCCTTGATTCTCACTTGATGGTAACCCGACCTTAAATCAATCTTGGAAAATACCTTTGCTCCTCTCATTTGATCAAAGAGGTCATCAATCCTAGGAAAAGGGTATTTCTTCTTCACCGTGACTTTGTTCAACTATTCTTAATCAATACACAACCTGAGTGTACCATCTTTCTTCTTCGCAAACAGAACTGGTGCTCCCCAAGGTGACACACTAGGCTTGATATACTTCTTCTCCAACAACTCTTATAGTTGCATCTTTAACTCTAGCATTTTTGGTGTACTCATCCTGTAGGGTGTCTTGGACACTGGTGCTGCTCATGGAACAAGTTCAATTGTGAAATCAATGTCCCTCTTTGGAGGAAGCCCTAGAATCTCATCAGGAAACACATCCCTGAATTCTTGCAACACATGAAAGTCCTCCAACCTAGGATTTTCATCCTTTGTTACCTCCAAAATATGAGTTGCATACAACTGACAACCTCTCCTACAGAACTTCTTCAACTGCATTGTTGAAATCTACCTCACAAAAATCACCTTTGGGATGCCTCTTACAATCCTTGGGTTCCCTTCTTCATCCATGCATTCAAAAGTCTTATTATAACAGTCAATATTTACCCTATGAGCTTCTAACCAATCCATTCCAATGAGAAGATCATAGGAACCAAGTGGTAGAACATTCATATCAACACAAGTGACCAATCCATTCATGACCAACGAACATTTCTTTGCCACTTCACTAACCTTTCTCTTAGTTTCAGTGGCTTACTGAACTAACCAAGATTTTCTATGCTTTACTTTCTTAAAAACACAAATATCCACTACTCTAGGGGTAATGTAACTATGAGTAGAACCAAGGTCAATCAAAATTGAAACAGATTACTCAACAATCTTACCTTCAACTTCAACCATAGTTGACTGGTGATCTGCTTGGCGGTCCTCCAGTGCTACATAAATCCTAGGGACATCCCTTTCTAATTGACCCATTATTTCTACCTCTTGAATGTTGTAAGATGGCCTTGCATTCTCATTCTCAATTTGACAATTCCTGTGCATGTGGGGTCCTCCACATTTCCAACATTAGAGGGGTTCTTGGATCTGATGTGGCTCTTTAGGATTTTCTCCCATCACTTTGGATGGCTGCTTCTCAGCTTGTGATGGTTGATTTGGTTGATTCCTGAAGTTAGAAGGTTTGAAACCTTTCTTCCTTTGGTCAAACTTATCATTCTCCTTGTCCTTCCATGTCTTTTAATAATCAAGTTTTCCTCTGCTTTGCTCATAGCAATACTTAGCTTTCCTTATTGCTTCTTTAAGGGCTCTAGGCTCATAAAACTCAATACGGTATTTGTATGATTGTGGTAATCCACTTAGAAAACATTGGATCTTCACCTTCTCAACTTTGATGTACCTAACATACCTCAAAAGTTCTAGGAACTTGTTTGCATCCCCTTCCATGGTCTGTTGTCCCAATATTAGCTCATGGAATTCTTTAATATTGTCATCATAGTACCTGTCGAAGATGTACTTCTGCTTGAAATACTTATGGAACTGTTTCCACTTAAGTCTCCTTTCACTGATCCTCTTTACTTGTCTGAGGTGCTCCCACCAAATGGATGCCCTTCCATTCAGATTGAATATGGCAACCCTTGCCTTCATGTTTCCTGAATAATCTTGAACTTGGAAATACTTCTTTATCCCAAGAATCCAAGCTTCATCCTCTTGTCCATTCTTTACCTCACCATCAAACGTAGGAGGTTTATCCTTCTTGAATTCATCTCGAGAGCGATCCCTGTGGCGCCTCTTTCTCTTGCTCTTGTAAGAAGAAGAACTTGAATCCCCACTGGATTCTTTTGAGTGTGATGATCTACTAGAATTCCTTCTTCTTCTTCTGGTACTGCTCTTACTACCTTCTGGTTTTACTGTACCATGTCCAGAGTCCATCTTTCTTTGCAAGTCTGTCAAACTTTGCAACATAGCAACATTCAATTGATGCTGCTCTTCCTGGGCTTTAATCAGGATTCTCATAGTAGCTGCAATGTCTGATGGACTCTCTTGCAATATTTTTCCACTAGATTCTATATCATCATTCCCAACTCAGACATTTTCCCCCATGGCATCTCGTGCACATTCGTAGGAATCCCATGCATCATATCCGTCATGGGTTCTCATGGCTGAACGAAGACTCACTTTACCAAACTGCACTATCCAGAATGTTTCCTTTGAAGGTAACTATAATTCTGCAAAATGTGTTTAATAACAATTTGTTAGCTGTATAAAATTTATATGAATCATGCATTACTTACATGCCTTGGGAAAATCATATATTGACAATTTTTCCAAAACACAAAATTTTTCCTTTCACAAAAACGACTATCTGAAGGGGACAACGGGGGTCAAGGGGGCTGCCACTGCAGGGCGGGTCGAGGGCAGCGCCCTCGTTTTTTTGTTGTTGTAAAACTTTCGATTTCAGGTAATCTAGTGCATAACCTCGCTACCATTTTTCCGTTTTCTGACACCTGAAATTATGCTTTTTTTTGTAAAACTTTCGATTTTGCGCAATCTAGTGCATAACCCTGCTGCCATTTTCCATTTGCTGACCCCTGAAATTCTGTTGAAAAACTTGCTAAAAATCCCTGTCAGAACCATGTTCATCTTCAATATTCACTTTTCTTCCGCTGTAGCGGAAAACTGTTCAACTTCCACCTGCTGTGGTGGCTCCTTCCTCTTTTTCCACCTGCCGCCATAGAGACTTAAACTTCTTTTTCCTTCCACTGCCGTAGCGGCTTGACTTTCAGTTTCTGGCCGCCGTTGTGACTTGTTCTTCTTTTTCTNAGCCGCAGCTACGTCGTCTCTATTTCCATCTTTTTCTCCACCACGCGTCGGTTTGATATTCATCTTCCACCCGCTGCATGCATCGGCTTGAACCTTACATTCCTCCTGCTGCAGCGGATCCTTCATCTTTTTCCATCCACTGCATCATCGGCTCGAACTTCATTTTCCAGCCACCACGTGCCGACTTCTTCTTCATTTTCCGCCAGCCGCAGTTGTGACTCAAACTCTAATTTCTGTCCGTCGTAGCGGCTCGATCATCAACTTTCGTCCACCGACGTCAACTCGATCCTTTTCTTTCACCCGTATCAGCTTGTTCTTTCATCCTTAGCCACCTCCAACACTTACACGATTTTTGAAATTTTTCCTTCTGTGTCAGACGCCATCGGCAAAACTTCCTACTTCAGCCGCCGCCATAGCGGCTCGAAACTTAAGTTCTATCCACCGTTGCGGAATAACTTCAAACTTCTTATGCCTAATTCGTCTACCGCTATGGAAATATCCTGGACTTTTGTTTGCTATGTATCAACTCCTCTCAACCGACGTTCATTAGCATAAAGCCTGACATCCACCCACCGCTGAATCGGCTCGCTTCTAGCTAACACAGCCATCGCTGTGGAAAGGTTTCCAGCAATATTTTACCGCTATGTAGCGGATCAATCTTTCCTTCACCACCTCCCCTGCGGCTAACCCTTCCGTCAACCCAGCTGCCGCTAAGAAGAATTTTACACTTAGTGATTTAAAAAAAAATCTCTCTGTTGGCCTGTGCCCAACAGAGGTTACCCACCTCTGTTAACTAATTTCTCTTGGCCCATAGAGGCCCACTACTGGAACCTGCAAGTTTTGATACCAATATGTCACATCCTCAACCCTCTGACAGGTGGAGAGGACACGACTCAACATGCTAACCAAGCACCCGGGCAATCCAAGCCCCATGAACATATTAATAATAATGCAGTGAAATAATAACATACATGTGTAGATGTGTAATTCATTAAATATACAATTGAAGCAAAATTCATTCATTCCACACAAGTAAACATTCACAACATATAACATGTTCATCATTTCATTAAGTAACAAATATAATTGCTGATATAAAATAGACAAGAATACTTATATTCAAAGAAGCTTGCCCCGCAACCAGCTACATCGCTGCAACGTTCCACCCAACCGGAGGCAAGTGTGCTCATCAATCTTTCAGCAACACTGCCACCCTCGAGCTGGGCATGATTCCCACAAGGAATAAGGGAACACTAACAGACTCACACATAGCCAAAGGTATATCAAAATTCAGCCAAGCCAAACAGAGTTGGGTTTATCAGGCTGCAAAGGAGCAGGAAAGGCTGACTACTAAGCTAGTGAGCTCATCCACGGAGCTATGGACACATGCACCAAATCTAGCCTGGATTCTAAACATCTACCCACCCAACACAAGGAAGCATCCTCTTCTCTTCTACACAGTCCCTTGGGCTATGGCTTCCCTTCCAGTGCTATTCAGGGTGTGCAAAGAAGAAAACCAACCCCCTAGATCTGTCTATGAGGTTCCTTCACACACTAGGTTTATCAAGCTGATCAAAACCCATTTCCACTCCCAATTCAATGTAGGCCAAAGCCAAAAGATGCACCCGCAACACAATACGATTTCTGGGTTTGAATAAAAATAGTTTTGGCAACAGAATCGAATTTCTAGGATGGGTAAAACAATCCCCTAACAACAATTCGATTTCCAGGGACGTTTTGGCCCTATCGTGGATAAAACAGACTCAACAACACCCAAAATCATGGGTCTCTTCTTCCCCTCACTGGGCATTGCCAGAAAACGATTTCCAGCTTGGAACAACGGGGAAAATATTGCAAAAACGTGGGGAAGGAAACTCAACCACTGATAATCACCAAAAAATTATTTCCCAGCCTGAGCAAAATGAGGTAACAAACAAAAACATGAATGGTTTCATACCCAGGAAGTTCTGAATGCCTGAGAGAGCTCACGTGAAGGAAAAATGGTGAGGAAAACATGAAAACGTGAAAGTGTGGTAGAATGGAATACGTTTTGGGGTTTTTACTTTCCCAGGAGTCAAAAAGCGTTTCCCAAAAAGTGATGGCTTCTCCAATTTGAATTTGGGCTGTCATACCTTGCCCATGCCATGCAATAACCAACTCAACAAACTTCTGGCAGTAATAAATGATTGGGTGAATAAGACAATAAAGGTAGTTGATAGTTTGATGGGTTCTCCCTTTGAAATTTGGCTTTTCCCCATTGGCCCAAAGGTTTGAATATTCCCCCCCCCTTATCCGTAGGAAATCATGCCCCCATCTCATTATTTGTTGCATTGGCATAGCTGGTTGTGGATTTTTAATTAAATTGCATATTTACATGATGTCCAAAATTATAATGTGTCAGCTAGCACAAAATACCATCGGCAATGATTTTTTATCGCTGAAACATAAAACATTAAATCGATGGTGGGGATTTTTCCTTTAGCTCCACACCATGATTAATTACAATATATACATCATATGCATTTAATGCAAACGAGGTCAAAACCGGGGTGTTACAAAGATTGAGAGCAGGTGGCGGTTGTGGAGGGAGGCGAGTGTTGACAGCATGCAAAAGATGGAGCTAAGGGCTGGGCAGGTGGGCAGGTGGAGGCAGGGAGTAGGTGCGTGGAAGCAAGTAGGTGGGTGTGTAGGGTGGCTGCGTGTGATAGTAGGCGTGGAAGGAGAAACGATGTTAGGAGTGATAGGTAGTGAAATGGATTAGAAGAAGAATGTGATGTGTGGTTTGGAAGGAGAAACTATGTGAGGAGTGATAGGTGGTGAAATAGAGCAGTGGAATAATGTGATGTGTGGTTTGGATGAGCTGAAACTGAGATCAAAGGTGGGAGGAGCCGAATCCGAGCTCACCGAAGGAGCAAAACTGCTCTGATACCACTTGGAGCAACTGTATCTGGTTGGTCGGTTAATAGTCGAATCCGACTTTCATATTGAATGATAAATAAGAATAATGTATTCGATGATGAATATTACAATGATGTATTGGCCTTAAATATGGCTTGGACACGTGATGATGAGGAGACGCCTCCTTTCATACTAAATTAATTAACCTAATTATAAAGTATTTAATTATTTAATTATTCTTATTTTATGTTCGTTACAGTCTCCATAGTAAATAGTTTTTTTTTTTTATGCACACGTAGTTCAGACTGATGAGTCTTTTGTTTTTAGAATTGTTAAATGGAAGTAGTATAAGGTCTATTTTGTATCTCTGCTAGTACGACTGTAAGGCCTTTTCTGTCAGGGCCATTTTTGGCATGTCTATGGTAGAAGGATAGGGTTAGAGAAAGTCAGATATTCAGTCTCAAGTTTTAAAAGCCGCATGTATTGGGCTTGGTGGAAAAGAAGTCATTATTGTAACCTTTTTACAGCTTTAATATAAATCCTTTTCTTACTTACAAAAAAAAAAGCTCCCATGGAAGAGGAAGAGTCTAGAAGACAAGGTGTGCCACTTGGAAGGAGGTTCTATGCACTCTATGACAACAAATGATGGAAGATTCTATGACAAGCATGAAAAATTCAGACATGATTGCTGACATATGACAAATCTGACACGATAGGGATAAAACTAGCCACCAAGAGGTCAAATTTTGGAGTTATAGGCAACCATTTGAATTGGGAAAAGAATTGGAGCATGAAGAAGAAGATAAGTGTCATGAGAGTTACTAAACCACTAAGACGAGTTGGAGGAATATCATGGAGGTAAATTAAACCTTAGGAGGCCTCATGAATTTAATAAAAGGATTTCATGAGGAAGGATAATGTCTTTTGATAATTTTTAATAGGCCTTTGGCATTTTGGAGAGCTTTTTCTTATCCATCGTATGGGGAGTGTTCACTCTCCCTGCATGTGAACCAATTTCAAGGGACTTGGATTCCTTTCCAAGTTGGTTGATGGAGAGGCCATTCAGAACTCTCATGGGAGATTAATGAAGGAGTTTTATTTTCAGGTCCATATAGTCAAATTCTCATCTATCTCCCCATTCTCTCATTCCTTCTTCTCCATTCCCCCACACTCTCATTTGATGGCGCACTTGTTGGAGTGATTCTTGCGCCTTGTTGAGGATAGTTGATGGAAAATATTTGAATTATGATGTATGGCTTTGTAATATCATCTCCATATGATCTATAAGTCTAAACCTCAGAAATACATGTACGAAAGGCTCTCAATTCCCATGCTCTTGAATAACTAGTTTTCATGGATTTGGCTTCAATGTTGAAGTAGCTTTATATCAGATTTGTATGAGTACATTTATATGAGTTTTATGATGATGGGGAAGCAATATATGATGTATTTCTCTTTAATATTATGTAAACATGCTATGTAAGTCGAAATATCAGAAATACATGCAAGAAAATCTTGCATACTCATGCCCTTGTATCACTAGTCTTCATGGATTTTGGCTTCAATATTGAAGTATTTTTATACTAGATTTGCATGAGAGATATGATATGAGTTTGAGGATGTTGTAATAGAAATATATGATGTATTACTCTGTAATTTCATTCTCATATCCTATGTGGTACGAAATCCAAGAAACTCATGTGTGAAAAGCTTGCATTCCCGTGCCATTGGGTCACTAGTTTCCATGACTTTGGATTCAATCTTGAAGGAGTCTTGTATCATATTTGTATGAGGGATGTTCTCTGAGTTTGATGATGTTGTGACAGACATATATCATGTGTTACTCTGTAATTTCATGTCCCTATGCTTTGTGGGTTGATGTATGTTAAACTCTTGCAATTCCATGCTACTAATTCACTAGTTTTCATGTATTTGACTCCCATACTGAATGAGATGTATACCAGACTTGTATGAAGGGATTTATATGGTGTTTAATATTGTTTGGGAATCAATTTTTATTTTTTATATGGTCCCTATATGTCACATCCTGATCTGAACCTTTAACACTACCTTTCATATATCAAAATCAAGCTAGTTATGCAATTTCCCCATAAGCAATTTCACTGAAAATTATCAAACGAATGTGGAACTATATAAATAGTTTGCAGAACTAATAACCATGTGTAATCACAGTCCATGAGTTCTAATATCATTCCAATTGGAATATAATAAATTTTGATTTTACATTAATAAATTATAATTATTAAAATGGCATAATATAAATTTGTAATTTATTTATAACATCAATATTATTAATTTTAACTATTTAAATTAGACCTAACATAATAAGAATCATTGGCTAATTATCTAACATCAACAACCTAACGTGTACATTTATGTTTTCAAATTGCACAAGTCACCGTTTATAGTACCGTGTGGGGAATTTAGTAAGATCATTCTGGTTATTCAAGTGTACAAGCAACCCACAAAAGTGGGATGATGAATATATTAACTCATTCACGAGAGAATGATTCATGTATAATTAAGAGAGTGTTAGTAGTGAAATTATGAAAATTAGTATTTTATTTTACTACATATTTTTTTTCTTGTTGTTTGTTATATATATATGTATATGTGTGTCTCTCCAATTAAATAATTTCTAAATAAGATTATTTATAAATAATGTTTCACCAATCTACTAGTTCCTTAGGTTGAAATGGAGACATAAATTTTGTAATAAGGGGCTATGGGACCCAAAAGAACTTTATTTTACCATAATCACATTTAAATGGATCACATAAATGATAAATGCTAAGAAAATAAGGCGGCATGGGTTCATGAAGACACTTGGAAGCTTAGGGAGCCTTTCGGTGACTAGATTCTCCGCACACTTGCAATGGTATTCGTCCAAATTTGAACACATGGGTAGTGTAACATTATTGGAAGGTGATGTGGTGTAAAATATCATATAATGAGCCAAGGAATTCGAATTGGTAAAGTAGGGTAACTCCCATGGAAGAGGAAGGGGAGCGAATCTGCGGTTGAAGGCCTGAAGACGACGAACTCAGAGGAGGAAGGTCTGAACGAAGTTTTCTTAGAAGGAAGACGACCTGATGGAAGAAAGGAGGACGAGAATGGGGGAGGCCACAATGCCTCTCAATCCCCTGATCCATCGGGGTTGAAGATTGGAGATATCCCGATAAACCTAGATCTGAAAAATATGGAGAAACCAATGGCTAGGAAACCAGGGCAGTGCATCCCTAAAGCGGCCCTAGTTCCAACCATGATGGTTAAATTGTCAAAAATATGGGAAAAGATCCAATACATGTAAGATCACGCTTCGATTGGGAAGTTTTTGGGACTCCATCCATCAGAAAAGGCCCTGGTATGGTGGATCAACACAATGTGGAAACCAAAAGGGCACTATGACCTTTAGCTGGGATTGAATGGTTTTTTTACCATTTCCCTACTAACCCCAGAAGATCGAAATAGGATCTTGGATGGAGGGACATATTTTTTCTATTTGGTGGGCCTATTCCATCAACCGTGGAAAGAAAAGTTTTGCCTGCATAAGGACGACATGAGAGTGGCACCTGTATGGATCAGGTTGTACTCACTACCCAGTGAATACTAAGACCTAGAGATTATGGAAGATCTAGGAAACACCTGGGAAAATTCGTAAAGATTTTAGAATAAAACAGGGCCCAGAGGAATACGACATATGCAAGAATATGTGTCTATATGGATTTATCGAAAGATCTTCCTGAAACAATCCACATGTCATGGGAGGATTAGGAATGGCTCCAAACCCTAGATTACAAGTAGATCCCTTTCAGATGTCGAAGGTACCATGAATATAGTCATCTATTTAGAGATTTCCCCACGAACAACCCAAAGGTTAGTGGGGCAAGAAAGGAAGAAGACCAAAAGGATCAAGGGTTTACAAAGGTCCCATCTCTGAAAAGAGGAGGCAGAAGGCAAGAGAATCAAGATATCCACAAAAAACCCACGGTCTCGAACAAATTTGAAATCCTTGAAGACCTAGCAGAAGAGGTCGTAGAAGCAAAAGAAGGAGATCGGGCAAAGGAAGGGAAACAAGGCGAAGTGAGGCAAGAACAGAAGGTCCCAATGGACGAAGATTGACATCTGGAAAAGGTGACTCAAGAAGATCGGGAGACAGGGGATGAAGTGGAGGATATGGACATCGGAGATCTATATCTAGAGGGGATTGAAAAGGTGTGCACAGAGGTAGGAAAGGGCTATGTTCCTCAAGAGAAGGTATTGCTGCTGAAAGAAGCTATCCTTAGAGCCTGTGCCTCAAATCAATTAGGGATAAGCTTGGGATCTCATAAGGAGACAAAGCAGAAATACGAAGAATCGACGAAAAAGGCTGGGCAAAAATCAAACAAACAGAGAGTGGAAGAAGCAGGTAGGAAGTTAGTTGAGTCGGGAAAAAACCCGATAATAAAAGTGGCCTTAGGCCTTTAGTTACCCAATGAATATTTTATCCTGGAACATTTGGGGCATGAGCAGCCCGGGGAAGGTCAGAAACCTAGGTAAGAAGATCAAGAGACAAAACTCGACAATAGTTTTCCTTTAGGAGACGAAATGCTCGGCAAATAGAATAGAGGAAGTTAGTAAGAAAATTTGGAAGAGGAGCGAGAGTATGGGAATTGATGCTAGAGGATTCGCGGGAGGCCTGGGGATCATATGGGATCCACCCTATGTGTCCTTGGGAGGTTTCTAGGGTAGCAGATGCCTATTATTTGCATACTTCAAAGTAATTGGTTTCGAAATAGAAGGCATGATCACGAATGTCTACGACCCTCATAATCCAGGGGAGAAAAGATAATTTATCACAACCCTCTGGCAGGCCAATGCTCGGAGGACCACAGGTAATTGGATCGTGGGAGTGGATTTTAACCTAACCAGGTCCCTAGATGAGAGAAAAGGGGGGTAGACCAGGCTGGAGGAAGAATGCGAGACTTTCAAGGACACCATTGAGGACCTTGGTCTGGTGGACATCATTCCAGGGGAACGATGGTTCACTTGGAACAATAAAAGAGTAGGCAAAAAACATATAGCCTCCAGATTGGACAGGTTCCTAGTGTCGGAATTAATCATAGATTTAGGGAGTGAAATTGACTTAGGCACCCTCCCGAGAGCATGATTGGACCATTGGCCCATAGAGATAATGTGGAGTGATTTGGGATCTCAAGTACAAGAAGAAATTTAGACTAGAGCAATTATGGCTGGATCACCCAAGATTTGACGAAAAGATCACAACATGGTGGGAGGAGCTGAGCGAAGGTGGAACGTTGAGCATGTTTAGGTTCCAGCAGAAGCTAAAAGCCCTGAAAGCCAAAATAAAAAAAATGGAATCGGGAAGTCTTTGGCAACATTTTTGCTGATAAAAGAACTATAAAGCTTCGACTTCAGGAGATCGAATCAATAGGGATGATGGAGGGATACACCCAAGATCTGAGGATAGAGGAATAAAGGCTTAGCGAAAGACTGGAGGAGCAGGAAAAGCAGGAGGAAGTATTCTGGAGACAAAAATCCAGAATCTGCTGGTTGAAGGAAGGGGAAAGAAACACAACTTTCTTCCACTGCTCTGTGGCTCAAAACATGATGCAGAACAAAATATACTCCTTGAAAACCGCGGGAGGCGAACAAGTGGAGTCTAGAGAAGAAATAGAGACAACCCTAAACAGTTTCTTCACACACATTATGACGGATCCAAGACCAGAGAGAAGTGGTGGCATTGACCAAATTACCAGGTACATTCCCTCTTTAGTTTTGGTTGAGAAAAATGATCTGCTGACGAGGCTCATAACCCTCTATGAAGTAGAGGAGGCAGTGTTCCAGATGAAGCAAGGGACGGCCCCAGGCCCTGATGGTTTCATGGTCAATTTCTTTCATCGCTACTGGGACCTCATAAAAATGAAGGTGTGGAGAATTGTGGAATATTCCATGACAACCAAGAAATTGCTCCCAGCCTTCAATGCTACCTTTATAACCCTTATCCAGAAATGTGAAGGAGTGGATTTGCTGGATAAATTCAGACCCATTAGTCTTTGTAACGTGATCTACAAAATCATCACCAAGGTCATATCAAACCATCTTAAACCATTACTACCTATGCTCATTTCACCCGAACAATCGGGCTTTTTTGAAGACAGACAGATAACAGATGGAATCATCTTGGTTCATGAGCTCCTTCACTCCATCAAAACGCAAAAAATGTCAGGAATGCTAATCAAACTAGATATTGCCAAGGCATGTGATAAGTTGAATTGGCACTTCATGAGACAAATGTTGGAAGCTTTCAAATTCAGGGGAGACTGGACTGATTCGATCATGCATCTGGTAATATCAAATTTCTACTCCATCCTAATAAACGAGATTCCATCAGGCACTTTTTGGCTAACGAGGGGAATTAGACAAGGAGACCCCCTATCCCCCTTTTTGTTTATCCTAATGGTGGAAGGCTTAAGGGAGGATCTATCACAGGATAGGGAAAATGAGGAACTAAGAGGAATCAAATCCCACACTGAGGAGGGGAAGCACACTCATCATCAATTTGTAGATGAAACAATGCTCATGGGATTTCCCTCCATCCAGGAGACTCGGCGATCCAAGACATGCCTTACAGAGTTCAGATTAGCATTAGGATTAGAGAATAATGCCCAGAAATCCCAAGTCTTTTTTTTTAATACTCCAAGAATGACCCAAAGAAATATATGTAGGATCCTGGGCTTCCAGGAGAGCTCCCTTCCATCCAAATACCTAGGCACCCCTTTGATGACAGGCTTGGCTAAGAAAGGTTCATGGAAAGAAATGCTAGACAAAATGAAAAAATGTTTGACCAACTTGACACTTAGGCCTTTGAATTTCTCAAGCAAGCTGGTTTTGGTAAAATTTGTCTTACAAGCAATGCCATCCTACCTCCTCTCCACGTTGGCAGCCCCAAATATGATCCTTAAGGAAATACAACGAATTCAAAGGGAATTTCTCTGGAGTTGCAATAATGACAGAAGGAAATGGCTGGTGGTCAGCTGGGATATAATCTGTACTCCAAAGTCCCAGGGAGGATTGGGCCTGCGAGACCTAGAGAAAGAAAGTATAGTAAGTGGAGCTAAATTTTGGTGGTGATGGGTCACAGAGGACAAAGAACCCTGGGCTGGAATCTGGCATTCAAAATGCGTAGAAGGCTAGGAAAAAAAGGACCTGATCTGATACTCAGAAGACAAACCCAGCTCGCACATCTGGCGCACATCCTGGCAGGGGAGAAGCCTTGTTCAAGACCATAGATTTTGGGAAGTAAGGAACGACATGAAGACTAGGGTTTGGGAAGACTCATGGCAAGAAATCCCACCCTTGGGGCATGAGGACAAATTCCAAGAGATAAAAGAAGCATGTTGATATTCATCTTCCACCCATTGCACGCGTCGGCTTGAACCTTACGTTCCTCCTGTTGCAGCGGATCCTTCTTCTCTTTCCATCCGTTGCATTTTCCAGCCACCACGTGCCAGCTTCTTCTTCATTTTCTGCTAGCCGTCGTTGCGACTCAAACTCTAATTTTTGTCCGCCATAGTGGCTCGATCATCAACTTTCATCCACCGCTGTCAAATCGATCCTTTTCTTTCACCCGCAGTGTATCGGATTTTTCTTTCTTCCTCAGCCACCGCCAACACTTACACGATTTTTGGCATTTTTCCTTCTCCGTCGGACGCCGTCGGTAAAAATTCCTACTTCAGTCGCCGCCGTAGTAGCTAGAAACTTAAGCTCTATCCGCCGTTGCGGAAGAACTTCAAACTTCTTATGCCCAAGTCATCCGCCACTGCAGAAATATCCTAGACTTTTGTCCACTGTGCATTAGATCCTCTCAATCGACGTTCATCAGCATAAAGCCCGACTTTCGCCCACCGCTAAATCGGCTCGCTTCTAGCTAACACAGCCGTCGCTCCTAAAGGTTTCCAGCAATATTCTGCCGCTATGTAGCGGCTCAATATTTCCTTCACCGCCTCCACTGCGGCTAACCCTTCCGCTAACCCAGCCACCGCCAAGAATAATTTTACACTTAGTGATTTAAAAAAAAAAATCTCTCTGCTGCCTTGTTCCCAACAGAGGTTACCCACCTTTGTTAAATGAATTCTCTTGGCCCATAGAGGCCTACTACTGCAACCTATAAGCTCTGATACCCATCTGTCACGTCCTCAACCCTCTGACAGGAGGAGAGGATGCGACTCAACACGCTAACCAAGCACTCGGGCAATCCAAGCCCCATGAACATATTAATAATAATGCAGTGAAATAATAACATACATGTGTAGATGTGTAATTCATCAAACATACAGCGGAAGCAAAATTCATTCATTCCACACAACTAAACATTCACAACATATAACATGTTCATCATTTCATTAAGCAACAAATATAATTACTGATATAAAATAAACAAGAATACTTTTATTCACAGAAGCTTGCCTCGCAACCAGCTATGCTGCTGCAACGTTCCACCCAACCATAGGCCAGTGTGCTCACCAATATTTCAGCAACACTGCCACCCCCAAGCTGGGCATGATTCCCACAAGGAATAAGGGAACACTAACAGACTCACACATAGCCAAAGGTATATGAAAATTCAGCCAAGCCAAACAGAGTTGGGTTTATGAGGATGGAAAGGAGCAAGAAAGGCTGACTGCTAAGTTAGTGAGCTCATCCATGGAGCTATGGACACCTACACCAAATCTAGCCTGGCTATTAAACATCTACCCACCCAACACAAGGAAGCATCCCCTTCTCTGCTACACAGTCCCTTGGGCTATGACTTCCCTTCTAGTGATATTCAGGGTGTGCAAAGAAGAAAACCAACCCCCTAGATCTGTCTGTGAGGTTCCTTCACACACTAGGTTTATCAAGTTGATCAAAACCCATTTCCACTCCCAATTCAATGCAGGCCAAAGCCAAAAGATGCACCCATAATACAATACAATTTCTGGGTTTGAGGAAAAACATTTTGGGCAATAAAATCAAATTTCCAGGATGGGTAAAATAGTCCCCTAACAACAATTCGATTTCCAGGGACGTTTTGGCCCTATCGTGGCCAAAACGGACTCAACAACACCGAAAATAGTGGGTCTCTTCTTCCCCTCAATGGGCATTGCCAGAAAACGATTTCCAGCTTGGAAACAATGGGAAAAATGCAGAAAAAATGTGGGGAAGGAAACTCAGCCACTGATAATCACCAAAAAACGATTTCCCAGCCTGAGCAAAATGAGGGAACAACCAAAAACATGAATGGTTTCATACCCAGGAAGTTTTGAATGCCTGAGAGAGCTCACGTGAAGGAAAAATGGTGAGGAAAACATGAAAACGTGAAAGCGTGGTAGAATGGCATACGTTTTTGGGTTTTTACTTGCCCAGGAGTCAAAAAGTGTTTCCCAAAAACTAATGGCTTATCCAATTCGAATTTGGGCTGTCATACCTTGCCCATCCCATGCAATAACCAACTCAACCAACTTCTGGCAGTAATAAATGATTGGGTGAATAAGACAAGAAAGGTAGTTGATAGTTTGNTTACATGATATCCAAAATTATAATGTGTCGGCTAGCACAAAATACCATCGACAACGATTTTTAATCACCGAAACATAAAACACTAAATCGATGGTGGGGATTTTTCCTTTAGCTCCACACTATGATTAATTACAATATATACATCATATACATTTAATGCAAACGGGGTCAAAATCGAGGTGTTACAAAGATTGAGAGCAAGTGGCAGTTGTGGAGGGAGGCGAGTGTTGACAGCGCGCAAAAGATGGAGTTGAGGGCTGGGCTGGTGGGAAGGTGGAGGCAGGGAGGAGAACATAGAGGGAAAGGAGTAGGCACATGGAAGCAATTAGGAGGTGGGTGTGTAGGGTGGCTGCGTGTGATAGCAGGCATGGAAGGAGAAACGATGTTAGGAGTGATAGGAGGTGAAATGGAGTAGCGGAAGAATGTGATGTGTGGTTTGGAAGGAGAAACTATGTGAGGAGTGATAGGCGGGGAAATGGAGCAGCAAAAGAATGTGATGTGTGGTTTAGATGAGCTGAAACTGAGATCAAAGGTGGGAGGAGCTGAATCCGAGCTCACCGGAGGAGTGAAACCGCTCTGATACCACTTGGAGCAACTGTATGTGGTTGGTCGGTTAATAGTCGAATCCGACTTTCGTATTGAATGATAAATACGAATAATGTATTAGATGATGAATATTACAATGATGTCTTGACCCTAAATATGGATTGGACACTTGATGATGAGGAGACGCCTCCTTTCATAATAAATTAATTAATCTAACTATAAATTATTTAATTATTTAATTATTCTTATTTTATGTTCGTTACAGTCTCCATAGTAAATAGTTGTTTTGTGTTATGCGCATGTAGTTCAAACCGATGAGTCTTTTGTTTTTAGAATTTTTAAATGGAAGTAGTAGAAGGTCTATTTTGTATCTCTGCTAGTACGACTGTAAGGCCTTATCTGTCAGGGCCATTTTTGGCAAGTCTATGGTAGAAGGATAGGGTTAGAGAAAGTCAGATATTCAGTCTCAAGTTTTAAAAGCCGCATGTATTGGGCTTGGTGGAAAAGAAGGAAGTTTTGTGACCTTTCTATAGCTTTAATATAAATCCTTTTCTTACTTACAAAAAAAAAGTTCCCATGGAAGAGGAAGAGACTAGAAGACAAGGTGTGCCACTTGGAAGGAGGTTCTATGCACTTTATGACAACAAATGATGGAAGATTCTATGACAAGTATGAAAAATTCAGACATGATTGCTGAAATATGACAAATATGACATGATAGGTCTAAAAATAGCCACCAAGAGGTCTAATTTTGGAGTTATCGGCAACCATTTGAATTGGGAAAAGAATTGGAGCATGAAGAAGAAGACAAGTGTCATGAGAGTTACTAAATCACTAAGACGAGTTGGAGGAATATCATGGAGGTAAATTAAACCTTATGAGGCCTCATGAAGTTAGTAAAAGGATTTCATGAGGAAGGATAATGTCTTTTGATCATTTTTAATAGGCCTTTGGCATTTTGGAGAGCTTTTTCATATCCATCGCACAGTGAGTGTTCACTCTCCCTGCTTATGAACCAATTTCGAGGGAGTTGGATTTCTTTCCAAGTTGGTTGATGGAGATTCCATTCAAAAATCTCATGGGAGATTAATGAAGGACTTTTATTTTCAGGTTGAATGTCCATACAGTCAAATTCTCATCTATCTCCCCATTCTCTCATTCCTTCTTCTCCATTCCCCCACACTCTCATTTGATGGCGCACTTGTTGAAGTGATTCTTGGCCTTGTTGAGGATAGTTGATGGAAAAGATTTGATTTATGATGTATGGATATGTGATATCATCTCCATATGATATGTAATTCGAAATCTCAGAAATACATGTATGAAAGGCTCGCAATTCCCATTCTCTTGAATAATTAGTTTTCATGGATTTGGCTTCAATGTTGAAGTAGCTTTATATCAGATTTGTATGAGTACATTTATATGAGTTTTATGATGATGGGGAAGAAATATATGATGTATGTATCTGTAATATTATGTAAACATGCTATGTAAGTCGAAATATCAGAAATACATGCAAGAAAATCTTGCATACTCATGCCTTGTATCACTAGTCTTCATGGATTTTGGCTTCAATATTGAAGTATTTTTATACTAGATTTGTATGAGAGATATTATATGAGTTTGAGGATGTTGTGATAGAAATATATGATGTATTACTATGTAATTTCATTTTCATATCCTATGTGGTGCGAAATCCAAGAAACTCATCTGTGAAAAGCTTGCATTCCCCTGCCATTGGGTCACTAGTTTCCATGACTTTGGATTCAATCTTGAAGGAGTCTTGTATCATATTTGTATGAGGGATGTTATCTAAGTTTGATGATGTTGTGACAGACATATATTATGTGTTACTCTGTAATTTCATGTCCATATGCTTTTTGGGTCGATGTATGTTAAACTCTTGCAATTCCATGCTACTAATTCACTAGTTTTCATGTATTTGACTCCCATACTGAATGAGATGTATACCAAACTTGTATGAAGGGATTTATATGGTGTTTAATATTGTTTTGGAATCACTTTTTATTTTTTATATGGTCCCTATATATCACATCCCGATCTGAACCTTTAACTCTACCTTTCATTTATCAAAATCAAGCTAGTTATGCAATTTCCCCATAAGCAATTTCACTGAAAGTTATCAAACGAATGTGGAACTATATAACTAGTTTGCAGAACTAATAACCACATGTAATCACATTCCATGAGTTCTTATATCATTCCCCATACTCTCCCTACAAATTTGGTAGTTTCGTACATGATTTGGGAATCCCAGTTGGACTACACCCTTGGGGGGATTTCATCATGATTTCCTAGTAAATTTTGGTCTTTTTGTCACCATCCCCAAACAAGGTTGCAGAGATATAAATTATGATACAAAGAATCCATAAACCAACTTGGTATGTTTTAATACTCACCATACCATATCCTTTCAAATTCGGGACCATTTGGTGAAAGTTGGAACCCTCTAGAGTCATGGCTAGTTAAGCTCGAATTTTTCCCGAATTGCACTTTTTTTCAAAATTTCGGAAAAGGGACATTACAGTGGTATCAGAGCATGGTATTGGAACCTATTCAATTTATGTATGATAAGTATGAATTTAATAAACTCATCAAGTCATATTTTTATGATACAACCAAGCAACTTATGCAAGAGTTCGAATTGGTGGCTAGCCAACTTAGTGGTAAGATGGAAACAATGGCTAATAGAAGTTTCCACCATGGAGAGACACATAATAAAATTAGTTTTGAATACTTTGATTATTTTTTTCATGGATTTAGACAAAATAATGAATATTTGAACTCATTAAAGAACAATCAATCCACAAGTATTGAGGAGACCAAGGAGCCACCAAGTTCTGTGGGTGATGAAGCAGAAAAAACATTACATCAAGATGATAGAAAGTAACTCCCAAGTGACTTTGAAACAGATGAGGAAACATCACATGAGAATGGATAAGAGTACCTTAAAATTATTGAATATCATTTAGAGACACATTCTACTGTGGACATGGACCGAAGGGCATCTACTGATGGATGCTTAAACTATGAAGGAGTACCTACTGATGGGTGTTGAAAAATCTATGTTTGTGACATAAATATCATATTTGAAAATGTTGCTGCGAGCCAAATTTCTCATAAGCATGAAGATGAAGACCTTGTGACAAATAATGAAGAACCAATATCAACTTCCCCATCACCACTTGAGCTTCAAGAAGTTGATCAAAACAAGAAGAAATAAGAAGAGGAGGTTCACTCCCATGAACCATCCTTCATTGAAGGGTATTTGAAGATGAGTGAAATGCATATCCATTATTCCCTTAGCATACTCCATGTCACTAAAGCATTGGTGTCAAATTCTTGTTGGAAAATTTCTCCATTGGAGGAGGCATCCTTCCTTGAAGACATGGAGAAGTTTCAAAGAGCAATGTGCAACACTGAAGGTAATTTCATGTCTTTGATTTTTATAGAAACAATTTGCTTGAGAATAATGAATGGTTACGTGAAGCATACTTGAATAGTAATGAGGATATTCATAAGCTCAAAATTCAAAATGAGCAACTTCTTGAGAGGTTGCAAGATACTTGTTCTTCCTCCCATGTTTCAGATTGTCATATGGTAGATTGCTTGGAGGATTCTCATGACATGATGGATCATGAGAAACATGAAAGATTACAGGTTATTGATGTGTTTGAAGATTATATTTATGAGAGACGATCACTTTTTTTGGTGGAAGAGGAACTTGATTTGGCTCTTGAAAATGGTTACACACTTTTTGAAGAAGTGCATGATTCCACCACCTTGGAACCAACCCATGAGGAAAGTTTTGAATTTTTAAGGGAGGTGCATAATCCTATCCCTATGGATCCTTCACATGCTGAAAAGTTTGCACTTTCTGATCATTTGGGTGAGTTGGTTCTTTCCCCTACATCCTACACTTCCAAATTTTGCAGCATTCATCCTAATGAAATATGGGTGAAAGGTTTCTTTTTTATAGTGCCACATGAAGAGTATATAATTTATATCTCTCCTTTTGATGATGACATGATTATAGAACCATATTATTTACATTTGCAGCAGCACCCTTTGTTACACTATGATGATACAAATATACATGGGTGCACCTATGATGTTCACTTGAGTCACTTGGAGACTCATGATTTTCCTTGCTCCTTGCCTAGTCTATTTGATCTTGGAGCAACTTCATCCCACACTCGGGTGAAGAGATATAAGATTGAAGAACATTATTATTGGCAGCAATGTTCTCTTTTATTTCATGATGATATACATATTCATGGGTGTATTGATGAAACTTTTTTGATCCACTTGAAGTCTTCATGTTTTCTTTGCTCCGTATTGGGTTCATATTTTGGTGGAGGTTCTTCATTCACTTCTTCGATGAAATAGCACATGGATGATTATTATTTTGATGCATATTAAATTCTTTTGGAGCAACATTCTAGGACATGGGATCCTTACCTATGTCATTGGAGCAGATATGATATAATACTTGATGCTTGTGTGTATGGGCCACATGATGATCTACTTACTTGGATGTACAAGCATTTTCATGATTCTTTGATGAGGTACCTTATTGATGTACATTTGTATGATGTTGTTATGTACTTTCATGATCTATATTTTGTACTTGTGATGTTTGGAAGGGTGCAATGCAAGCAATGGGATCCTGGCATTGCTTGGTTTCATCTCACTTGGAGTAGTAGTTCGATTGTTGGTTTGAGAAATCAAACTAACCTTCAATTGTTTGAGTTCATCTTTGCATAGCAGTGTTCCAGTTTCCTATGTGGGAGACCTTTTGAAAGATGGATTCAATTTTCACATGCTTGGTTTTCATGGCATTTCATCATAGACATTTCACACCATGCATGTTTCAGGATCATATGGGACCCCGTTATCATTTTTGGTCTCATTGGTTTCAATTTTGGGGGAAACAAGCAGCATTGGAGATTTAGTCATCACTTGAAAAGATGAAAGTAATCATAGTAGTGCATCAAAAAGCATGGTGGTTCCTCTCTGAAATTTTCTTGGAATATTAAGAAACTCAAAGTTTGGTAACTCAGTACCAACTTCAAAGAATTATACAGAAGAAAAAAGGGGTGAAAGTTCAGAAAATGTTTCCTAAATATGGAGGTAAATATTATTTGTGCAAATTTGGTTTTTATGGATTTGATTAATACTTTTGGTGTTAGTGGTGATGTTACATGATATTTCAATATGCATAATCCACATATCTTTACTTTTTGGAACACAAAATTGCAGTACATGAGTGCCACTACTCAAATTGCAGCTAAAGAAAATTAATGAGCAGAACCATAAGAGAGCACTTGGTGCAAAGGAAGGAGTACCAAATGAGGATGCCTCTTGGGAATATGAACAAATTTTGCAGCATAAAAACTTGGCATTGCTTGAGGAAAAGCAATCTTGAGTCGGGAGGATTGTTATGTCCCCAATTAAATAAATTTCCAAATAAGACTATTTGCAAATAATGTTTCACCAACCTACTAGTACCCTAGGTTGAGATGGAGACATAAGTTTTGTAATAAGGGGCTATGGGACCCCAAATAACTTTATTTTACCATATTCACATTTAAATGGGTCACATAAATTATAAATTCTAATAAAATAAGGTGGCATGGGTTCATGAAGACACTTGGAAGCTTGTGGAGCCTTTGGGTGACTAGATTCCCCGCACACTTGGCATGATATTAACCCAAATTCGAACACATGTGTAATGTAACATTATTGGATGGTGATGTGGTGTAAAATATCATATAATGAGACAAGTAATTCGAATTGGTAAAGGAGAGTAACTCCCATGGAATAGGAAGAGACTAGAAGACGAGGTGTGCCACTTGGAAGGAGATTCTATGCACTCTATGACAACAAATAATGGAAGATTCTATGACATGTATGACAAATTCAGACATGATTGCTGACATATGACAAATATGACATGATAGGGCTAAAAATATCCACCAGGAGGTCTAATTTGTGAGTTATAGGCAACCATTCAAATTGGGGAAAGAAATGGAGTATGAAGAGGAAGACCAGTGTCATGAGAGTTATTAAACCACTAAGATGAGTTGGAGGAATATCATGGAAGTAAATTCAACCTTAGGAGGCATTATGAAGTTAATAAAAAGATGTCATGAGGAAATATAATGGATTTTGATCATTTTTAATAGGACTTTGGAATTTTGGAAACCTTTTGCTTGTCCATTGCATGGTGAGTGTTCATTCTCCCTGCTTGTGAACCAATTTCGAGGGAGTTGGATTCCTTTCGAAGTTGGTTGATGGAGATACCATTTAGACCTCTCATGGGAGATTAATGAAGGAGTTTTATTTTCAGGTTGAAGGTCCATACAGTTGAATTCTCATCTATCTCCCCATTCTCTCATTCCTTCTTCTCCATTCCCCCACACTCTCATTTGATGGCGCACTTGTTGGCAGGGAAAAATTTAAGACCCACCCCTAAATTTATATATATAATAAATGGGTGAATCCTCTTGATACATGAGAAAGTGTGAATGCTATTTTATCAATAATATAATATGTATATATATATTTTTTGGCGAATCTTTCATGGAATTATAACACCTTGTAAAATATGGGGGAATCTTTCATGGAATTATAAAATCTTGTAAAATATTGGTGAATCTTTTACAAAATTATAAAATCTTGTGAAATATGATGAATATTTCACAAAATTAGAAAACCTTGTATAATATTTAGCGAATCTTTCACAAAATTAAATATCTTGTAAATTTTGGCGAATTTTTCATTGAAAGATAAAAACTTAATTTTTCACAACATTTGACTTAATAAAATTACCTAGATGATTTTGTATTTACTTTATATTTCTCACGTACTCTTGCACTAGAACACCTTCTAAAGAAAATCCAATTTCCAAGCTAAATTGTTGACTTTATTCATCACAACTACTTGTATACTACTAAGTTCAAACCTCCTTAGAGATAAAATGGAGAGATGATTTCATAAATATTTGCAATTTACAGTAGAACATTTTATCAAAGTGTGAAGCTCATTTATCATACTATACTCAAGGTACAACCAATTTTCACAAAATATGTTGGGCCCAATCATCCCCCTCAATCTAAAAATATAGCTACAATAAAAATAGTTGTTTGAAGCACTACTCGAAATGCAAGGCTTGATCAATGCTCTCAAGAAACTTCAATGGATGGTTGCATAGCATCCACATTGACGTTAACATCTTTGTAGCAAGGATGTCCCCATTTTCTTGCACGATCCACAATCAAGGTGAATAAGTTGTATAAGAGAAAGATAATAAGGTACCTCACAAAACACTAAAATGAAAAATAACACATTTTTTTTAGTTTACAAACTTTCCAAAAAATACAAATGCTCATCATGTATGATTCACAATAGGGAAAATTTTAGAAACATGTACCTCAACATATTCTTTCAAGCTTTATTTATAAATATGGCCATAATCCTAGAGGCTACATCTAATGATATTTTAGTCATGAAATCAATAGTAAAATTTTAGTATATGAATGTCGGTCTCAATGCCGATAGGTCTCGTAGGATGAATGCTTAGGAACCTAGTAAGCCAGTGCATAGACCATTTTTCTCTTTGCTTAGCAACTCAAATCTCATTTCCATTTCTACCAACCAACACGTCTTTTCAAAGAAAAAATAAAATACACATAGTAGATTCTAAAATTTAAACGGTGAAGATGCTTAAGTCATGCAACAAAGTGAAAGAAAATACAAGCATCTTTCCTTGAAACATCAAATATTTAAAGAGAACAATAATACTTATAAAAAAACATTGAATGTTACAAAGGGCTCAAATCACAATCAAGTATCAAGGGAATACAAATCTAAGAAAAATAAATGCAATCCAAGTTTAAGAAACAAACAAGTCATTTATGAAACTAATCAAGCTAGTACAAAGAGCTAAAACTATAGTCAAGTATCAATGGAATAAAAATAAATTTAAACAAAATAAACACAAAATTTCAAATTTGAAAAAATGCTCCAAATGATAGAAACAACAAACCATTAATATCTTCCAATATATCAAAGTTAAAAAGTTTTAACTTTTGACTGAATCCATTCTTGCTAAGCGGAAGTATTGTTAAATTAATTATTTAACCTTTAATACTAGGACACTATCTATAAATAGATAGGTCCCAACTTCATTTCCTGTCAAATATAAGAAAAAAACAATGTGTTACTTAACTATCAAAACATAGAACTTCAAATAGATTGCATCAAGGAAATGTAGTTCCAATATTATATTTAATACGAAGTATAGACTATAGAACCTATTTTTACCTGAAATGCAAGTTGAATTTTATATATGGTAATCTTTCTCCTGTCAAGAATTTAATTTTTGCAACCTACTCCAAAAAAGAGGAACACCAAAGTTAAACTAAATCACATGATATATTAAATTGCATTCATTTTTTTATACACTACCAATGTGTATTAATTTAGATAATATCTTGTGGGATATTAAATTCCTGATTCCCATGTCGACTTTCACATGCCCCAATTTGCAAAACAATTTAATGTTATTGAGGAACATTATGTTATATTTTATGCTAGTTTGTAATTGATGACCAAATGGGGTCAAGGATAATTAATGTATTTCATAATATTTTATTAATAAATAAATAAATGATGAGACAACATCTTAGGGAAGCTGTTAAAAGAGTGTTAACTGGTCACTTGGTGGAGGAGACTGGGTGGAGAGTATACTGACAAGTGGCAGCATCCTCAAACCACTTTTAACTGTTGCAGGTGGAAACTTCCCTATATTTGTGGTTATGATTCCCCAAGAAAGTGGACTTGGAGTAGGTGGCTCATTAAGTAAAAATTGACCCAGAAGACCTAGGCATTGTTATAAAACTTCCCATTGAAGACAGCTGAGGCTGCTCATTCTGGAAATGTGATCATTCAGTGTGAATTAAGTGCACATGAGAAATTCAATGGAGGGGACTTATTGAAGTGAGTTTGAGGGGTTAACTACTGAGGACTGAACCTGTGCAGCTAATTAGGCTGAAGTTCTTACTGCTGTAAGCAGATTTGAATTACTGCTGTAATTTGACCAGTCAGGTGACCGAAGGTCTTAAGGATACATCCTTCACCCAGTACTCTACCAGGAGGACCAGGAAACAGGCTCGGGGGTCCTGAGGAAGTGCAGGATAAGATTTCTCCAGGAGTTGGTTGGGAGGAACAACTTCCTTAAGCTGTTGTCACCTCCTCATTTGACAAGTTTTTATTTGTTCAGGCTCTTTATAATTTATTTACTGTTTTCAGCAAATGTTTACTAGTTTTTCAAAGATATGCATGTTATTGTTTTGTTAGGGTTTATGCAGAAAAGAGCATGGTTTATTGATAAACTAGTGATTTGTAGATTATGTTTAAAACATAATGAAAAGTTAATAGAAATAAATTACCACACTGTATTTTACCACGCCTTGTATAGGCAATACTCTAGTATAGTTGGTTGATTAAGTAGATGTGATGATTCGTTTACCAACTCTGAATGAAAATTGCAAATGATTTCTTTTATAGATTCATATGATTTATTTACAGAAATTTTAGCTATACTTACTCTATCTACTGAAAGTAACTGTACTATTTAATCACAGGAAAATAATAGATTGTATATTAATTATTAGTAGTCATACAATTCACAGAACTATTACTAGTACTAATATTATTATAAACATAATAAATAAAGTTAAATAAACCATTGTAGGAATAGTAAAAGATAGTATTTAGGGTTTGAACCTAGATAGTACTCAATGGGTCTTTATAACATTTTACTCCTAGTTCATATTTACATTATGTACTGAAAAACAGATGTTGTTTTTACTGTAACCCTTGAGATTTACTTAGGGTTTACAAGAGGTAGGTTTTATCCCTAAAAACAGACTTTTACCTTCTTAATTATAATATAAAATTTAACAGCTGTAATTAATTATTTATTAAAAGTAAGAATAGAAAAACATAACTAAAATTATTCCTGTAAAATCTATCTTATTACAGAACTATAGGGTATTCAAAATAATAACCCTTCTGAGCGAAAACAGGGTACTAAATTTACAAAGTAACACTGTAAAAGTTCCAATAATATAATTACTACAAATTATTTAAATTATAGGGTAACATAAAAATTAAATAACACTGTTAACAATTTAATAGAGACAAAATAAAACAAGGATAATGGCCTATGGCCTATATAAATATCGGTCGAGGCTTAAGTCTACGCAAGAACAAACTTTACAAAATTAAAACAGAACAACAAGTCGAAATGGTATCCAATACTATCATAGCAACTAAGAAACCCTCTATCTATTACAAGTCTCACCGAGTAAAAACCGTGTTTGAAGCATAACATTTTTACATCTTCAAGGTCGTAAGGCACTTCCAAGAAAATCACAAGTCACGACTGCTACAACCTTTAAGGTTTCTTGCCATAATACCCTTTAGGGTTTTAAAATTTATGCACAATTAAAACAACTTGAAGAACAACCTAACAAGTGAAAACCCAGGCCGAATCCTTAACTAGCAGTGAAGTATTCTCATCTTCCAACCACCACATCAATGCAGGAGAAAACACTCATTGCAACCGGGGCTTACCAGGGTTGCGTGGCCGTGAATGGGAGAGTTGTGCTTCCGCTAACCCCTTTTGCCGTGAGAGGAACCCTGCACAGTAGAACAAGTTTTAGTTACAGCATTTTTAAGATATTAAAATTTTATAAGCCTTCTTGAAGTATAGAATTTGACCGATAGTTACTTGATAAGGAATTCGTTGGAGAGCTCGTGGACGCAAACAACTGCAGCAGCTCGATGGCACCTGGAAGAGGATTACCCGGATAAATTTATTGTGTCGATTACAACTGAAAACCCTAAGTCACGAGTCCAAAGAAAAAAGAGCAACACTCTAACTAGGACGAAGAGCACTCTTATTCAAGCTCTGTCCACTGTATTTCTGTCGGAATTACCAACTCAATATTTGAATCAATGAATGAAAACAATTTGTTCCACTCACGCAATTTCTCCACAGAAGTCGTAGAATTCATGAAAACCAGTATTTACTTTTTACAAGGCCAAGATCGCAGTGAAAATGGGAACCTGGAGGTCAACCAGGAGTAATGGCGGCCACGAGCTCATAACTTGGCCGCACCAGTCGAAGAAACCCTCACTCTTTTGCAAAATGAAGATTAAGGCAAACATAAGTCAACTTAACCAATGATTTTGTCACCTCCATGTGTCTTTCAATATTTTTCATGAGCGTGGGTAGGAGTTCTGTAGTCATGTATGCAGTTTTAAATCTGCATTTAAAATCATTACATATCAAATCCTTTAGTCATCTAATCAATGCAATTGCTATGATTTCCAATGATATTTTACCTTTGAAATAATTCAATGCTTAGCATATTAAATTATAAGATTAAAACATGGATATTTTATTCTAGGGTTTTATTTTATAAATCAAGCTATTTGCTAACTATGTTTGATATAATTAAAAGGCATATGTTGTATGGTAAACTATATAAAAAAGGAGATCTAGAGGTAGCCAATTGATTTTGTTAGAATTGGGAGGTAAAAGGTTAAATAAGACCAAACAAAAATAAAATCTCCTATAGTATGTTAATCAACAAACCTGTCTTGAAAGTTTAATAAACAAACTCGTAAAAAGGTATAGTTTGTAACTAAAGGGTACACTAGGAATGAAAGTGTAAGATACAAGTATTAAGAACTCAAAGTAAAGAACTGTAAAAGTAATAAAGAAGAATTCTTTCATATAGGAAGAGATTCTTGATCCAATTCTTTAATGAAGTGTGTATTTGGAGATGCTAGTAAATGCAATCCATAGACTTATATAAGAAATCTCAGTGTAATACTAGCATCCAAGTATTGAGTAAACCGATAAAAAGTAAAAAGTAGTTTTGGGGTAAATGTGATAGACATCAAACGTTGTTGAGTAATCTAAGCATTAAGTTGTGAACTTATTTCTTTCCATTTAAACTCTAGATTACAATTGCTATAAGCATGAATACAAGTATTCTTTAAATATTTTTTTATCATAATCATCCAGAGAATTTGATGTCTTTTGACAGTATTTGATCATGCATTTTAACCCATGCATATGTGATTTGTTTTAACGTCCTTACAGAGTTTTGACAACATAATTAAGATCGACGTTACCTCTTATGAAGACAAGCTACAATTAAACATTCTAAGTCTAGCATCATAATCATGCTAGAGAAGTATCGTCTTGACTTGAATATAAATATTATTTTTACTGGAACATACGCTTACCTGTTAAAACCTGTAAAGAACCATCAGTCCCACTATGTTAGCTTAAAGCTAAGTAATCCCCGATCACACATAAGAAAATTTCCCTACTTGAAAAAAGAAATCAACAGTATATCTAGCATCAGTAAAATACAAGTTTCTTTTCTACCTCTGGAAGAATTACAACTACTAAGTTGAAAACAACACTAACACAACTTTTAAAGATAAGCCTATAGATTATACAAAATCTTATAAAGAAGTAACTCTTTGTTTCTCTTACAAACTGTTTTATTATCTACTAACAGTTAGTGGTACATTAGCGGTGACTTTTTACTTTTTATGTCACATGAAAAATTTTAAATTTTTACAAATTTTTGAGTTATTACATGTGGTATCAGAGGACAAGGTTCAGACACTAGGCCTGAATGTGGCTCAACTTACATATGTGGAACAATAAATTTAAACAAACATACTGATTTTATTTTTCTTTGAATGATATTCTCAGAGAATTTTGTTTTCTGAGTTAATTACATGTATGGATAGATTGGAAGAATAAGTGGATGAGGAGTCTCCTTACACTGAACGAAATAAATTTCAAAAAAACCTATATAAGAAGATATAACTAATAATTCTTCCGAACTACTACAAACAGTTAATGAACTAAAAACATATATGGAATCCGTTAAGAAAGAAAATGAGAGGATTCTGAGAGCTCAGGAGGAGTTAAATCAGATTTTATTGGAAAGATTGCATACTGAGGAAAAAGATAAAAGAACTGAGTCTGAAGATGTGGGTTATCAGCATAAAGATAAAAAGACTAAACAAGTTAAAAATGAAAGTGGCTCATCTTCTGAAGTATATGGTGATTCACATAAACAAAACTTCCATTATACTAGTGACAGTAGCGAAGATAATAACCATACTAGGAAGAGAAATTTTAAACCTTATGAAGAAATCTCCGGGGAATTCAATAAGATCAAGCCACCAACCTTTAATGGAGAAACTGAAAAAGGGGAAGAAGCAGAATCCCGACTGTCCGAGATGAATAAATGCTTCCAAATTTATAACTACTCTAATCAACTGAAGACCAGGATGGCTATTTATAATCTTACAAGAAAATCAGATATATGGTGGCATGACTTAAAAAGAGTAAAAGGTATAAGGGAGTAAAATATAAATTGGAGTACATTTAAGAAATATTTCAAAAAGAAATTTTTATCTGAACAATATTATGAGGAAAGGGCTAAGGAATTTTATGAGCTGAAACTGGGAACAATGAATATGAAAGAACTAAATAGTAAATTTCTAAGTCTGGTAAGGTATGTGCCATATATTGTGGACGAGAAACCTAAGGTACAACGGTTTCTCAGCTGTTTACCTTATCATGTAAAAGACACAATTGAGTATGACAATCCAAAAACTTTATAAGAAGCAATGACAAAAGCAAATTTCTGTTATAAACAGAATCGTAAAAAGGAAAGTATGAACAACTGGAAGGCCAAAAGAAATGATCACTTTGAACAAAAAAAGAAAGATTTTGTACCTAATCGAAATTTTAAGAATAGTAATACCAGAAATTTTCCTAGTAAAAAATTCCAAGGGAACAAAAGTAATTCATAGACCAATCCAAACAATCAAAGGAATAAAGAATATGCTAACAACCACAGTAATTATACAAAGAATTTTGAACGAAAGGAACCCATAAAGTGTTGGGAATGTAATGGTCCGCATTATGCATCAGTTTGCCCCAATCGGAAGAAGACTGTTAGCAACATACACACAATATAGGAGGAGATGATTGTTGGTGATCTAGCGAGGACAATGCCCAGGATCAACGCAGCATTGGAGAACTGGCAAGTGGATTATCAAACTTCCATGGTGGAAGTGGAAGGTAAGATAAATTAAATACCTATATCTATTTCAATTGATCCAAGATCTAGTTTAAGCTATATTTATCCTAATTTAGTAGAAAAGTGTAAGCTTTCAGTTGAAAAGTTTGCAAGATATTGGTTAGTTCAGTTAGCTACTGGTGCAAAGAGAAAAGTAATTAGCTTTGTTAAGAATTGTGCAGTAACTATGGATCAGTTTAAAACCTCTGTTAAGCTTAATGTGCTACCTTTAGGTTCGTATGATATATTAATTGGTATAGATTGATTAGAACATCATAGGGTGGTCCTAAATTTCTTTGATAAAACCTTCACTTGCATAAATAGCGATGGAAAGTTAATAAATGTAAAAGGAATCCCTAGGAAAACCGCCATAAGGCAGATTTCTGCTTTGCAGCTTAAGAGAGCTGTTCGGAAGGGCTGTAAAGATTTTGCCATAACATTAATTAATGAATAAAATACTAACAATAGAGATAAATTAAAATTGGAAGATATTATGATTCTAAGGGAATATTCAGATGTATTTCCGAAAGAAATTCTGGGACTGCCTCCGAAATGGGAATTAGATTTTACAATTGAACTGGTACCTGGTTCAGTGCCCAGCTCAAAAGCCCCTTATCAGATGAATATACTGGAATTAAATGAACTTAAGTCGCAGTTAAAAGAACTTATTGATAAGAATTACATTAGACCTAGTGTGTCTCCCTGGGGGGCACCTGCCATTTTTGTTAAGAAGAAGGATGGAACTCTACGACTAGGTATAGATTACCGTCAATTAAATAAAATGACTATCAAGAACAGATACCTGTTACCTCGCATAGATGATTTGTTTGATCAGCTACGTGGAGCAATGGTGTTTTCAAAGATTGATTTACGATCTAGATACCATCAGGTCCGAATCAAGGATGAAGACATCTTTAAAACAACCTTTAGGACCTGGTATGGTCATTACGAGTTTGTCATTATGCTATTTGGGCTTACTAACGCCCTAGCTATTTTTATGTGTCTGATGAATAATGTAATGCACAAATATCTAGATAAATTTGTGGTCGTATTTATTGACGACATCTTAATTTACTCAAAGTCTGAAGAGGAACATAAAGAACACTTAAAAATTGTCTTACAAGAGTTACGAGAACATCAACTATATGCAAAATTTAGTAAATGTGACTTTTTTAAAGATAAAATTCAGTATTTGGATCATGTGGCGACTAAAGAAGGAATTTATGTTGACCCTGAAAAGATAAAGGCAATCGAGGATTGGCCAGTCCCAAAAGACATAACTGACATCCGATCATTCATGGGGATTACTGGTTATTATCGGAGATTCATCAAAGGGTTTTCAAGAATTGCAAATCCTATAACCTCTTTGCAGAAAAAGGGGAAGAAATTCGATTGGAATCAGAAGTGTGAAGACAGTTCTAAAAAGTTAAAAACGTTATTAACCACCGCACCAATTCTAAGAATTGCTGACCCTAATAAAGATTTTATAGTATGTACTGACGCATACAATGACGGTTTAGGTGGAGTGTTAACTCAGGAAGGACACGTCATTGCTTATGAGTCTAGGAAACTGAAGGTTCATGAGAAAATTTATGCGACCTATGACTTAGAATTAGTTGTTGTCATACATGCCTTAAAAATGTGGCGTCATCATTTAATAGGAAGGAAGTTTATACTAATGACAGATAATAAAGGATTGAAATATCTGTTGGATCAACCTAACTTGAATGCTAGGCAAGCTAGGTGGCTAGCTTTTCTGAGTGAATACAATTTTGAAATACAACATATTAAAGGAAAGGAGAATAAGGTTGTTGATGCATTAAGTAGAAATGCAAAGCTGAATTTTACAACAGCTATCAGCACTTACAAGACAGACTTGGAAGAACAGCTAGAAGATGGAATAGAACAAGATGAAAATGATCGAAAAGTACAAGCAAAGGTAAGAGAAAATTTAATAGAAAGTCTAAGTACAAGGTACATCTTGAATGAAAAAGGATTATTATTGTATAAAGATAGATTATACGTACCTAATGTACCTAATATTAAGCTGTTAATTTTAAATGAAGTTCATAAAACTCCTTATTCAGGGCATCCGGGTTATCAGAAAACTATAACCATGCTATAAAAGGATTATTTCTGGCCAAACATGAAAAATGAATTGGCAGAATACATTGCTAGGTGCTTCGAATGTCAGCAAGTAAAAACTAAACATCAGCATCCAGCTGGGATACTTCAGCCATTGCCTATTCCTAGCTAGAAATGGGAGATAATTAGCCTTGATTTTATTACAGAACTACCTAGAAATCAGAACCTAAATGACTCAATAATGGTAGTCAGTGTTGATAAATTGAGTAAAGCAGGCCATTTTATACCTATAAAAACTACTTATAAAGCTGCAAATATTGCTGATATTTTCTTAAAACTAATTTTTTGGTTGCATGGAATACCGAAGGTGATAATTTCAGACCAAGACCCTAAGTTTACAGGTAATTTTTGGAAATCTTTGTTTAAAGGGTTAAATACTACGTTAAACTTTAGTACCTATTTACATCCTTGTTGGTCGTTGGGTAGACCTGGGTTTACTATAATGTACCAACAACACCCCTAGCTCACTGGCCCTTTCGGCAACAGACCGCGGAGCGACCTGAAGTCTCACCCAAAGTTATCCTAATGGGTTGGCCAAAGACTCAAGTGTCTCGACCAGGTTCTGTATGGCGTCCTGTGTGCGTCTCGCAGCTCTTCTTAGCCCGTGAGATGTCTCTCTCCTCTCTGCGATGCGCAGTTTCCTCTTACTCGCGATGACTCCAACCTTTATCGCATGTCCTGGGCGACACATAACTTTCTCCTACGCTCGATCCTCAACCTGCGGTACCGCGCACCACAACTCCTCTATTGGTGCGATATCGCCTCCCTGCGATATCCTACCGCCGCGGCTCAGCGTACTTAGCGTACTGGTGTTCAACTTACAGGACTCAACACACAAGGCTGTTTTACACTGCGACTCTTAACTATCTTAAGTGAAACTTAGACAAACTCTTATACAGAATACTTAAAGACTTCAACTTGCATTTATCCTTCTATAATGTTGTAAACTGAATAACACATACATACATTAACTGTAATCAAAGTTCACGTAATGAATGACAGATATAACAAGTAAATACAATCACATGAATCAATCACATAACGCTCTAATTTTACGTGGTTCACTTCTAGGGTAGAAGCTATGTCCACAGAACTGTGTTTCTATATTATAACTTGAGAGAGGTACACAGTTCTGCTGCACCGCATATGCAGCTAGAGATCTTCTAGGTAACTCCGCACACAGCCTGGAGCCCTTCTCTCTTAGATCTCTTCTCTATATTGCCTTCTTACAATATACTCTCACTCTCTCTCTCTCTCTCTCTGTCAATCCCTGCGGATTGTTACAATACAAAATAACAGTGAGCTAACAGATGAATGGACTCTCAGACTCTCTAATGTCTGAGTAGCTACTGGATACCCTAATAGCTCCAAAAGGACTGACTAGCTAACCTTTTACAATACAAAGTACATCCCTTTATAGGCAGCCCGAAGGTCTCGCCATTACAACACTGTGGGCCTATCCCAACAGTAACCCAAAACCCTAAATAGTGACAGTCAGCATATCTGTACTTGGGGTAGCCGCTTTCCGTCACACCACTGCTCTCTGCAGTCTTCCATGCTTCCCAGTACTGACCATGGGTACTATGCACCGCTTCCCTTCTTCTGTCCTTAGTCTTCAATACCTCGGCCTCGTCACTCCTTTTCCTTTATGAGGGTAGCTGAGCCCTTATGTCTTCGCCGCTGCCTTCAATGCAGTGGTTGAGCTCTCTCTTCTCGGCCGCTCAAGTACTGTTGTCTTTCTTGACTTCTCTGTTCCAACAGTCACAGTTTTCGGCTCTGCTCTACAGCTAGAAACATGCTACGGCGTCGTAGCTTTACCTTATCTCTTCGTCTTCGCCAAACTGTCTATTCGCCAAAATGGCAGCTTTTCCTGTAGCTGCGAGACTCTGCTCCAACAATCCTCAAGCTGATGGATAGACTGAAAGAGTAAATCAAGTATTGGAGGATTTACTTAGAATGTATGTAAAGGAGCAGCTAGGTAAATGGGGAGATTATTTACACTTGGTAGAATTTGCTTCCAATAATCATTATCAAGCTTCAGCTAGGTATAGTCCTTTTGAAATTATGTATGGAAGGAAATGCAATACTCCCATCTCTTGGAGTAATCCAGTGGACAGGTTAGTATTAGGACCTGAATTATTAAAAGAGATGGAGCTAATTGTAAAATAGGTACAAGGTAATTTGAAAATTGCGCAAGATTGACAGAAAATCTAAGCAGACCTTAAACGAACTCCAAAGGAGTTTCAGGTAGGTGAACATGTTTTTATTAAGGTGAGACCTAAAAAGAGTTCTCTGAGGTTGGGTATATGTGCTAAGCTAGCACCCCGATATTGTGGTCATTTTGAAATATTGTCTAGGATAGGACAGGTAGCATATCAGTTAGATCTACCACCAAATCTAAGAGTTCACAATGTTTTCCATATTTCTGTATTAAAAAAATATGTACATGATGTTACTCATGTTATTAATTGGAATGATGTGCAGGTGGAACCCGAAGGAGATTTTCTGGTGGAACCGGATTGTATCCTCGAAAGGAGGGAGATCTTGCTTCAGAATTGCACCATTGTTCAGGTGAAGGTGCAATGGAAGCACCTTAGTCTAGAAGAAGCCACCTGGGAATTGGAAATTCATATGCGGGATGCATATCCAATTCTATTTCAGGGGAACTCTGAGGACGAGGAATAAATAACATCGAGGACTATGTTATAAATTAAGGGGGTGTGTATGTCACATGCCCCAATTTGCAAAACAATTTAATGTTATTGAGGAACATTATGTTATATTTTATGCTAAGTTTGTAATTGATGACCAAGTGGGGTCAAGGATAATTAATGTATTTCAGAATATTTTAGTAATAAATAAATAAATGATGAGACAATAGGTTAGGGAAGCTGTTAAAACAATGTTAACTGGTCACTTGGTGGAGGAGACTAGGTGGAGAGTATACTGACAAGTGGCAGCATCCTCAAACCACTTCTAACTGTTGCAGGTGGCAACTTCCCTATATTTGTGGTCATGATTCCCCAAGAAAGTGGACTTGGACTAGGTGGCTCATTAAGTAAAAACTGACCCAGAAGACCTAGGCATTGTTATAAAACTTCCCATTGAAGACAGCTGAGTCTGCTCATTCTGGAAATGTGATCATTCAGTGTGAATGAAGTGCACATGAGAAATTCGATGGAGGGGACTTATTGAAGTGAGTTTTAGGGGTTAACTGCTGAGGACTGAACTTATGCAGCTAATTAGGTTGAAGTTCTTACTGCTGTAAACAGGTTTGAATTACTGTTGTAATTTGACCAGTCAGGTGACAGAAGGTATTAAGGATACATCCTTCACTCAGTACTCTACCAGGAGGACCAGGAAACATGCTTGGGGGTCCTGAGGAAGTGCAGACTAAGCTTTCTCTAGGATTTGGTTGGGAGGAATAGCTTCCTTAAGCTATTGTCACCTCCTCATTTGACAGGTTTTTATTTGTTTAAGTTATTTATAATTTATTTACTGTTTTCAGCAAATGTTTACTAGTTTTTCAAAGATACGCATGTTATTGTTTTGTTAGGGTTTACGCAGAAAAGAGCATGGTTTATTGATAAATTAGTGATTTGTAGATTATGTTTAAAACATTAGTGTTATTGCTAAATGAAAAGTGAATAGAAATAAATTACCACACTGTATTTTTCCACACCTTGTATAGGCAGTACTCTAGCACAGCTGGTTGATTAAGTAGATGTGATGATTTGTTTGCCAACTCTGAATGAAAATTGCAATTGATTTCTTTTATAGATTCATATGATTTATTTACAGAAATTTTAGATGTACTTACTCTATCTACTGAAAGTAACTGTACTATATAATCACAGGAAAATAATAGATTGTATATTAATTATTAGTAGTCATACTATTCACAGAACTATTACTAGTACTAATATTATTATAAACATAATAAATAAAGTTAAATAAACCATTGTAGGAACAGTAAAAGATAGTATTTAGGGTTTGAACCTAGATAGTACTCAATGGGTCTTTATAATAATTTACTCCTAGTTTATATTTACATTTTGTACTGAAAAACAGATGTTGTTTTTACTGTAACCCTCGAGATTTACTTAGGGTTTACAAGAGGTAGGTTTTATCCCTAAAAATAGACTTTTATATTCTTAATTATCATATAAAATTTAACAACTATAATTAATTATTTATTAAAAATAAGAATAGAAAAACATAACTAAAATTATTCCTGTAAAATCTATCTTATTATAGAACTGTAGGGTATTCAAAATAATAACCCTTCTGAGCAAAAACAGAGTACTAAATTTACTCTATAACACTGTAAAAGTTCCAATAATATAATTACTACAAATTATTTAAATTACAGGATAACATAAAATTAAATAACATTGTTAACAATTTAATAGAGATGAAATAAAACAAGGATAATGGCCTATGGCCTATATAAATATCGGTCGAGGCTTAATTCTACGCAAGAACAAACTTTACAAAATTAAAACAGAACAGCAAGTCGAAATGGTATCCAATACTATCATAGCAAGTAAGAAACCCTCTATCTATTACAAGTCTCGCGGAGTAAAAACAATGTTTCAAGCATAACGTTTTTACATCTTCAAGGCCGTAAGGCACTTTCAAGAAAATAACAAGTCACGGCTGCTACAAACTTTAAGGTTTCTTGCCTTAATACCCTTTAGGGTTTTAAAAGTTATACACAAACAAAACAACTTGAAGAACAACCTAACAAGTAAAACCCAGGCTGAATCCTTAACTAGCAGCGAAGTATTCTCATCTTCCAACCACCACATCAATGCAAGAGAAAACCCTCATTTCAACCGGGGCTTACCAGGGTTGCGTGGCTGTGAATAGGAGAGTTGTGCTTCTGCTAACCCCTTTTGTTGTGAGAGGAACCCTGCACAGTAGAACAAGTTTTAGTTACAACATTTTAAATATATTAAAATTTTATAAGCCTTCTTGAAGTATAGAACTTGCCGACAATTACCTGATAAGGAATTTGTTGGAGAGCTCATGGACGCAAACAACTGGAGCAACTCGATGGCACCTGGAAGAGGATTACCCGGATAAATTTATTGTGCCCGTTACAACTGAAAACCCTAAGTCATGAGTCCAAAGAAAAACGAGCAATAATCCAACTAGGATGAAGAGCACTCTTATTCAAGCTCTGTCCACTGTTTTTCTATCGGAATTACCAACTTAGTCTTTGAATCGATGAAGGAAAACGATTTGTTCAACTCACGCAATTTCTCCACAGAAGTCGTAGAATTCATAAAAACCAGTATTTACTTCTTACAAGGCCATGCTCGCAGTGAAAATGGGAACCTGGAGGTCAACCAGGAGTAATGGCGGCCACGAGCTCATAGCTTGGCCGCACCAGTCGAAGAAACCCTCACTCTTTTGTAAAATGAAGTTTAGTGCAAACATAAGTCAACTTAACCAATGATTTTGTCACCTCCACGTGTCCTTCGAGATTTTTCATGAGCGTGGGGTAGGAGTTCTATAGTCACGTATGTAGTTTTAAATCTGCAATTAAAATCATTACATATCAAATCCTTTAGTCATCGAATCAATGCAATTGCTATGATTGCCAATGATATTTTACCTTTGAAATAATTCAATGCTTAGCATATTAAATTATAAGATTAAAACATGGATATTTTATTCTAGGGTTTTATTTTATAAATCAAGCTATTTGCTAACTATGTTTGATATAATTAAAAGACATATGCTGTATGGTAAACTATATAAAAAAGGAGATATAGAGGTAGCCAATTGATTTTGTTAGAATTGGGAGTAAAAGGTTAAATAAGACCAAACAAAAATAAGATCTCCTATACTATGTTAATCAACAAACCAATCTTGAAAGTTCAGTAAACAAACTTGTAAAAAGGTATAGTTTATAACTAAAGGGTACACTAGGAATGAAAGTGTAAGATACAAGTATTAAGAACTCAAAGTAAAGGACTGTAAAAGTAATAAAGAAGAATTCTTTCAGCTAGGAAGAGATTCTTGATCCAATTCTTTAATGAAGTGTGTAATTGGAGATGCTAGTAAATGCAGTTCATAGACCCATATAAGAAATCTCAGTGTAATACTAGCATCCAAGTATTTAGTAAACAGATAAAAACTAAAAAGTAGTTTTGGGGTAAATGTGATAGATATCAAACATTGTTGAGTAATCTAAGCATTAAGTTGTGAACTTATTTCTTTCCATTTAAACTCTAGATTACAATTGCTGTAAGCAGGAATACAAGTATTCTTTAAATATTTTTTTTATCATAATCATCCAGAGAATTTGATGTCATTTGACAGTATTTGATCATGTATTTTAACCCATGCGTATGTGATTTGTTTTAACGTCCTTACGGAGTTTTGACAGCATAATTAAGATCAACATTACCTCTTATGAAGATAAGCTGCATTTAAACATTCTAAGTCTAGCATCACAATCATCCTAGAGAAGTATCTTCTTGACTTGAATATAAATATTATTTTTACTGGAACATACGCTTACCTATTAAAACCTGTAAAGAACCATCAGTCCCACTGTGTTAGCTTAAAGCTAAGTAAGCCCCGATCACACATAAGAAACTTTCCCTACTTGACAAAAGAAATCAACAGTATATCTAGCATAAGTAAAATACAAGTTTCTTTTTTACCTCTGGAAGAATTACAACTGCCAAGTTGAAAAGAGCACTAACACAGCTTTTAAAGATAAGCCCATAGATTATACAAAATCTTATAAAGAAGTAACTCTTTGTTTCTCTTACAAACTGTTTTATTATCTACTAACAGTTAGTGGTACATTAGCGGTGACTTTTGACTTTTTATGTCACATGAAAATTTTTAAATTTTTATGAATTTTTGAGTTATTACATCGACCCTCACTTTTTGCATTTTGAACATGAACTTCTCTAGATGAAATATCATTATGAGCCTCCAAAACATTATGTTATGTATCAAGTTCATTGGAAACATTTGTTATATTGCATTCTCCTCTTCTCTCACAATCTGATCGCCAAAGTGCTAGAGCTCTATTGAATAGAAAATTGGTAATGTCATATTTTGTTACATATAATCTTAAACAAGTATCCACTTTATTATCAAGCTTGTTCCTCAACTTTGACTTCAAGAATGATAGTGCACTAAACATTCTCTCATCCTCCACTGATCCCAAAATCATGGTTTGACATAAATCGGCTAATTTGAAATACTCTGACATGTAATCTTGTAAAAATTGACTCTCACCTAATATAGTCCATAATTTGATTACTACACCATATTCTATAGGTTTCACCAAAAAACGATATTGATATGACATTGTCTAAGCAAAGTAAGTACTTTGTTGATATAATTTTGATGAATCTAATATACCTCCAATCTCTTTTCCTTGTACCTTGACATTCCTACCAAAGTGGTACACTAAAATACTCAATTTTGCTAAAAATTCAACTTTCAAAGTGTTTATATCTTTTTCAATATTCCAATATGGAGGGTATACCACAGACATGGCCTCCAATACTTCATCTCAAGGAATTCGTTCTCTTATCTCTGATGATAATGATTGTGCGATTTGTATCAAGTTGCGTCTCACTGAAATCACAATATCATTGAACTGGTCACTTGACACATGACACTCTTCGGTGGTTTGTCTCGTCTTACTAACATAATGAAAGGGAACCATATACCCACGCACTTCCATACATAGTGTCCCTTTTTCATCAAACTTCAAATAATTTTCAATCTTTTCTATATCAATGAGAGTAGTCCAACCATTAAACGTTGGACATGTAAAAGACCCTGGCATCGTATACAAATTATCCAATGCAAGGCATGCTAATTTCCTTGCATTTGTGTACTCTGCAATATACATTGTACGACTATGATCCATTTTCACAAGGACATTCATTTCATGAAGCAAAGGAAGAATTCCAACCAATGTTAATAATGTCTCTATATCAATTAGTTGAAAGAGAAGATCTTGAGCTTTGTCTACACTAAAGCGATATTCATACATCACCCCTACCAATGATTGGTACTCACTAAATATTCTTTGAGCTGGTCCATTCAATGAAATCCATCGTGTATCAACATATTTTAATAGTTTTTTTCCATTTCTAATACCGTATGCAAATTTTTGAAACTCTGTAAATCGCTTAGGACTACGAAAAAGTATGCACGAGTCTCACGTACAAGTTCTTCAACTTTTGAAACCAGTGGAAACTTGCTTACTATTTTAAATGCAAGATTTATCCTATGAGCCATACAATGAATACTAATCATAAACAGTGAAGCTAATAGTTGTAGTTTGACACAAATTCCATTCCTTTGTCCTTGCATGATTGATGCTCCATCTGCTCCAACACATACCAACCTTTTTGCGATCATTAAATCATCCATACCACCAATTTTCTTCAAAGTATTAATAACAAGTTCATAAATATTTCCAGCTGTAGAACTCTTCTTCATTTTTTGAATCCCAACTAGATATGAATGTCTAATATGACCATTAACCATATAAATACTCATGCATACCCATGAATTATTATCAATAGTTGTAACTTCATCCAAAGGTAGAGAAAAAAATATGGCATTTGCAATCTTCTCTTTCAAATCATCATTTTCTACTTGAGCTAGATATTTTTCCCATTCCCAACCACTCGTTACAGACCAATGAGAAGATGGAAAATTTGATACTTCAAGAAAATATACATAGTTCTTATAATCTGGATAATCTATCATAGGATGACCTTTTGATAAGATGTGAAATACAGTGCTTAATTTAGTCAACTTGGATAGTAAATTTCTTTCGATTGTTTTTCCAAATAGAGATGTGATGGTATTCCACTTGCCTCAAGTACACTCTTACTTATTAAGTATTTATTATATTCTTCTTGATATTTGACATGTCAACATTCCTCAGAATATATCCATTTGGTGATAGAATTCTCCTCACCATTTTCAATTTGCTTGACATAAATCTTTTCTGCATGCTTCTCTATTGTATCTAACTTCATTTGCAATTTTACTGCCTTGCCTAGTTTCCAACTACATACAATGCATTTAACTTCTCGTGAAGCTTCCTTCTCACTTATTGGAGTTATTGGTTCAATAAAATGAAATTTTAAGGCCCATTCCGATTGGAATTGTCTCCCTATGTCCCATTGGCATTTCTTCCCTTTCGTGATTGTGAATGATTTGTGTTGCCTCCCAAGGAAAAACATTCAACATTATCATTGCCAATTTCTGGTTGAATTGCATTTTTCTCACTTTGTTCACTAGAGGAACCCATTTTATCATTCGTTTTATGGTTATTAGATGCATTCTCATAAGTGTTGACATCTCTCTCATTGATGGGTTGCTCAAAAGAGTTTGAATTGTGAAGAGAATCTGGATTCTTTGATTGAGACATCTGAAAGTATGATAATACATCTCTCTGTTTTGATGCTTTCTTTCCATGGTCGATGTTTGACATCTTGTTGAATATTTCACAATTGAAATATCAAATAAATCTAGAAACCCAGAGTGAAACCTGCATGAGAAAAAGAAAAAAAAATACAGTACAATTTGTAAGATATCCATGATGACATGAATTCTATAGGCTAGAAAATTTAAACCTAGCAAACTAAACCCATCCATGATTAACTTCAAAATTAGACATAAATCCATCAAGATAAATATGAGTTTAGATTTGTCATGTATTTAAAACCTAATTTTTCATTTACATTTTTCATTGCTAAAATACCTAGTAGAAAAAATGGCATTCATAAGAATCAAGATTCAGAATATGCAATAACATCACTTCCCTGGTGGCTATCACCTCTAATGTTTAAATTTATAATATGTAATGGTGTCCACAAAGTCATGAAATGAAAGAATTAAAAGCTATGTGAAAGTGATGTGAAATAATATCAATAATTTACTTTAAATAGTAATTCTTATCCTAATTGATGAAGTGTTGTGTGTTTGAACATTTGCAAAGGGGACTACATTTACAGAGGGGATTGAGGCACCCTCTGTCATCAATATTCTCATAGGAGTATTTGCATAAAAATAAACTTGAAGGAGCTTTATACATCATAGGGATTTAGGGATTGGATTTGATAGGACTCTATGGAAGAATCTCTTGTTGGACCTATATCACCCAAAGAATGTAATAGTTTAGTTCTTTTGTTTACAATAGAGATTTATTACAGCTAATTGGTTATAGTGTAGTTATTTTATTTACCATTGGGAATTTATGATGTGCACTGACACAATATCGAATCAACCCCTCATCGATACAAGGTATCACCGATGACAAGCTAGTTTTTGGCATCGGCATGCAACTTACGTCAATTTTTCCACGAGAAGGATGCAGGACACTTAAGAGTCCAAAGAAATACTAGGATATCTCCGTATGAGGGATCAAAGGTTGAAATCATAAATATATACTCATCTGGAAAGCATATTTTATAGTGTCTGCATCGTTCAAATATCATACATAGATGATCTAGATGGTCCTTCCTTTTGCGAGAAGGGGCGGGCAGATCATCCAAGTATGGTTCGACAATATTCTTAATATCGCGGAAGGAAAAATTCATTTCTCGCTGGAAGGTGGCTCTGTCATTTTTTAAACCGAAGGGCATTTTCTTGTACGTGAAGGTCCCCCAATTACAGATGAAGGATGTTTTATGCTGGTCTTCTGCCTTAATTTGAATTTGGTTATATCCGGAAAAACCATCCATAAATGAAAATACTGCGCTACCCACACAAGCATTAATAATATGATTGATGAAGGGGTAGTTATCCTTAGGACACGCTTTATTTAAATCACAAAAATCAATGCACACGTGTATAGTCCCTTTTTTTATCAACAGGAATAGGATTGGATCCACTTGGACCACTTTGATCACTTTGCACGAAAGAAGGAGAAGCAAAAGGTGCACTGGGAATCCCTGTGACCACCCCACTAGACTGACCTACTACATTAGAGGTTGCCGAGGGATGGACCACTTGAGCACTTGGTGAAAGGGGTGCAGTAGATGCACTATGTCCTGGAGCACCCACTGGGGGAGACAGGACTCCACCAACCAAGATGGCTGAAGTAGGGTTAGATACATCTTCTCCTACACTAGACATTCCTAGGCTCACAGAAAGACTAGAAACAGGTGAACTAAAATGGAGGACCTGGACTATCATAGGATCGTTCAAATCAGTTAGAGGTGAATTAAAGTTTCTTGCAAACTCGTAATCCTGCAAGTATTCTATCTCTACTGTTGAGGTTTCTTCCTGATTAAGCCAAAGTTCTGGTTCACCTGGAACTTCGTTAACACCATCTGGTTCAAAAGAACCATATGTATCAAGTCTCTGCCTTTGAGGTGGTGGTGGAGGCTCCACTATAACAGATGGAGGAAGGTTTTGAAACCTTCTGGACCTATGAAGAGGTTGGTGCTCCACAACTATAAATATGACTCACACACCTAAAGTCCAACTAAGCACAAACAAACCAAACAACACACACTAAAAATATACTACATAACACAGACACACCAGATAAAAGATACGCCTTCCAAAGGAAAGCCTGGGATGATTAGGGCCCAGATCCAACCGGTGAAGATCAAAGGATGGTTACTTGGCATCTCGTGAAGAACTATTTGGGTGCAATCACTGGAATCACTCAATTTCCCTCCCAAATTGTCAACCAAGGTTACCTTCCAAGTCCATCCTAGGTGTACTAGAAATATCCTTCCAATACCACTTGTGTAAGATCCTAGTTTCTGGAGACTAAGTATACTAAATATACACCGAGAGTCCAGCGGAACAATCACTGACCTGATCAATGTACATGGGAAGGGTATCTAAGCCCAAAACCCTATCAATACCAACACCTCACAGGGCCCAAGAAGTGGTACTCATAAGATCCCCAAATGCACAACAATCTTGGTAAATGATCGAACAAGGAAGCGGAGGGGTATCTCCTTAATCGAGCTCTCACGTAGCCTCGTGCTTAACTCCCGTGTGAGAGGAGATTTCTGGATTAGCTCTTGTAGAAGTGGATTTACCTAAATATAGGCCACTACGTTTGAAATCAAAGTGCTTTTGGACAATTTAAATCTCCTAGTCCAAAAACCTAGCCTAAGCTAGTTGATGCTCAAACCTATAAAAAGAAAATTACTAATAGGTTTTAAGTTAAATGTTCTTTTTAATGGTTGTATTACTCAAGGTAGCGGAATAGGACTGAATGGTGTTATAGACTCAACAAAGTGAAAACAAATGATGGATAAAATTTTCAAAGTGAATGCAACTGACAATGCATTTTTTTCCTTTTTCTTTGTAAATGAAAACTAATGAAACTTTTTTTTTAACAATTTGAGAAACTACAAGACTTAAAAAAAAATTATTTTTCTGAAAAATAGTGAGAAAAACAACTAATGCAAAATAAAAACTGCATTTTGTCTTTCCTTTTTCAAAAAAAAAAAAATCTATGCAAATGAATGCACTTTAAGCAAGCTAAGTAATTTGATCTTATATAGATGTAAATGCTAATAGTCAAATCCTACAGTAACAATATTCAGTCAGTTAAACATAGATGACTCAAACCCTAGACTTGGACAAAACTATTGACTTAACAAGACCAATAGATCCAATCAAAACTTCAATGAAAATGAAAATTGTGTCATACTTAATGAGGACACTGAAATATATTCCAAATAATTTTGTTTCATTAAGTGGCCTAATCACACAAAGCATTGAAGGAAGCTGCATTTGAATAATGGAATAGGAGTGGTAGGGGACCATGCGAAGCAATAGTCTCACAATCTTCACGAGCTATGCAGTTCTATTGATCATACAAATCTATGCTATTAGAAAATCTCATTGATTAATTCTAAGGTAGCTTGTATGAAGGAAATTCAAACCCAAAAGTAGTATTGGATGATATTCTAAAATCAAAATATCATAATTTGTGCTTGATGCTTCATGGTTAGCCATAGTATAGGACAATCTCCTATGAATTGCACTTGATTAGACAAGCAAATCATCATGCTAGCATTTGGAGGTTTCATAGTGTTGTGGTTGGTAAGGAAGCTTATGATATTGAATCTCTAGTGGTTCTGATCTCTTAGTGTTCGTGTTGCAATATATACATCTCTCTCACCATGTATTGTGTCTTACATTACGTATTTATACAACCTTTGAGTGGTTATGGTGGTTTAACGACCTAACCACTAACCTCAACATTGGAACTAGTGACAAGAAAGTTTTTATCCTCTTCATTTATGATCCCCTCTTGGGGGCCAAAGGCATTCATAAATATCACAGATTGAATATTGGGTTATGGGAAGGAGGCATCTAAAATTTACATTTGGGTTTTGAATTTCCTTGGTGTCTTTTGCTTGCATAGGATTGAAGAGTGGGGTTGGAGACAATACACTATGTTTGACCCATCGCGAGAAAAGGCATGGGTAGTGCCAACAAGTTATTTTCCCATTGTTGAGACCACATATTTGTTTAGAACTAGCTTGGGGGAAGCATACTTTTTCTGGTTGGATGGACTTTTGGAATTAGGGCATCTTTATTACCTTTTTTACTGCTTATGATTGTTAGCTAACATTAGTCATTATCAAAACTTCCACATTTGTTTGTAAATTGAAGTTGTGGAGATAGGGATGAATTTTGGGAAGGAAAAATTAGAAATATGAATCTGTTCAATCTGTTAGAGTTGACATTAGTTGTAAAATCCTAATGATCACATTATGTACATAATACATATTATAAATAAACATTAGCGTCAGTATTTTGTGAGTCCACAAAAGGAAAATCAATAGTGGACAAAAGAATCTATGGGTGAAATATAGGAAATGAAATGTTATTGAGCAAGTAAAGAGTCACATGATTTAGAAGTTCAAGTGTCAAAAGTCATGAACTATATTTTGATATGTTGCTTATGTTTTTTCCTGTAATAAAAATATATCACTTTTTGTCTTGTTTCATGATTCAGTGTAATGCTATCTTTCTACCACTGTGCTTAAATTTTTTGAGTAAATGTTATTCAAGCTCAATCTTGACGGAGAGAGTATAATCTTGCAAAGGAAGGCCATAGGTTTGGAAATTTGATCAGTAACATTGTTTTGTGCAAATCATTTTGTTTTTGAATCTTAATTGACATTGTTATTAAATCCAATCAGTTAAGTTGTATTGACCACATTAGAACATGTTTTGAAAAAGGAGATTGACTCTTTAGGCCCTATCGTGACACACTTAGTTACTCTAGCTCTACATAAAACTATTTCAACTGCAATTAATGATTCCTTCAAGGTTTTATGCTTACTATTGTCTAATGTATTCTAATGAAAATACGCCATGAAGATTGTCCAACTATCATTTCATGTCATTAATTTGTAGGTTTTTAAGTGTTTATTCTCATTACTTAAACTCATTGTAGCCCTGAAGAATTTGCTCTCTCTCATTTGTGCTTTCTTTGGACTAGTATTTAGAAATGGTTCTATTTATAACACACTTTAATACATCTTAGTTCTTACACTAGCAAATTTTGCATAAATGAGTTAGTGAGAAGGCATTAGCTCAGTTGGAGAAATCAGTTGTGACAAAGGTAGATTCTCTAGTATCAAGGGAAATCTAGAAAAAATTCCAATCCTCTGGCAAGAAAGTGCTTCAGGTTAGTCAAAGTTGGGTATATCACACATGCCATAATAAATAAATGGAATGGAAAATTATAGACATAAACGAGACACTTCCCATGGGTGTTATAAAATTACCTACAAAGGATAGCTCGGACAATTTGTTTTTGTGTTTTGTTTCCATTATTCATTGATATCATTGTGCTTAGTAGGATACATTGAGTTCCAGGTTTGAGAATTCAATTATCCCAGCCTTTGAGCGATATTGCAAGGTAATGTTTGACCAAGTAGATGCTGCATTTAAAAAGGAATAACTAAACACACAATTGTTTCCCAAAAACAATTTACTAATACCCATACAATACTTGCATCAACACTTCAAGTATGTGTTTAATCCATCTTTATTTTGTTTATGGGTTCTTATCAATTTCTTTTGTTACCTGATTTCAATATTTTAGGAAAGAGTATTCTAAGGATATGGGTCCACAAAATTTTATACTAGGATGGAATATTTGTGACCTTTTTATAATATCCCATCCATGAAATTACATAATCTTTATCCCCTTTCTTTTTCTAAATATTGCATTCCACCTATGATGTTTAGATTGTCAACCTTCGGAGACTTGTACCTTGTTTTTTTATTCTTTGGTAAGTTTCACATATCGCAACCAATGTATGTATTGGTTAGCTAATGTATCAACCACGATATGCTATTTGTCTAGTTTTCAAGTTACAAGAAGACTTCTTACAATAATTATTTTATTGTCGCATGTATGTCCAATAGTCCACCTCAACTATTTTCCCAATGAAGAATAATGAAATATTGTTGTTTCCATGGAATTCATATGAGCTATAGCATGTTATTTCAATGTTGATAATTTTCACATTAGAGTGGGAAAGCACCTGACATTAATTAGTTTGAATTATATACACATTACTATTTAAGGTGTTGAATAAGGAGTTATCTACTACTCATAAGAAAGTGGCAGTGTTGATTCCAATCTTATGACTTAACTAGCTCATTGTTTATGCCAGTTAACAAGGATCTATTGGTCATAAATAGGCCTCAGTGTTGATGTCAGTCTTATGACTCAAACTGGCTGTGAAGATAACTATATGTCCCCCCAAGGTGGTGGCAATCTCAAACTATTGATAATCTTGACCCCTTTCTTTGGCAATTGTTGTGACAATATCTCGATTTCATGGATAGCACTTTCCTCATAAAAAAATATATATTTAATTTTTTTTGCATGTGTTTTCTTCAACAATAGAAGCACAACAGTGATAAGCAAATTCATCCCAGCCTTGGGGTCTATGCAGTAGTGGTCACTGTCATGTTAGGGGTTGCATATATAAGGCTCAACAACAACAGTTTTATGTAGAGGGTACATGCATGCTAAAGGAATGCAAGCACCATCCTTAGAGAACTCAAGAATTTTCTTTTATTAGGAAATCCTTTCCTTGAATATATTTTCTTTTCAAAAATTAGAGAGTTTTTTATCTCCAACTTTAGGCATTTCTAGTTTAGGAAGGTTTTTATTTTTATATTTAAAAAGCGATTTTCAATTCAGTTCTAGCACAGTTTTCTAAGTTCGGTAAAAAGTGTGTGAGCTAGAAGTGTTTCCATATTTAGATGTAAGCTTACCATGAAATGTTACATCATTATCTAAGTCCAAAAACTTTAGAAACTGAGTTATTATTGGGAGATCATAACTAGGTAATCCATACACAAAAGTGTTCCTTAATTAGATTTTCTCTAAATCAGATGGGTTCCATACATGTATGTTAACATGCACTTTTATGATAGTTCCAATGACATATCCATCAATAGACAAGATGTACTCATTTAGGAAAATACAAAGCAATTTAGTTCCCTTGGCAGCAAGAATGAAGCAAGAATATTCCATTTGGGTATGCATAAGCATGGTTTAATTTTCAAGAAGCACAAACAACGCTATGTTGGCATCATAAAAGCCATGGATCCATAATAGTGAGGCCTTTCCGGTCACTTATGAGTGATTTAGAGGTCGTAAAATACATCAATCAACAATAAGCAACAATCAAGGTCAAGTATGGGCACTTCTCAACCTTGAAACAACCTCATGTTTCAAATCTGGGTGGCCATGTGGGTTGGAGCAATAGTGGAACAATGTTCTTTGTAAATTTGGGTGGTCCATTGAGTCACAACAATAGTAATCAACCCTAAAAAAATATTTCTAAGCATGCTTATATGTGAAATCATCCATGAAGGGCCTGTAATAAGCTTTTCAACCAGATCTGGGTGTGTTCTTTAATAGTTTTGGGTATATGCTTGCTTTGATCTAACCTCATGGAGTAGTGAGTTAGCTTATAATAGTACTTCTGGGCGGCTTGGAAGGTACAACAAACATTGAACAAGCAGTATACAACCCTAAAATATTAGCATTTGGGTGTTGGGCTATTCCCTGTGCAATGATCAAGATATTGGAGTATTTTTGTGCCATCTAGAGGAGATGTCCCATGAGGATGTGCCTTAGGAAGGTTCTCCTACCAGTTAGAACAACCCGATAGCCATCCATCTATAAGTATACCACCCTTCTTTTTAAATGTGATATTTTTCCTCATATTTACTAGTATTTATGATAGTCATGTAACATCTCTATGACTTGGGTTTTGACTGATTCTTTTTACAACCTCATAATGAATGTTTCTAAGCAGCAGAACATGAGGAAATTGGAGCAACAATCTTAACATTATTTGATGAAGTTTGAAGTTTTGATTTTCTGTTGAGAGAATAGGTGACATGACAAGAATATGGCAACCCATACATAGCCCTACTATGGCATGAGGATCGACATAAACCAAGGTACCTACACGATAAAGGAAAGACAAAAAATGTGAAGGTGATTTCTGCAACATTTTTTGAAGATCTTTTACAATACTACTTGAACAATAGTTGTGGCAGCAAAAAGGTCATTTTTAGACCTAGCAAAAGTAATTTTTGAAGTGATCATATGACCTTGGCAGTAAAAGGGAGTGCTCTAAACCAGTCAACAAGTGAACAGGAAGTGTGCATCTACAACAATGTATTGATTCATGCATGGTGACCTCTGCGGATCATGGAGAACTTGGATATCAGCTTAAAGGAGTCTTTCTTGACTTTCAAGAGAATTCCATGACGACATTGTATTCTTAGAACTCTATCTTTGTCTATGGCATACTTGAAGCAGTAAAGTAGTTCAATTACTTTCAGTTGTTGGAATATTTGGCATTACTTTGATTTCTATATCAAATTGATCTTATATATGTAGATTCCAAGTATGCTTCTGTTTCAAATAGAGAATGGAGCTATGGCATGTCACATCATGTCTCAAAAGACAACAGTTCCAGTATTTATATTGGATTAAAATCTAAAGAAAATACGATAAAAGATGAAATCTGGAAATATCTTAGCATGCATGAAGAAGACTAGAATGAAGAAGTAAAATTCCCACATTGGCAAAGAAATGCCTGCAGTTGGAAAAAGAAAATGCTCGCATATGCCTGCACAGGATTGGTGACAAACATGCTTGCAAAACAAAAATGCACGCAAGCCCGCATGCCTTAGGAATCGCTCGCCATGAAAGTAAAAAATGCTCGCAAGCCTTAGGAAATGCCATCCAAGCAAGTTAAAATGCCTGTAGGATCACTTAAAAATGCATGCAAGCATACTTAAATGCCCGCCAATCAGTTAAAATGCTCACAAAACGTTGAAGATAGGTTTTTGGACAGATAGAGAACAAAGTTTGAGGGTGTTTAAATGCATACTCATAAAGAATGAGAAAATCCATTATGATGCTTGGAAGAAAATGTGCAATGAAGTCATGAAGCCATGAAAAATTGAAACATTGAAGTGTAAACACAAAGACAAAGCAACACACTCTGCATATACTAGTCTATATAGCAATTTAAGGAGATAAATCTAAAGATAAACTTGGCACATACAAGATGGCTTTGAAAAGGATTTGTAACAGTCTTTGTAATCATTCTGGGGGAGTTTTAGCAAATCCGGATAATTTGTAGAAGATATTGAGAAGCACTGGCTAAGGACTAAACAAACAAAGAGAAGCAGTGGCTAAGTTTCAAGCAATAAAAGAATGAAAAAGGTTTATGGATTCCCAGTTCTTCTTCCTTGGGAAAACTATAAAGGGTATTGTTGTGAACAGGTTTGGCGCAATTAACAAGAATTTCCCTTCAATCATCAATATCTTTTCAGAATTTTTTCAACAATTCAGAAAAATGGACACCCAGGCCTGTAGAAAGGTACAAATTTAAATATAAAAGTTGCCAAGTTCTCTACAAGGCATAACTGACTTGCCCATATGGTGAGAATCCTAAGGCCAAGTAAGAAAACCCCTGTTTTTGTAAAACATAAAAAATCTTCCCTTTTGTTAATGCCTGGAAAAGTCCCAGGTACCAAGTAGTAGGGATTCTCCCCGGTGAACGATCCCAATTAGATCAGACATTGCTTGGTGTGGGGAATCCTTCAGTTAAAGGTTTCGGCTATCGTAGATCAAATTCTTTAATCTTTTACTGGTTATGGCCCAGTCCACCATTTATAAGATTTTTTGTTTAAAGAATGATATGCAGGTGCCTAAGCTAAATGAAGGTCTAATCTAGATTTAAAACTAATCTATTCTATCCCTAGACATGGAGAAAATTTAGAGTTTAGAGTAATATACTGTAAATGCTCATAAAGGTCTAACAGATAGTCGTACCAACACAATAGTCACATTCACATCAGAAAGAATACCAGATGTATCTATAATATAATTAAACCATTTATTACCCTGTCAACACATAAATTTATACATACATCAAACATTCATGACCAAGGAAATAGTTCCAGGAGGTTAGAAAAATCTCACTGTATGATGTACAAAAGCAAGAAGAAATAGTTCTATAGTATGCATTCCACACATTCTAATTAAATCTCCGCATAGGCCCTTTGTTCCAGCAAAATGATCCTTCTTATTAGAAAAGAGGTAGCTCTTTTGCAACAATAGTCCATAATTCTTTCACCGGGAAAAAGTCCTTTCTTGATGCTCTCCACCTCTTATTTATAGTGTTATGGGCTCTCAAGACTGACCTCAAAATAGAGCCAAATTTAGTTACAAAAATCCTAACAAAATATGATCTGGAAGATTCGCCATGATCACAAAAACAAATCCGGAAAACACACTAGAACGCGCATGGTGGATCCGTTTGGGAAATTTAACAGCAGGGACTCAGGCCTGCTTGTTGAAAATGACAATTAGAACCTCTCCAGTAAGTTTGCAATGGTTTTCTTCATCTTTGCATCTTCATACAATGAAATCCCTTACAACCATTGATCTAGACTATATCTTCATCTGAATAGTCCACTGATGTATTATTTAGCCGATTTCACAATCTGACAGCCTGATAATCTTCATGCTCTTTTCTAGGAGAAATTAATCTCCACCTTAGATCTTGAAATTTGATTGATCTTGACCGTTAAAGTTTGTTGGGCTAGTGAATTTCGCTGATTTCAGAAGTTTTTTTGTCCTCGCAGGTTGAATCAGCATAATTTTTCTCCGTCGTAGATCTAATTCCGAACAGATTTCCTTCGTTGAAAGGTGCAACCCTTTAACCGATTCTGCAGATTTCAAAAGTTATTTTCCATGGGCACATTGAATCAACGAAATGCATGCCCACCATCGATCTGACTCCACCTTTGATCTTGGTTGTTGACAGATGTAGCCCTTAAACCAATTTCGCGGCTCTGAGAGATTTATTTCATTCATGCAAGTTAAAAAAATAGAATTCTTTCGAACCGTAGATCTGTATCTGCCATGAATCTCGGATTTTGAAAACTGCAAAGTTTACCTAATCTCGCAATGGCCCATCCTAGCTCGGTGAACCATAGTACCTGCAATACATAAAAAAAAATATCATGAGAGATATGTATGTTCTTGAAACAACAATATTTTATCAATGGTGACTATAACTAATCACCGTATTTTCAATTGTAAGTTTAATGATCTATGTTGTTTATCTAAACAAAACAAAAACATGATGATTAACACCCTGTTAAGAAAGAAAAATATTTAGTTTAAGTCTCGGGAGAAAGATTTCTCAGTTTCCCCAATGGTTCATAGTAAGAAAGAAAACAGAGGTTGGAAGGCTAAGATCATCTCAAAGATGGATCAGGTTTGATTTGAACCGTTAGATCATGCGGCCTTGACAACTCCTTTCTGCTTCCGCCCTTCTACACTGTGGAAATCAAAAAGCGGAATGTCAACATTTTTGGAATTAAACTTTGGCTTTTCTGCCTCCACACTTCTGCTTCTGCCCTTCTGGACTGCAGAAATCGGAAAGTTGAATGTCAACATTTTTTTCGAAATTAAACTTTGGATTTTCCGCCTCCGTACTTCCGCTTCCACCCTTCCGGACTGCAGAAATCAGAAAGCAAAATGTCAACATTTTCAGAACTAAACTTTGGCCTTTCCGCTTCCACCCTTTCAGACTGCAGAAATCGGAAAGCAGAATGTCAACATTTCCAGAACTAAACTTTGCCTTTTCCTCCTCCACACTTCCACTTCTTCCCTTTCGGACTGCAGAAATTAGAAAGCAAAATGTCAACATTTCCGGAACTAAACTTTGGATTTTCCATCTCCTCACTTCCACTTCTGCCCTTCCGCACTTTGGAAATCAGAAAGAGGACTTTCAACTTGTCACGAAGTTTAAACTTTTCACTTTCTGCTTCTACTTTTCCGCCTCCACACTTCTGCTTCTGCCTTTTCCTTGGATTGTCGATCTGCGTGGAAACCTTCTGGACTGTCAGATATCAAACTGCGGAAAGCGAAAATTGGAAGCCGGATCGTCCAATTTTTATGAAGTTCAAACTTTAACTCTTCAACTTCGCACTTCCGCTCCCACCATTTCTTAGCCATTGGATCTTGATTGGATCGATTCTCAACTGTTGATCTTACATTAGATTGAATTTTCTTGTAATGCTTGTTTCTTGGTCATGCCTAAGTATTTGTTACCAGAATCACACTTCAGGCTTAGGGAAAAAACCTTCTGCTCGATCTTCTAGGAAATACTAAGTATGCAGGGAGGGCTTGACTGAGTTGGGCAACAAGAGTAGGAGTGCTCTTAAAACAAAAATGGAAGAAGGGGCCCTAAAATGTAAATTTTTTTGGGGAGGCAGTTGCAACAGCAACACCTTTCACGCATGGGAATGTATTTTTGTTTGAGACGGCAACTGGATCTGATCGCGGCGCTTCTGCTCTAGGGCTCCGTTTCCGCTGAGGGCTTCGGCCTCCTGCCGCCCCTCTAGCTCCTCTCGCGGCCTCCAGATCGAGCCCTCCTCAGCGCAGAGATTTCCATGGCGGCCGAAACTTCTCCAGATCGCGCGGGCTTCTCTGGCGCCTCTTCTGCGCGGCCTTCTCCTGTTCGCCCTTCGCCGGTGGTTGCAGCTGCCAGGACCTCCGTGGCTATTCCGTTCAGCACCGGCCCTCCACTTCCAGATCTGGTTTCTTCCCATGGCAACCATCCTCTCAAGGTCGTGGCCCCTCAAAGGAGGGTCTGCCCTTCTTCACGACGGGGGGAGCCCTTTGTTTAGCCTGCTGCGATTCCGGAAGCCCCAGCGATCTCCATCCAGATGCCGAAAGAAGCCCTGGAGTTTGCCTCTGAGTTAAGCAAGACTTCCTTGGTTTGCAGATTCAACGGCTTCTGGCCTAGCCTGGCAGACCTTCGATCCTGGATCTCTTCTGCTTGGTCCCCTCTGATTGATGGTGAGGTTGTTGCTTGCCCTTGTGCCAAGGGTTTCTTCGTTGCTATTTTTGATTCTGCGGAAGATAGTTTAAAGGTTTCTAGCTCCGGGCCGTGGTTTTGGGGCAGAGCAGGGCTGTCCATGAAGCCATGGACACCTGACTTTGACCCATCCACAGCCTCCATCTCCTCCGCTCCGGTCTGGGTGAGACTCCCATCTCTTCCCCTGCATTTCTGGGAGGGAAAATCTCTTGAAGCTATTGGAAACGGTCTCGGGAAATTTCTTTACAACTGTCCAGATGAAAGTATAGACCGAACCACATTTGCAAGGATCTGTGTAGAAATGGACTTCAAAAATGGATTCCCAGCAGAAATCAATCTCCTCGGCAAGGGCTACTCTTGGACCCAGAAGATCGACTACGAGAATCTCTGCTTCAGGTGCAGGGTCTGCTTTGAAATAGGGCATATAGCCCGCAACTACGAGAAATCATCCGGAAAAATAAGATTGCCCCGAAGCCAAAGGCCCACCTGGTGGAATGAAGCACCTCCGGAGAAGCAAGCTGAAGGGAATACCCCGGCATCAGTCCCAGAAGAGGAAGCCGAATCCGCTCCCAAAGAACCTGCTCAGGGGACAGACCCAGTAGAAATCCCTCCTCCCTCGCCGCCAAAGCCAACCCAGCCAGTCTCAAGCTGGGCTGATATTGCCGATGTCGAAGAAACACAAGGTCAGACGGATAACCATGATCAAGGCCAAAGCAACGAATGGCAGACCGTATCAAAAAAAAAAAAAAAACCTATCCAACATCGGTCAGATGTTCAGATGTAATGACACGAAGCCGATCAGGCTCGCTGAAATAGCTACCTTCAAGTAGTAATTAAGTCTATTGCAAGTTGGCACGATTATTGAATTACCGAGTGACAGAAGCTCTCTTTTGATGTAATGAACCCAGTGGCTTGCCACTGTTTTTAATACAAAATCTTCCAACTGTTATTGTCTAAAAAAAACACCTTTCACGCATGGATAATGAAAACAAGGCCATTCTGAAGAAATAAAATGACACTAAGCTGCAGTATCCCTTTTTATCTACCAATCCACATCATCAATCCCATTCAGAGCCTATCACCAAGTGAAATGTATGATTTTTCCAAAATGGTACAGTCACTGTTTTGGACACTTTTAGGCAACTCTAGGAAATGCATGCCAAGGGTTAATGAAGTATGCTTACGGCTGTATAATTCTACTAGAAGCTTATTAACAAATGCTAAAACTATCTATGAATTAAAAAAGTATGCAACTTTCAAAACCAGCGATACTCTTGCATCAACATAGAAACACATAAATACATAGATATGCAGATGATGCTAATAGTGCACCTTGGACACAATAGAAACATTTAAAATCCCAAATTGGGAGATTTATTGGATCAAAACATCATCATGCCCAAAGTATGTGCTAAAGAAACTAAGAGAAGCTCAAACAATATAGAACTTATTAATTGGAAAAAAATATAAACTAAATTTTTTCTCATTGCAAACTACATGTGAACAGAAGTTGATCATTGTAGATCAAGCTAACATTAAATTCAGAAAAGGGTATAAAATTTGCACCAAATCCTGCTATGAATAATAAAACATAGAAGACTAACAAACATAAAAAATGACAAAACTCTAATAGTTACATCAAGTGGTCATGAGCCAGACATGATATCTCAACTACGATGTCGGGAAGGTCACAGGTTCAAATCTCTTTGATTCCCTTGGGGTGAGGTGCTTCGAACTTAGGCACCATTGGTTTAACCTGGATACCATCCTCGTACTGAGGGGAAGTTCCTAGTGGGTTTCCCTGGGAAATGCATTTCGCATAAAAAAGATGACAAGATTCTATTGAAGAAACCCCCCCTCCCCCCACACCCTTCTTCTAGGACCTAGATGCTTTCACCATTAAAAAATTATGTATATTTTTGTTAACTCATTATCACAGGTATTTAAGACTATTACAAACTTTTCAGTGTTCACTCTTGCATTATATATATAAGTTTATAGTTGAGAATAATAAATTTGATTATGGTATCTACTTAGCATGAAAATATCAACAATTATCAATACAACATAACAATGAGTAATTTATTATGAGGTCAATCGAAGAAAACTTATGACTTTGAGACTCTCAAGGTCGTCATTGGGAAAATAATGTAGAAGAGGCCAAAGCAATAGAAGCAAACCAACTTACATTTACAATGCAAGTTCATAAGTTCAATATAAACTTCCTTAATATGATAATTGCATATATTGTTGCTATTGATCACCTAGTGATCAAGGGAACAATAAGCATGTGAAATATAATAATGACTATAGCAAGAACCCAAGGGAGATCAAACCCTCATTGACTCGGCTGGAACTACATATACAAGATAGTATGGTTATTGTGAATCACTTAACTCTGTCAAGCTCAAATCTGAGCTGCCAGAATGAATCAAATCGATTGAAAAAATCACTTCTGTAGTAGTTACTGTTATCACATTGTTCATATAGTTTCCCCTTCTTGTGATATCTAGCAAGAAGCTATGTTTTTTTTCTGGCAGGCTTGGGTCTAGTAACTGAGAAAGAACTCTCGGGAGTAATAGAAACCAAGGATCATGTCTACAACTAAATATGGGATAGCATTACAACGTACATTTTGGAAGTCCCAAATTATGACAAGGATCTCTGTTATTGCTTTGTTTCCTTGTTTCCAACAAGGAAACAAAGGAGCTAACACCACTTTGGTCGGAAATCAAGTCTTGCTCCATTTAGAAGTTTTGGTCATTCATAATTAGAAGCAAGAGTAATTTTGTGAATAAAGTGGATTGGAGTCTGAATCTTTCCTTTACTGAAATAGTGACAAAATCATGATGGAGATCCATACTTCTTTTTGTGCCTGCAAACTAGACATCACTCCAGAGGCCAAAAGTTAAAATACATGATCTTGGAAATTTGACGCTTTTCTCATATTAGGAGGCATTTTTCCACATTTTTGAGTTGTTATGTTGCATATTTGGAATTTATTGTTAGACTCTATATACACCAATTATTTTGTATTTAATCTTGTATTTTGCAATAATGTTTTAATCCTTAACTATTACATTTCAATGATTACAAGAGGTCAATTCATATGATAAAGCCATGAGTAATGTTATTAGCAATTGATGCTCTAAATAAGGGTTTATGTCTTTGTTTTATACAAAATGGCGTTCCTCCCTTTCCTTTGCATATGATATCATTCAACTATCAATAGAACACAATTTCATTTGTTCATCTCTTCATTACATTCAGATTTGTATATCGACCCTTGGGTGTACAAATGCCCACGACACACTTTTGTTTGGCTCTCACTTTTATTGCTCTAAGCTTCCATCTATCTTGTCTCTAGTTTTACTTTTAGTTTGTATCTATATTTGCAGCAATGTTGTGCCAATGTATATACATGTTTACTACTCATCTTCTTCACCCTTGTTGCATGCTCAATCATAACTCTTACTTAAAATTGGTTCTTGGCTAATTCTAAGGACATGATAAGAACCACATTTTGGCATTGTGATGTTTTAAGAGATTCACTTCTTTAAATCAATATGGCTGGAGACTTGGCTAGTTTTTTTAAGCCTCCTTGTACTTTAAATCTAGGTATCCCCATTGATCACCTCCTCCCATCTCATTTCTCTCTAGATTCTTATTTTCTCCCTTTGAAGATAAATACTATAATCATAGAGGATATATATAAACAACCTGATGGGTTAGCTCAAGTGGTTGAGTGTTGTGAATTACACAAAGAATGTCTTTGGGTCATTTGTTGGCCTCCATCGATGTCCCAGTCGAGATAGATGTTAGAACTGCAATGACTTGTTTTACTTGATTACCATCATTTAATGAGAGAAAGTGTCTAGGAATTTTCTTGGGACCTAGATTTTATAGAAAATGCTTCAATTAGGAAAATGTTCAAACTACTTGGCTCACTCCATCTAAGCCTCTTCACCCCAAGTTGGAATTCTAATTGAAGCATTTTCTATATATATTATAAATGTTCAAACTACTTGCCTCACTCCATCTAAGCCTCTTTGCCCCAAGTTGGAATTCTAATTGAAGCATTTTCTATAAATTCTAGGTCTAATTGCTCATCTTGATTCTTCTTGCCATCATCGATTGTGTGAACTTACATTCCCTCTAAGCCAACTTGGGGCATGTTTGCATCAACCACATGTTAATATCAATCATTGCATCCCTTGGCAGGGGAAGATCTACAAGCTTTATTACCTTCAAGAGGTGGAATTTGAGATGCATTTCATTTCTAGATGCATGAATTAGATATTATAAGGAGGCACTATAGTTTATTTTAATACTCAAGGGGGAACTTGTCTACATTTTGAAATATCCAAATAAAAAATTATTAGAACCAAATCTGAGAGAGATGGTCACCTTTAGCCACAAAGAAAATCACTCAAGAGCTTGATTAAGCCTCCTAGATTGGTTATATCCTTCTTTTATCCTATTTCTATTATTAGGATTGTGACATGTTATGGAGATCATTGTTGACATGAATAAGCTAGTGATAAAAATACCAAACATTGTTCTCTAGCTTGGACTAGTTAAAGACCAAGTTCAAAATTCCCTAGATCAAAAGTTGCTCATGCATGCACACTACTCAAAGCCCAATACCACAGTCATATTACTATTCTTCATTTCCATTGGTTCTTCTTTAACTTGGATGCTAGGAGGGATTTTTCTTCATCCTTTGTAGTGGCTATTATGATGCCCTTAAGGATCGTTTCATAGGTCACTACTATTAAGCCACAATCCATATGTCATTCTGGTGGATATCCTCAAGAATTATTAGAGGGACATCAATGGAGATGCTACTTCTCATGTACAAAGGGGACTAGAGATGGGTCTCTTTCTCCCTTTCTTCTAGACTTTGGTATCACATATGACTAGCTACTATTTGTACTAAGTTGGCTATCTCTTTACAATTTAGGGCTTATCTTATTAAGGTGTTTCTTTCTTTCTTTCCTTTTATGTATAATCTATTACAAGTCCAAGTCTTCAAATAGGAAAGTTAGTTTTCCTTTTCCTTTAGGATTGTGGCATGTTATGTAGATCATTATTGACATGAATAAGCTAGTGATAAAACTACCAAACCTTGTTCTCTAGCATGGACTAGTTAAAGACCAAGTTCAAAATGCCCTAGATCAAAAGTTGCTCATGCACGCACATTACTGAAAGCCCAATACCACAGTCATATTATGATTCTTAATTTTCATTGGGGATTCTTTAACTTGGATGCTAGGATTCTTCAGCCTTGTAGTGGCTATTATGATTCCCTTAAAGACCGTTTCATAGGTCTCTACTATTAAGACACAATCCATATGACATTCTTGTGGACATCCTCAAGAATTATTTGAGGGCCATATATGGAGATGCTACTTCTAATGTCCAGAAGGGACTAGAGATCGTTCTCGTTCTCCTTTTCTTCTAGACTTTGGTATCACATATGAATAGATACTATTTGTACTAAGTTGGCTATCTCTTTACAATTTAGAGCTTATCTTATTAAGGTCTTTCTTTCTTTCTTTCCTTCCATGTATAATCTATTACAAGTCCAAGTCTTCAAATAGGAAAGTTAATTTTCCTTGTCCTTTGCCTATTTGATTATGAATAGGGTTTAGGGGGGAATCTAGTCAATATTAATTTCACTTATGAATCCTCAAACTAAAAACTACAAAGTGCAAGTACGACAAAGCATCTGTGAATCATATGCATGATTCACACTTATGTCTTTGGTATCCTTGATCTTAGCAACACTCAAGCCAAAATGAGAGAGTTAATAGATCACAAAGATGTGTTGATGGTGTACAATCATACTTAGATAAACAAAGATTCATTAACAAGGCACACCATAAGTTCGAGCCTATATGATACAACATTTATAACAATATTCAGTAGGTTAAATTATAGAAACAATCACTGGAGGAAAGATAGACATTGGAGGCTACAAGCAATACATGAAGAGATTATCCCTACTAATGTCATTCAAACAAACAAAGTTCACCCGTGTTCATTGGTAAGCCATCAAGATTGTTGAGTTAAACACAAATAATGGTGTTAATGATGCAAGCAAACTAGGGGAGATAAAGGTGGTGATCTTACCACATAGATTCCCATGATCCAGATGGATGTCTTGACATCATTGCAGATATTGTTTCTATTGATCACCTAGTGATCAAGGGAGAAATAAGCATGTGAAATATAATAATGACTATAGCAAGCACCCAAGGGAGATCAGACCCTCATTGGTTGGACTGGAACTACATATATATGATAGTATGGCTATTGTGAGTCACTTAAATTTGTCAAGCTCAAATATGAGCTGCCAGAATGAATCAAATCGAATAAAAAAATCACTTTTGCAGCAGTTACTGTTATCACATTGTTCATATAGTTTCTCCTTCTTGTGAATATCTAGCAAGAAGCTCTATTTTCTCTGGCAGGATTAGGTCTAGTAACTGAGAAGGAACTCTTGGGAGTAATAGAAATCAAGGACCGTGTTTAAAACTAAATATGGGATAACATTACAACGTACATTTTGGAAGTCCCAAATTATGACAAGGAGCTCTGTCATTTCTAGTAAGCTTCGCTCTAGGACCTCCCAAGAATAATAAAAGTCCACTGATTGCATCTACATATATACATGGATAGTGTTGAAAAGGAACTCTCAAGAGTAAAAGAAATCAAGGGACTGCATCCACAGGTAAATATGGGATGGTGTTACAACAAAAATTTTGGAAGTCCCAAATTCTGGCAAGGAGATCTATTCTTTCATAGGCTTGGGTCTAGGAGCTGACAAGGAACTCCCAGGAAAAATAGAAGTCGATTGACTCCATCTACTGGTAAACAAGGATATTCTAAACTTTATCATTTGATTCCTTCCTACTAAGGTGAGCCACGGGCCACCTATATCTCCAAATTCCAATTTCTAAGTCCCCATCTTTTACTTACACTTGTCTAACAAAATGTTTTGATTCCCAACCAAAACTTAATCATAACACTATCAAGGTAAAAAGGTGGCAGATTTGTAGAAGACAACCCTGGAAAATCAATTGGATGAATTTGAAATAATATAAACACCAAGAATTAGATAACCTATTTTGAAGAATATCTGAACACAAAAAGAGTTTAAAGTTTATATGGAGGGCAGTGTTATTCACTTTGTTAAAATCTAGACATAAATAAATAATATACAGTTAAGGAGAGCTATCAAATAGCCCTACATTTGGAGAGAGGGACCAAGAGGTAAGGAACAAGTTTTGGGATAACATTTGGCAACCCAAATCATTCCCCTTCACATGGCTTATGTGCCATGATAAGATTCTAACACAGAATAATCTTGTGAAGATAAGCTTTCACGGGCCAAAGAGAAGTTGAGAAGATAGTCAATCATCTACTGCTAAGAGCAAGATTACTATAGACATGGGATTATAGGTCTATAAAGGATAATATGTAAAGGATTGGAATATCAATAGGCATCTTAATATGAAATGGGGATTGCAGTGTACGATGAGCATGCTCAGTTTCGTAAAGGTATTTTTGCTTATTTGTTGGGGAGTTCAGCTGTTTAGATGTTTAACATTTGATAATTTTTTGGAATTGTGAGGTTATAATTAGTATGGGAGGAACCACATGGAGTCAATAGGTAAGGAACCACATAAAGGTGTTACCATTTCAGTCAGGGAAACCCTGCAAACCAAGATAAATAAGATATAGATAGAGGTCACCTACTTGTGGGAAAAAATAATATAATCAATGTTGAAAAGGAGGTAATAGGTAGATAAAAGGGATACATAAATGTTATAACAAAAATGAATGACCGGGACACCTAGGTCCTTGCTTTGAAGTTTGTACTCAGTCCTTGGAGTGGATATGTCTAAAATTTCACAGAGCAACCAAAGGTTAGCTACCTAGGAAAGTATAGAGGAGTTATTAAGGATGATAGGGGAAGTTGGACTCACCTACCTTTAGGATTTGGTCAGGCTACTACATAGAATATTACCCAGTGGTACAATGGAGCCAATTTATCCCGATGGTTTGAATCATGGAAAATATTTTATGGGTAGTGGGAGTTTCATATTTTTGTATGGACCAGTTTTGGGATAGCAGTTTTTGAAATTTTAGTTTATGTGTATGCCTAGAATTGCAGGTTTCTTGACCCACTATTCAAATAACCATTTTTATATAAAAATAAAACTTCTTTTTATTTTTTCCTAAAAATAACAGCCTAGGATTTCTAGAGAAAAAATTAGCTCTAAATTTTTTTAAGATGCAAGAGTATTCAAGTTTTCAACACACTATAAAGCCAGGATCATAAATTATTGCGCAAGAAGCAAACCTGGTTTCCTGACTGCTAGCTTCCATGGACCAACCATTGTTTTTGTTGTTGCACTTGTGTCTGTTGGGATACAACTGGCTTTGTGATACCTTCTTTACTGAATGTGGTGAAGTTTTGGGTAGTTGTTGTAGACAAGGTATGTTTCAACTCTTGTATCTCTTGCCTTTGAGAACGATAGATAGTTGTCTATTTTTCATACTAAGATGTGATTTTCCACTCAGCGACAGCCACATATGATTCTTCATGTGGTTTTTTTCTGGAAATGAATTGCTGAGCCTGAGTCTTGAGGCATTTTATAGAGACAAAATCGTTCATCAATTTATGACTCCTCACCTCTATTGCTGAGGGGGAAAGCTCACTACTTAGTGTTCAATGGAAAAATAAAAACGATAAACTCAAAAATCAGAAGGGTAAACTGAAACTCCAAAAAACAGAAGGGTAAAATCGAAAATCAGGAGGGTAAACTCTAAAATTTAGTTAGAAGCATGCTGCACGGGTAGCTCAAATTCTGATTTTTCCATATTTTTCCCTAGGAAAACTTAGTTGAGTAAGTCTTGCTCCTCACAATTTATAATGGAAACATATGGGGTGAAAAAGCATGTGTTCCCTCCTCCATTATTGAAAATCGGGCGAATAATTGGCTGTGCCTCTCCATCGTTGAAATTGCGGGGACGATTTCTGGATTTTAACCAAATTAACCTTGGCGAAATCCCTAAATTCATGCAGTGTTGGATTGACTATGTGTTTAAGAGTAATACTTAATTTAATAAGTATGGGCTAATATGTAAAATTTAAAAAAATCTTATATTAAAAATTATCCCATTATTTTTTTGAAATCCCTTTAAATTCGCCCTTGGTCTAAATTTCCCCCTTACAATTTTCCCTTCTTGTTGGAGTGATTCTTGTGCCTTGTTTAGGATAGTTGATGGTTGAGATTTGATTTATGATGTATGTCTCTGTAATATCATCCTCATATGCTCTGTAAGTCGAATTCTCAGAAATACATGTATGAAAGGCTCACATTCCCCATGCTCTTAAATAACTAGTTTTCATGGATTTGACTTCAATATTGAAGTAGCTTTATATCGGATTTGTATGAGGACATTTAGATGAGTTTTATGATGATGGGGAAGGAATATATGATGTATGTCTCTTTAATATTACATCCATTTGATATGTAAGTCAAAATATCAGAAATACATGCATGGAAATCTTGCATACTCATGCCCTTGTATCACTAGTCTTCATGGATTTTGGTTTCAATCTTGAAGTGGTTTTGTACCATATTTGTATGAGAGATATTATATGAGTTTGAGGATGTTGTTACAGCCATATAAGATGTATTACTCTGTAATTTCATTTCCATATCCTATGTTATTTGAAATCCAAGAAACTCATGTGTGGAAAGCTTGCATTCCCCTGCCATTGGGTCACTATTTTCCATGAATTTGGCTTCAATCTTGAAGGAGTCTTGTATCAGATTTGTATGAGGGATGTTCTCCGAGTTTAATGATGTTGTGACATCCATATATGATGTGTTACTATGTAGTTTCATGTCCCTATTCTTTGTGGGTCGAAATCCAAGAAATCCATATGTGAAACTCTTGCAATTCCATGCTACTAATTCACTAGTTTTCATGTATTTGACTCCCATATTGAATGAGATCTATACCATACTTGTATGAAGGGATTTATATGGTGTTTAATACTGTTTGGGAATAAATTTGTATTCTGTATATGGTCCCTATATGTCACATCCTGATTTGAACCTTTAACTCTACCTTTCATATGTCAAAATCGAGCTAGTTATGCAATTTCCCCATAAGCAATTTCACTGAAAGTTATCAAACGAATGTGGAACTCTATAACTAGTTTGAAGAACTAATAACCATGTGTAATGAAAGTCCATGAGTTCTTATATCAGTCCCCATACTCTTCTTACAAATTTGGGAGGTTCCTATATGGGTTGGGAAGCCTAGTTGGCCTACACCCTTGGGGGATTTCATCACGATTTCCTAGTAATTTTTGGCCTTTTTGTCATCATCCCCAAACAAGGTTGTATAGGTCTAAAGTCTGCTCCAAAGTATCCATAAAACACCTTGGTATTTTTTAAAACTCACCATACCATCTCCTTTCAAATTCGGGACCATTTGGTGAATGTTGGAACCCTATAGAGGCATGACTAGTTAAGCTCAAATTTTCCTCGAATTGCACTTTTCTTCAAAATTTAAAAAAGGGACATTACAATATATATGGATGATTAATCCATTTGCTCATTGTCTTGTGAATGAGGATCATCGATGTTCACTTAAAGAATTGTTTTTAGTAATTTTTGGTATCTATGAGACTATGATACTCGTATATTATTGCACCGAGAGTAGTGAGGTGCTCTACAATCCAGTATGGGGGAGTTGTTGTCACTTAACTTAGGGTTATGTACAAAAAATAAAAATTAATTAAAAAAATTCATGTCGGCTCATAAAATGAAAATTATTACCAAATACAAATTAATTAAAAAAATTCATGTTGGCTCATAAAATAAAAATTTGAAGGCAAATAAAAAGTTGTTAAAAAATTCCCCGTTGGCACATTAAATGAAAAATAAAACGAGCATAGATCCATATTAAACCCATATCTATCAAGCATCCAGAGGGATCAAATTTCTTGAGGTGTAATTTTTTTCTCAATGTGTAAAAAATTTAAGATTAAAAAAAAATACACCTCAAGAAATTGGATCCCTCTCAGTGCTTGATAGATACGGATTTAAAATGGATCTATGCTGGTGTAATACAATTCTACTTTTTGGCCTCCTTGTTGAATGCTTCTTTTGATACATTTCATTATTAGTAAAAGCGAGGTTCATGATTACTTAAATAATAACACCAAAGTTATTTAGTGCAATGTTTTTTGGTTTGTAATCAAGATGCTAGTGGACAAGCTCAATGTAGTAGAGCCAACCCAAATTTCCCATGTTTTGAGAGGTTGAATATGTGAGATCCTCTGATTTTGTAATTATATGTCAATTTAATACAATTTGCTGTATTTATTTAAAAAAAAAAACATGTGATTAGACACAAGATTAAGAGTTGCGATAAAATTGAAAAGGCATAATTAATCAGTTAATGCATACATATGATTGTTTTAAGAGAGAATCAAGAAGTTTTTTTTTTAAAACTTAGTTTAGTATTTATCATCTTCACAAGAAAAACCTATACTTCCTTTCCCTAGCCTTTCTATTATTAATTAGGTGTTGAAGCACTTGCACACATTACTATAAATTAGTCACTTCACACCCTTCTAGACCTCTCTTTCTCAACTAAAATTTAGAGCCTTTTCAGGACCTTTGTTTGCATGCAAGATTTACTTGGATGACACTGAGCATTGTCATTGAGTGTTCAACTATCCATAGGGTACTCTACCACCTAGATATAAAGAAATACACATATGTGTCATTTTATTCTCTTAATTGGTATACCTACTACATTGTCTATAAGCATATCTAATATATCTATGTTATACTATAAACCAAAATTGAGATTGTTATTGCTAATTCTAAACATTTACCCAAAGAAGCTATAACCTATGCAAACTACAAAAATAGGGAGAGACCATTGAAACATGAACTATGTGGTTTGTGGGTTAATCCTTCGAGCCTAATTCCACTGCAATAAGAGTGCCTAAGGTGCCTCCTAGCTCCCTGTTATGGTTTGTTGCTTCTAGTTGATCATGTTCATCAACTTCCTTGGTCTAATATTCTTCCCTTAGGCCCTCAACTTAAGTCTACCCAAATTCCAAATCAATGTCCCAAATGGCTTTAATTAAAGCATAATACTTGAAGCCCAATTTGTCTAGCCTTTGTAGGACCACACCTCGCTTACACACTCCTCTTTGTTTACTCTAAATTTATCATGCAACTGGTGCCTTTATGTGCTAGAAAATAACAACAACCCTGATGTACTTAAACTCCTTGCTCCTAAAGAAATCAATATCAACTATGAGTTGCTTAATTTCTACATTTTCCTCAACACTTTAGGCTCTAACTCTCTTGTGCTTGACTCTATCTCTTATATAAACCCTACCTTGTTTTTGATAACTTCAGAGTAATTAAACTAGGAGGGCACAACTATGGCCACCACATCCATGGTCCTCTTCTTGCAAATAAGAGGTCATTGCTCTAGTTGCAATTTCCCTCTAAGTGGTTCACCCCTCCTCTTCCTACCTTGAATTGACCTCAAAACATCATGATCCAATCCAATAGATGAAGCTCAAGCTACCTAAGAGAATGTGCTTATTAAACACTAACACTCCTTACTAAAATAAACTTCCAAAACAATCCAATACATTGTAGAACTAGAGAAACACATTATTCCTTCTTCACACTCCTTACCCTATCATGTGTATCCATCATAATAAACCATGACATTTATGAAAGATATCCTGCAATGATGTTTGCTACACCACCCCCATGTTGACTACCTAAATGAACATCCTTATCACCTAAACCATTAATGGTGAAACTCCCCGACATCTAATCATTACATCTTTGCATGGAGTAAGATCTCCACTACATAGAGTAACATCCCTTACTTCCAACGATGACACTCCATCTCAAGAATTATAAAGTATTTTTTTAATAACAACATAATTTTGTAGATTTTCTCTCCATGATTTTCAATTTTTTTATCTTTTAAATTAAGTTGGGATATAATAATATCCCAAAATGCCCTGCGTACATCCATATTAGATCTCAGTTTCATAATTTTTGTTGTAATTCCGACTTTCCTAATCTTTTAACTTGTCAAAATTATAGTGAGCTCAAAACGCTCATCTCCAAACTCTTTAAGCATAGAAATACAATTTTAAAACAAACTAAATAATACATTTCTTTGAGTCTGATAAATTTGATCTCAGTGGATGTTAACCATCATCATCATTATAATACATAAACAATCATCTTGCTTCCAAATCTACTTGCCATGGAATAGGTTACATTACTCAACTTTGCCACCGCTTTGCTTTTCCCTTTTGAATAACAACTTATTTATTGAAATTTGTTCGAGTTCGGGAAGATCGGTTTTTCTAATTTTTAATATTAAAACTTTTAAAAAACACATGCCACGTCAGAGTTTGAATTGAGCAAGAAACCGCCCCAAAACCAAGCATCTGGCAAATCCATGTGCCTGCACAGCAAGTGAAAACTAGACACAGCAAGTGAAACTAGATACTGCTATGACACAAAGTCAGATTTGCCAACCGGTTGACAATCAACCAAATGTCTAGAATCCAATTTCAGAAATGGTGGGGTATGCGGAAACAGCTGCAGAAGTTTCTCAGACATTGATATTCTGAGCATGGGAACGTGGTGACTATTTGTTGTGCGTCTATATAACAGAGTAAAGACTAACCACAATTCACTTTTGTTATACGATTCTAGAACAGTGAAAGAAGTCTGGTTTCTAGAAGGAGCCCGTCGAATAATAGTTTTGACCAGAGCTGAGAATATCATGAAGTCTCTATAAAACTGCTTCAATGCCTTCATGATCTATTGCTATCAGCATATGATACAATTGGTTTTAAGAGTTGCATCTAGTAATTGTAGAGGAGTCATTGTGAAAATCCTCAGTTCTTGATCTCTGCTATAGTTTTTTAACAGTTTTGTGATATCTAGCATGGAAAGGATTGCAGTCAAGCCATTAACAACAGACCATGGAGCTCTTTCCAGGGAATTCAGTATTAAATCTCCCGCCCAGATGAGGATTCAGACTTTACCACATTTGGGAGATTACTTAGAGGAGCTACCCAGTTTTGCAAATCCTCTTTCGCAGAACAAGTATATTCATCCTGGTGAAGGGTTTTTCGTCACTGAGAGTGACATGGTTATGGCGAATATAGCTGTGGAAATACAGGCAGTAGGGCAAGAGAAGCAGATGCTTTATCATAGAGCTGGACCTAGGTCTAAGGTGTGTTTTAGCCCCGATGAAGTCAAGGCTGCAATTGTTACATGTGGGGGGTTATGTCCTGGGCTCAATACTGTTATCAGAGAGATTGTAGATGGTCTCTGGTTTCAGTATGGGGTTAGGGATATCAAGGGAATTAGGTCGGGTTATCGCGGGTTCTATTCATCTGAACCTGTGGTTTTGAATCCCAAGTTGGTGCATAATTGGCACAAGAGAGGAGGGACAGTGCTGGAGAGCTCAAGGGGGGGCTTTGATCTGCCCAAGATAGTCGATGCCATTGAAGCCCATGGTTTTAACCAGATTTATGTCATTGGCGGGGATGGAACCATGAGGGGGGCACTCAATATTTTTAATGAAATCAAGAGGAGGAAGCTGAGGGTCTCCATTGCTGGGGTTCCAAAGACTGTAGATAATGATTTGGGCATCATTGACAGGTCATTTGGTTTCCAGACAGCGGTTGAGGCTTCACAGAATGCTGTCAATGCAGCCCATGTGGAGGCCAAGAGCGCAACCAATGGAGTTGGGCTGGTTAAGTTGATGGGCCGCAATGCAGGTCATATTGCGCTGCATGCGACTTTGAGTAGCAGGGATGTGGATTGTTGCCTTATACCTGAAATCTCATTTTATCTGGAGGGTGAAGGGGGCCTGTTTGAGTTTATGGAACAACGATTGTCAGAGAATGGGCATTTTGTGCTTGTTGTTGCAGAGGGAGCTGGACAAGAGTTGATCCCTCGGAGCCCTGATGAAAAGGAGAAGAGGGATGAATCTGGGAATCTTGTGTTTTTGGATGTTGGACCCTGGCTCTGCAGTGAGTTGAAACAGTGGTGGAAGAAACATCACCCCAATGAGCTGTTTACAGTGAAATATATTGACCCAACTTATATGATAAGGGCTGTCCCAGCAAATGCTACAGATAATCTTTACTGTACTCTGCTTGCTCATTCTGCCATACATGGGGTCATGGCTGGCTATACTGGTTTTGTGTCAGGATCTATCAATGGAACTTATGCCTACATTCCTGTGGATCAGGTTGCTTCTGCTCAGCACTTTGTGAATGTCAACGATCACAAATGGGCATGGGTGAGGTCTGTGTCTAATCAGCCAGACTTTTCCCGGATTACAAATTCTGGAAAGGAGGATTGATTTTCAGATTATTGTGGCAGGCAGGATGCATCTCATAGTTCTTTAAAGGTAGACCTATAGCCCAATGTTTTAGATCAGTTGCTATATATAGTTTCATTAGTATTTATCCATGTTGAAATCCTCTGGATTGGGATGTTTTGGTAGCTCCAATTGGATTTTCACTTTCTGCCCTTCTATTTCACTTTGCTTGTTCTTCTTCAAGTTTCATTCCTTATTACTCTAGTTTGGAGGAAAAACCACGACAGTAAAAGTATTATCCTATGCAGAGAGGGTGGACCTGTGTGACCGCCCTTTGGTTCTTTTGGTTATTTGGTTCTATGACGTATCGTTCTTAATGAGCATTGATCTTGATTCATAGTGAATAAATGATAATTGCTTCTCCCAAAAGAAAATAATAGTCATTTGAATTTATTTAAGTTTTATTTCTTACTTCAGTTTTGAAGAAACAATGACAGTAAAATCACATGGTACGTAGGAAGGATGAATCTGTGTGACCGCCCCTTTGGTTCGAGGATCTATCACTCTTGATAAACAATAATTCTGAGGACAACTCTTTGTGACCGCCCTTAGTTTCGATAATATATCATTCTTGATGAACATTAATTCTGATTCTTAATGATGTTTGATGCATTCCCCCCTCCTGAAAGAGAATCGTAGTCAATTGCATCTAATGGGGAGGCTGGTTCAGTTTAAAGGAACCATCTGTGTCTTTAGAGGACCCGATACCCATCTGTTGCCTGGTTTGATAACTGGTTGTTTTGTGGGTTAGATTTAAAAAATCAGAACTGCCTATTCTAATTTATGAAGTTGTAAATGTGTTCTTGATTCCAATTGCTTTCCTGCACAGGTTTCAATCCTCAGGTTTGTTCTCCTTTAAATTTTAATGGACTATGCGGGGTTTTATGGCAGGCCCTGCAATCTTCTGACATGTATTTGAGTATGGTTTTGAGGCATCTTTGGATAATTTCTCCATTGGCATGTGTGTCTGTTCAGATAGCAAACTTATTTTCTAATATACTGGATAATCTGACATTCTCTGAACATACATCCCGAAATTGATCAGAATTTTTTTTCAATAAATTATTTAAGAACTACCTTCGATGCATGTCTGATGCTGATCCTGATTAGCATCCCAATGAATATGAAGAATCACTTTTATGACCTGTAAGATAAAAAATGCATTGCAGACAAATTTTGTTTCTGACGATAACTGTCGATCACTTGAAAATTTAAGGACTATCTTCTTTAAAGCTTAACATCAGACAGTCACATCTTAAATTATAATGGGTTCTTTTCTATGTTTTCGAGTCCATTGATAAAAGGATCAGAGAGTTTATTCTGTCCATGTATTGGAATCCTATGAAGTTTTCAGAGCAATGTCCAAAAATTTAAAATATCCACTCAGAACTCTTTAGCACTTTAAAGATACAAACACAGAACACTTGTACCATTATTAGAAAAACATAATTTGTGATATTTTTTAGAAAACAAATTATATTCTGAATACCAATTTGGGAGTTTGACTTGACAGATACATGTAATTTGGGTCAGTCTTTATCTGAAGCAGAATATCTTCAAACCACTTTTCAAGCTTTCTGTAATTTTTAGGCAGGTTAGTATAATTGGGGCTGCTCTGCTTGAGCTAGCAGCATCATCTTAAAAATATAATATTAAGGAATAACCTAATGTTTAGACGATTTGATCCAGCATTCCATGGATTTTCTGGCGAAAATCTGGCCGAAGTTGTTGAAATGGCAGTTTTGGGTTGCTAAAATTACATAATCAGGGTGCATTTTACCCATCGAGGATTCCGGAAAAAACCACAGGAAACGATGCAAATTGTCTGAACATTATCTTAGTCCTAATATTAAAGGATTAGGATCAAGTTTGATGGAGAAGGTTTCTTCTCACAATGGAGTTCATCTTTTGCAAAGACTAGACAGTTTCACCTTTAAACTGCACTAGAGTTGGAAGTGCACAAATAACATTTATTTTGGTGGCGAAGTGCACAAATGAAATTTATTTTGGGGGCGATTAACTGGCCAAACAGACAACGTACATATTTTGATTGCAAAATTAAATTCCAAACCTTAGCTCGAGAGCTATGCCATTTTACTCGAATTATCTCTCAACCAGATCTCATATATCAGCTCAAACCCAAGGACCCCAACCCCTGTTATTGTACCTGAGCTAGTGTACAAACTTCCTGCCCAACGGAAAATATTAGGCATGGATTTATATGGACCTGAGTGTACAAACTTTCTTAGTTTTCTGAGAGCCCATAAAGAACCAAACGAGACAATTTGTCACATGGAATCTACTCAATTTGTATTGGGTAGGAATTACATATTTATAATACAAAAGCAGTTCGAAAATTGGATAGTTGAGTATAAAGATTATCTTCCAACCAAAACTAACTCTTCCCAAGACTAATCTCATCTCTATCCTGTCTTCATTGTCTTATGTCATCTCTATCCTGTCTTCATTGTCTTATGTCATCTTATATCGAAATTCAGCAAACTACGGCATCCCCAAATAATTGGCATTAAAATTTTAAGGGATCATTTCCAGTAGTATAAATTTTGAATTCAGTCAATTGAGTCTAGCTTTGGCAGTTGAAAGGAGTGTTATCCTCCCAACCCAGGATCAATTCTGGCAAATGATATGTTGAACTCTTACTGAATATATTGTTGTACAGTTTTTGAGCCCTGAAAAATCCACAAAATATATATATATATATATATATATATTAGTTTAAGCATTTTGCTGGGCTTCTATGATCAACAAAATTCACTTTGAAGGTTGAAAGTGCAACATATGCTACGCACTCTTAGAGAGAGACCACATGACACAGACTCATATATTGTTGTTAGAATGGAGATAATTTTCCATTGAGTTTAACAGGATATATGAGTTATGTCTGCATTGCTCACTGCAGCTGCTCTACTTAATTGTTTCTGTCTCCTTTAAATTTACATCCATTGCTTAGCTTCGTGGAACAGAGAAAACACCTTAGTCTTAACCAAGTATCAGGAAACAACACAAAAAAAAACTTTTCTAGAGAATGTGTGTTATTTTGCTTTTCAATTTTTATATGAAAAGTGCTTACTTGAGTATTGCTATATTCAAAATATGTACAAATAGGGCTTTTTCAACCCCCAAAAGGCCGGCCAAATATGCAGCAAGCTAAGAAAAAATGGTTTGAAAAACCATCAAAGCCACCGAAATCGTAAAAATGGTTTGAAAAAACATAAGAGCCACCGAAATTATAAAAATGGTTTGAATAACCATCCTACCTCCAGCCTGAGGTGAGTTCCCAACAGAATCCATTCCTTACCAGCACCTCGATTAAAGAGTAATTCCTATTCCAGCCACCCGATGGTGTGTTATGAAATACGTATATAAGTAAGTATATTTTCGGCGTACATATTAGTAAGTTTGGTGTCTGGCCGAGCGCATAAATGACCTGCTGGATCATTAAATAATAATATCGTAATAGCCTACCTATCCGCCCCCGGATATATAAATAAAGCACTAGAGCAATTAAAGCAATAAAGCCTATCTGCCAGCCGAGAAGAGCAGTGTCCCCCTACCATATGGAGAGTACGGAGTGCCTTATATATTGGACAGACTTTCCCTTGGGAGGGGAGCCTGTCAAATGAGCACACTTTTTCTCGGGAGGGGAGCACCGTCGGATGAAAGATCTAACGGTACCCATTTGACAGACTCCCCTCCCGAGAGAAAGTCTGTCCAGTAAATAAAGATTGCCAAGGAGAGTAGTGTCGCCCACCTAATCATTTAATAAATTGATATCCTACCTGATCTTCTATATCCAAAGGTAGGGTTAAAAGAGCCACCGAAATCATAAAAATGGTTTGAAAAAACCATCAAAGCCACCGAAATCATTCTAGATCATGTCTCATCATAATTATCACTTTATCACTTGACAATTCATTTATTTTCAATCCAACCGACGAAGAGTGTTGAACTACTTGAAATAACACTGCCAAGGTTTCAAGAACAAGCAATATAGCATCAATGTTAAAACCAACATTATCTAGCAAATGTTGATCTTGGCGTGGAGACAAGTCCATTTGTGTAAATTGCAACTGCAAGATACAAGGCATATTCTTTGAGAATGGAGATTGACAAACCATGGGATTCATAATTCTAAAGGCCGGGAAGGATGATCAAGTGTAAGAATATGAGTAAGAAAGGATGTGGACACTATCTTTAGGACAAAGATAAAAATGGACAGGGAGGGGTTAGGAGGCAAAGAAGCCCATTTTGAGTTAGAAGCTATGTTGCACTAGCCTTAGGGACGTAGGGGACACGGGGATGAGTTTCTGGGATGGCCAGAGCACATCCCCAATTTTTCAGGGGACGGGTTAGGAGGCAAAGAAGCCCATTTTGAGTTAGAAGCTATGTTGCACTAGCCTTAGGGACGTAGGGGACACGGGGATGAGTTTCTGGGATGGCCAGAGCACATCCCCAATTTTTCAGGGGACGGGTTAGGAGGCAAAGAAGCCCATTTTGAGTTAGAAGCTATGTTGCACTAGCCTTAGGGACGTAGGGGACACGGGGATGAGTTTCTGGGATGGCCAGAGCACATCCCCAATTTTTCAGGGGACGGGTTAGGAGGCAAAGAAGCCCATTTTGAGTTAGAAGCTATGTTGCACTAGCCTTAGGGACGTAGGGGACACGGGGATGAGTTTCTGGGATGGCCAGAGCACATCCCCAATTTTTCAGGGGACGGGTTAGGAGGCAAAGAAGCCCATTTTGAGTTAGAAGCTATGTTGCACTAGCCTTAGGGACGTAGGGGACACGGGGATGAGTTTCTGGGATGGCCAGAGCACATCCCCAATTTTTCAGGGGACGGGTTAGGAGGCAAAGAAGCCCATTTTGAGTTAGAAGCTATGTTGCACTAGCCTTAGGGACGTAGGGGACACGGGGATGAGTTTCTGGGATGGCCAGAGCACATCCCCAATTTTTCAGGGGATAACAGGTTGGGGACGACAATATATATATATATATATATATATATATATATAAAACATTTGAAATAAAAAGTAGAACTAATTATAAAATTCAAGTTACAAAAGGAAATATAAAGTGATGTGACTATTGTCTAGTCATCATTGTCAAAAATTTCAAAATTTACAAGATTGCATACATGAATATGAATCATTTTGAAATTTAAATAACAAATAAATTTATGTTTGCAATTTGACATTTGTAAATACTAAATTATAATTTTATAAAACAATAATAGCATCTGCTGAGATTTCTACCAAAAAAAATAAAATGCAAGATATTAAATATGAAATACCTGTGTTGTGCAGCGTGTTGTGGCTGGGAGGGGGAAAACTCATTGTGAGTGTGAGCTTGTGTTGAGCCATGAACTCAGACTTTGAGCATGTGTTGAGAGCTTGAGATTTGAGAGGGTGCCGTGAGTTGTGGTCTTCAAGCTAAGAGGGCAGGGGAGCCATAGATAGGGGAGTTGCGCACAAGACTATAGACGGCAGTCTACCTAGCAAGTAGCGGCGCACAGAGTGATGGGTAGAACCTTAGAGCGGAGGGTTATGCAAGTGTTGGAGTGATGGGTAGATTAGGGGGTTCTACGGGTGCAATGAGTTGGAGTGAATGTTAGGAACATAAGATAGAGAAGAGAGAATGCGTGGGGGTTGTGGGTTAGAGGAATAGGGGGAGGGTTAGGTTAGGTTTTTAACTAAAAAATTTAATTTTTTAGTTTTTTTTTAAAAATTTTAATTGTGCAGGTTGAGGGACGTCCAGGAGTCCCCAATTGGTCAAGGGATATTCTTGAGAAGTCCCCGATTTTGTTGGGTGTGACTCAGAAGTCCCCAAATCCCCAACAGAGTCCTCGATGAATTGGGGACGTTTTCGAGGAGTTCCAAACTCCTTGGAATGTAGGAAATGCCGAAAGTTTTGGGGGGACGAGTCCCCGTGCAACATAGGTTATAAGTATCCTTGTTTGTTATTTGAGCTTGTTGTAATAAGCAACTAGTTTGTGCTACCACCCAATGAAAGGATTGAAAAGGGGAAATTTGTTATTGAAAAACAATGATACCCAACTAGAAAAAATTGCCAGGCCTCCAAATGTATGAACCACGAATTACAGAAACGAAGCCAAAAATAAATGGAAATGGCCAATGCTTAACCAACAAGATGAGGGAAATGGGAAGGCAAGCAAGAACATGAAACCCCTAAAAGGCTCGCAAATACACATCACAATGATGAAGAGCATGCTTTCGGAGGCACAATAATATAGCAAGCACAACTAAAGTATGCTAGTTGTTGCCAAGAGGCACCCATTAGCACCTTGAGTTGCAAACCCTTTTATTAGGACTAGAAAGATAGAAAAATATGGATGAAATTGAAATCATAACATATTAGGCAAAAAAGAGAAAGAGAACCCAAATTAAATTAGAGGGAGATAGGTCGTTAAATACATCCTCTGTGCTCGCAGGACCACCAATCCTTTGAATTTGTTGTAGCCAAATTACTGATGTACCCTGAAACAATGTCATCAAAGAATAAATATAGTTCCATTGAAAGTAGGAAACCCAACCATACCTCACAAATCTCCCAACAAAAGCACCCCAAGAGGTTGCATGCATGGCATTCAAGGTGCCTATGATGAGGTGATGCTTGAACTTGTTGTCGTCTCTATGAATTCTCTATATGCCTATAATGAAATATTACTGAGTATAACATTATCTCCATGTATTGACATCACCTTAACCATAATAATAAATGCAAGTGCTTGAATGAAGAGGCTATGAATTCTCTATATGCCAATAATGAAATATTACTAAGTATAACATTATCTCCATGTATTGACATCACCTTAACCATAGTAATAAATGCAAGTGCTTGAATGAAGAGGCCATTAATTGTTGGATGTCAATGGCTAGAAGTGGATACAAAACATTAAAATAAGATCACCTCTCATAACCATTGCCCTTTGGGATCCCTAATATGACGAGTAGTGATAATAACTCTATCCTTGCAACAAATATATATGATGAAATTATGTTGGTGAATATAAAATCTATGTGAGAGCATTGCACTGAGACCTCGACGGTCCAAAACCAATAAAATCATGGATGGAAGAATTGATTATTCACCTTTAGTAGAGTGCCTTGGCCACAAATCGTTGGGAACAAGTGGCATTGCATTGTGACCCACAACTTCATATGTCCCCACAACAAATCTACACTTTTTTTCATTCAGCTATTTGCAACACTATTATTAGCTCTCTGATTTTGGTGAAATTGGGTACATCGAAAAGTATGTATTAGGGTCATATTAGCTTGAAGGGGCATGAGTAATTGTGATAGGACTATATGTCGTGAGATAAAAGTATATGTTAAATGGTTCATCATAATAAAGGGTTCACATATGCGAGGAGGTATATATAGAGGTCAATATAGTCATCACTGGGATAAGTTCATATGATTTGGAATGATATATGTATTGGGGTTATTTATAGGAGGCTCTCTTTTTTAAGGAACTATTGTGTAACTCATCTGTTATCTCTTTGGTAGTTGTGCTCCATGTTCACATCTTGTGTAAATGATGTGTACTTTGGTTTAATATGATATTTAAGGATTTGGTACACAAAGAATTGTTAGTGGGTTTGTGATTGAACTGATCCCTTGCCATAGGAGGTATATATAGAGGTCAATATAGTCATTACTAGGATAAGTTCATATGATTTGGAATGATATATGTATTGGGGTTATTTATAGGAGGCTCTCTTTTTTAAGGAATTGTTGTGTAACTCGTCTATTATCTCTTTGGGAGTTGTGCTCCATGTTCACATCTTGTGTAAATGATGTGCACTTTGTTTAATATGATATTTAAGGATTTGGTACACAAAAAAATGTTAGTGGGTTTGCAATTGAACTGATCCCTTGCCATAATGAGCTTGTTGGAGCTTCCAAATAACCAATGTAAATCCATCTTTGGATATATCATGCACTGAGAGGGATCAAATCCCTGAAGGTGCAAACAAATTTTAGAGTGCAAAAACTTGAGGAAAGGTTTACAACTCGAGGCATTTGATTCTTCTTGACGCATGATAGGTCCAGTGTTAAGATAGATCTACATGTGACGTCCTCAACGACTTCAGTGGCCTATTGTGACTACGAGGGGTCTTTTTCTTTTCTTCTTACTTCTGATACCATGGCATTATTGTCTAATATCAGGTTATTTTACTACGCAACAACCTTAAGCCACATGATCTCAATACACTAAGCGTGGCTCTGCGTGCCTAATCCTCTAGTCCACATGTGATACTACACAAGCTAATTTAACCTTGCACACCTATGTGCTTATCAATTCCTTTGTTGTGCAGCAACGTTAAACCAGTCTGTTGTGTGATCCATTGTGTGACTTCCTTTAACTATTGCGCAACAACCACTACGTAGGTTAACCATCGTGTGGCAACTTATATTGCAATGACAAGTCATTGACTTCCTGCATAGTTAGCGCTACGTGTGTAACGAGAGTTCATATTAAAACAATGAACTATATGCAATCAATTCACGAAGTGCAATTCATATATTCAACACTTCTTGGATAACAAGAATTATGTTTAGTTATAACTAAGCAATATCATATTCTCAGTTGTTGCTTTCAACATGCATCTTCAACAACTCTAAATAACACTCTTAAAATGGAAATGAATAACAACAATGAAACATCAATGATCACTTCTCTCGAATGAAGCTTCTCCAAGCAACTGATTGCGCAAGAGCAACGTCCATCCAACCATAGGCATTATGTCTAACATATACTCTTTCTGCTAAGTGACCACCCTCGCGTCGGGCATGATTACCTTAAGGAAAGGGGAATTATTTAGAGCTCACTCACAACCAAATAGGCACAAGGTTGTAGCCAAGCCAACCTCTGTTGGGTCAACAGGCTTTTCCAGGCAGTAGAGGGGAAATGCTAACTAGTGACTCACCACAGTGTTACAAGCACCTTGCGCAAACTCAGTTTGCTTGGGGTCCACAATACCCACCCCACACAACACCAAGAAGGTACCCCTTCACCGCTCAATGGTCCCTCAGGTGTCACATTCCTCTAGGTGCTATACTAGTGTGTGCGTAGAAAGACCACCCAAACCTTGTTATTCCACTAGAAGGCCACAACCTTCACTAGTCTCTTAGTTAGATCCGCTCTCTACACCACTCTAGTACTCAATATTAGCAATCAAACCCACACAAACCTAGCTAGTTTGGGATCCACAATACTTGCCCCACACAACACCAAGAAGGTGTTATTCCAGTGTGTGCTTGGAAAGACCACCCAAACCCCGCTATTCCACCAGGAGGTCGTGCAACCCCTATTGGATTCCAATCCACTCGGTGCCCACACTCTATTCACTCTTCAATGATTACAAAAAAGTCAAGTAGAACAAACATTCAAATCTGGTTTACCTCCAGAACCATAGATTCCTCGCATAGAATCAACTAGCTTGGGGTCCACATTACCCGCCCCACACAACACCAAGAAGGTACCCCTTCATCGTTCAACGATCCCTCAAGTGCCACCTTCCTCGAGGAGCTATACCAGTGTGTGCACAGAAAGACCAGCCAAACCCCAAATCATCTACCGACATGCTCTGTTTTCCCAGGGCTTACAAATATTGGTTGTGCACAACCAAAGGCTCTAGGGAATCACTTCACTCACTATCCAACCTACCACTCGGATATAACGAGACTAACAGGTGGTTATGATCAAGCATATATCAATAACAATGAACGAGGCCTTCCAAGTGCACGACTTATACAATGAAGACTCAACAATTGAGAGTATACTCATGACCACTGGTTGCGTGCCCAAGGATAGACAATTTCCCCATTCTACTAAAACTTACTCAAACACTTCTGAGAACTGATTGTCACACAAATCTTCAACATGAAATTAGGGTGCACTGGCTCAAACTAACAGGCAATTCGATACCACTATAATGCCTAGATCAATCGAGGAATGTGTTACCGGTTGAAATGGCAGTCCACGCCACCGGTAAGCATATGAGGGAAAAATGACCACTGTTACCTTAGTCACTAGTCCCCAACTTCTTCGGAAGCCAAAGCCTCCTTGGGGAGAGAGCCCTATTATGACCCTGTGAAGACACTAAAACACCAAATTGTTCCCTTTCGAGGTCACTCTTCCCACATAGGTTTAACTGTGGCTAAGGTCTGCCATTTAAACCGGTAACATTTGTTGACACTGAGAGGGGGGGTGAATCAGTGAGAAGCCAATTTAAAACCTTTCTTCGCTTATCACGGTTAGCTACTAATTCATCAAATCATTTCATAAACATCATTCACATAGCATAAGCATTTCATTCGTAAAGCACCATAACACACAAGAACACAACACTATATAATTTTGTAATCTTTTATATTATTTTGGTCCGGCTACAACCGTTAGGCAAAATCAGCACCTACTGATATATAGAGCACCTGCTCAGCATTCAGGACCCTGCCTGGTTTTTTTAGACCCTGCTAAGAAGGGTTTGAGGTATCCTAACCTTGAAGGCAAGACAAGCTTGCTTTTACAATACAGTATACTTGTGTTACCATACTCATATCATACACAAGAAATCTCTGTCACTTCATCAACGCTGCTCATCACATCAACTCTGCTGTAACTCTGCTCACTGCTGCTCATCATCATGGCTCCTCATCCCTGCTGCTGGTCATCTACTGCTGCAAATTATCAATCAGTTCTGCTGCTCATTGTCATCAACCTGTCAAACTTTGCTCATGTATTTCTGCTGGTCATTCTGGAAACTACTTGATCAATTTCTGCTGCTCATCAACATCTCTGCTTATCAGTCTGCTAACAGTCTTCAGTCACTGTTCATTCAATCAGCTCTTCCAATAGGAAACAATTCAGCCTTTAATCACCCTTGGTCTCTGGATAACTTCAAATTCAGATTGTTGGTAAAAGGTCTTAACACTGGACAGGCTCAGGCTGAGTGTGAGTGTGAAAGACTCACACCAAGTGTAAACTCAGGCTGCTTGTAAAAACTGTGTATTATCATTCCAATCTTCACTTGGCCATCAATTTCAGAACCATGCACAAATGCTGAGCAACTTGGACTATCGAAACACTATAGAAAATTCGAGATTCATTGAGACAACTTTCACCTTACCTCAATCAATGGTCTGCTGTAACCAGAATAGAAATGGTCTTCCAAAACAAACAAACAAACTTCAGATCAAGTCATACCTCATCTCTGCGGTCACTATCTGTAGCAACAAGTCTGCTACTTATCTGATCATCTCTGTCTGCAATTTCAGACTGTATTCATGCTGATTAACACTGCTGTATCAACATCATATAGTAGTTAAGTCAATGTTTATACTT
>LPNX011083265.1:82834-118121 GCA_001517045.1 Pseudotsuga menziesii
AACAAATTCGATGTGGGCATGGTTTGATCTTCACTTAATTAATCGACAGAGAATTGGCTTTGTGTTTGTGCTGAATTGCCCTCCGCCATTGCAATCCGATGCTTGAGCTGCCCTGTCCTCGGATTGCTGAAACTGAAGATGGTGGACTGACTAGATTTGTGAGTCTAAAATCTGAGATGGGTTTCAACTGGGAGTGCAACGCCCTGCAAAGACAATGTTGAAGCAATCATATTTAATATTTATCGCGGGTCTGGGGATTTATACACTTGATGTCCTCCCATCGTTCCGTGTATGAAGGGACCATAGATTCGAAATGCATTAACCACGTGGATTATCACACCGAAAATTTCTGAGTCTCAAATACTGTCCAACGAGCTCCTCTTCGTGGCCTCTTCATGGGACTGCAAGCGATTGGAGCGATGCCCTAAATTTTATCGCTTTTCAATCAAATCATAAACTTTTCTTTCTTCTTTGGTGACAGACAACTCCACAAACGTTTCTCTTCATGCTGTCTTCCTTCTAAATTCTTGCTCCATTTGCTTATTCATGGCTCTCTTTTATAATCAGGCCAATGCAATTAAATTCATGTAAAAAGAATCAAACCACCCTAATTTCTGACTGAGGCTGCCACTTGCTAGAGAGACGTTGCTCCAAAATCGCTTTAGCTTGTTGTAGAATGCAGACTTAGTCACGGCCAGCCCATAGGAGCTCTAAAAACAATCATGGTCTGCTAGTAGATTTCAATCACAGTCACGGCCAGCCTTCAAGGGGATAGAAGCATCAAATCCCACAACGTCCACACAAAAAAAACAGCATTAACCCTGGGCGTCATGTGCAAACCAGCAACAAAGTCAAGGATAAGTTTTTTAACTTTTCTCATGTCAAGATGACCTTTGGACAAAAATTCAGACTGCTGTTCCACAAGAATTTCCATGCTGCTGCCTTCCTCAGAGCTCCACGAATTTACTTGCTGCTGCCTCAGAACATCAGTCAGGCTGCCAGCTTCTTTTCCTTAGTCCCGCGCTTAGAGTGCACTTTCTTCTTTCCATCTCCTTTGAGCGATTTGCTTGGGGTATATATATTTCAACGTGAAGAGTAAAAAGGGTTGACTTCCATCAAATGAGGAGAAATATATAAAACAATAATATTTACCTAATAATGTAAATATTTTATGTTTAGCCTTTATTTCAAGCAATGCGCACACAATCCTCTTTTTAAGGAAGTGTTACCTTGAGGATATTTTCTCCAAGGCGTCATCCTATTCCAAGGTAACTATCAATCCACATCAAAGGTTGGGAGTGGGCCTTCTCCTATGACTTATTTACTGAACCATTTCATACTTTTGAAAGGATGCCCTAATGTTGTTACAAGAACTTCATCAACACATCAAAGGCCTCAATAAAACTTCAGGAGCTCTAACAAGCAACTAAGGTTTAGCTTCCAAGGGTTCAAGGGTTAGGTTCCCAAATACAAGAGCATCAACATGGCACATCATACAAATGACCCACATTGCATTCTTTTAAGGTTTCAAGGGCTTCTTCATAAGGCAGGAGGCATCATGGGCTTCTCAACGTCTACCGGGGCTTCAAGACCATCTCTAGGGTCTTCAGCATCATCAGCAAAGTGGTGGCATCCATGTTGGCATCAATGACAATTTCATCAACAACATTTTGGCACCGTTGTCGGGGACGTTTAATTTTTTTTTGAAGTGGTTGATCCCGAGTTATTCACACCCTGGAAAGCACGACATTTAGTAAGAAAACTGAGGTAAGTCTTCTGGGCATTTTGAAAATATTACTGTCAAGGACTAATCTTGCAGATCTTACCTGGTGACTCCACAAAGAAAATCCCGGCAAGGCTTAACACTTTGGTAAGTCTTGAAGTCCTGATTATACATGATTGCATACATTTTTTTTAAGGACTACCCTGCAGGCTTACCTGGCGACTCCATAAAGAGCTTAACCCATCCCATCTAGCCCTTGTTTTATTTAGTACTTTGATGAGATTTGCTTAACTGACTTGGCAGGTTTCTCGTGGCGACTCCAACCAAAGAAAAATAAAAGTACTCTATAAGGACACGAAAGCTTGACGAGATGGAATCCAATTATGAATTGTGGATGGATGTATTGGACTTCTCATGCATTCCAGATTTTCCACACAAGTATGCCATTAAAGATGGTGGGAAGGCACTTTTCCCATTGTTCCAGCAGTATAAGTACCATGCGGTCCCATGTGCAAGCATTCATGCAATTCATCCGGGCAAGTAACATCGTGCATGAAGACATCAGGATGAGGCTATTTCTGATGTCTCTTCACCTCGAAGACAACTTATCTGTCAGAAATTGGTATGAGGGTTTTCCTCGCAGAAGTTTTTCTTTTCTCAGGAAATTCATTAATGCATTCTGCATGGATTGGGATTGTGGTGTCAAAGAACAGGAAAGAAAGGTCATGATCGACAGAATATGGGAAGAAACCCTGGGAAGAAGTCAGACTCAAGATGATTCAAGAGAAGGAACCAAAAAATATATTCCATTTGAGTTTGGAGATCCTGATAACCCGACTACTACTGAAATCGAAATAGGTTCGGCTCCTCTTGATTTATCAGACTTCCGAGGATATTCACATGAGTTATCGGAGGTATTTTGGCATGCCTTCAAGGGTGAACATGATAATGTCGTGCATCATGTGGAATGGTTTATGACTTTGGCTTTAAAATATGGTATTAAAGAAAAAGAAGATGTTTACATGCGATCATTTGTCCTTCACCTAGGAGGAAATGCCCTTGTTTGGTTTGTGGGCCTAGATAAAAGAAGGATATCATCCTTTACAGAATTGGCAGAGAGAAACGTGACAAATTGATACCTCATGTCAAGCATGCAAGGGACTTTAGATCAGGTCGAAGCAGCCTAAAAATTACTTCCTTCCCCTCACGATTTCTCTCGTAGCCAGCTTCTATCATTGCCGCTATCTCCACCCGCGGGGTACAACTCTGTTTGCCTTTTCTCCATTCCTCCATCCTCGGACCTGTTCCAAAAGCCATCGTAATACCTCCTCTCCAGAACCCGGGCAGTTGTCCAAGCGACACTAACTGATCTAGGGTCTCTCCTTCTTCCCGAGTTGTCATTACTCGCCCATTTCTACCCCCGGTTACTTCTTAGTAGGGTGTTGATCCACGCCCTTCCTCTAACAGAATCTTACCATTTGCAAAGGTCTGGTGCATGCCCTTCGTAGCCTTTTAACCCGAGGGTTCCAGCCTCCTGTTCAGACGGAAGGATGCCCTTGCAGTGGCATCCTTCTCTCCCATACGTGTCCAGTATTTTCCATGCACACAACCAGCCGACCAAGTGGATAGATAATTACTTCGAAACTGGGTTTATCCCTTCTTAATGCATTAATTTCTCGTTGGATTATTGTATGTGCTGAAGCATTGTAATACTATTACATAAGTACTGCTGCTGAGAGGTAACTTGTAACATGTTCCTTTACCAAAGGTAATGACGATGATGCATGCTTTAGTGGTATGCATGTTGCACATATGAAATAACTGCCATTATTATCGAAGCGCTGGTAAACTTGCCTATTCAGTGTTCTACTTGCAATCTCACATGCACACTACTTACAACTTATATTAAAAGCCGGAATTTTCAAATATTGACATATATGCTTTGCTTATGCTTGAAATCCAAAACGTTTATGCACTGCCTCACATTTACGGTTGGCTACTTGGTTACGTTAAACATGGTTATTAAACCTTATTTATAGCCGGAAAATAGTCACGTTTTAACATCAACACTTTATTTGAATGCATATTTTATGACCGTGATATCTCCAAAGGTAGTAATGATATAATCTGTGGGACGTTTTAATTGGTTATATCGCCGTTGTATGTGCTGCTTCATACTGAAAGATCATCGGGAAACAAAGCTAATAGCCTATGATATATTACCGATACGTGGACAATGCTTGTTTACAACATTGTACATTGAAAAGTGATTGGTTATTAAGTGAATGATACTTAGTGTGATGTCGTTTGCTCACTTATAAATGGATAAATTGCATTATTGAAGTACACCTTATACACACACTTTAACATCACGTTGTCACTATCATATTTGACTTCAATAAGGCACTGGTCACAGATGACCTTGAAAGGGAACAATTTGGTGTTTTAGTGTCGTTGTAGGGTCATAAGAGGGCTCTCCCCAAGGAGGCTTTGGCTTCTGAAGAAGTTGGGGAGTAGCGACTGAGGTGACAGTGGTCACTTTTCCCTTATATGCTTACCGGTGGCGTGGACTGCCGTTTCGACCAATAATAGAATGCATAACAATTGTGCTCTCCGATCTTCTCTTTGACTCACAGTCATGACCATGAACTAGAGCTTAGATCCACTCTCCACTCTATCATTATTCAAGTTAGGCTTCCTCTTAAGCAATGGTTGACTATTTCTCCATTGATGAGATTGATAGATTGGTCGATGGATAATATATGACTTTCCCTCAAGACAACTTGATATAGATACAACCATGAGGGATCGAGTTATTTGACCACGTAAACTAATTAATTAACTGTTTGATAGGTTGACTATCAGACTGAGTTACTGCACCAATCTCTAACTAATAGGTAATTTAAGGATGATTTCAACTCGGCTGGTTGCTTACCCAGTAGGCAACTCCCGTTCCCATTTTTGCAAGGTGTTTGACACCTAATTGATGCAACTCTATCACAAGGAAACTCATACCCACACCTTCCTTCCCCCAAGGTAATAACTGTCTCAACTACCTTCCTCTTGGAAGCATTAAATGTTTGGGACACATGAGTCAACTTGACATCTGATGGCTCATTAGTCCTCTCTAGGACACTTGACTCTTATCTATAGGCTTCATGGATTCCATATGTCCCTTCTTAACTTTATGATAATCATGCCCCTTGCTCTTGTTTCCTTCCAATTGTGGATTTCTTTATTATTATTATTATGCACATGTAAATCACATTATAATGTTACTACGCTTGACCAACGCATGGTTCATTGACCATATACATTCGGGGAATTCGTGGTGGGGCCTTGGAATTGAGCTCCTCACCATGTTCCTTACAATAATTGAGTATATTACATCATTTACATATCCTTCGTCAAGGGCCAAAACTAGGGACATTACACTACGTTGGTATTAAGTTATACATCTTTTTACCCATTCATATTATCCTTTAAAATGACAACCAAACAAAGGAAAAAAAATCTAATGGCTTTTGAATTGACATCTTGTCTCAAAAACCTTATTTAACAAATACACATATATTCTAATCAATTATTTTAGTTTTAATTAATTGGAATACATGTATCATTGATTTTGAAATTTAGGTTAGGGTCGACATTGTAATTTTTTTCTATTTTCTATTTTATTATTTTATTAAAGTGCCATGTGTTAACTTCATGTTGAACATGTAATTACACTTCTCCCTCATACTATGCAGTAGAAATCGCCTCTCAACATAATAAATTGGGGGTCCCCTTTTATAACCAAACTTTAAAACTAAGATCATGAACATGTTTGAGCCCTTGTAAACATGGTTAGATTTCAACCGTGTATTAGTATTCAGCCTAATATTGCTCAAGAAACATGGATATATTTGCCCATGAGATGCTACATGACAACTCCAATCCTTTCATAACCCAAGTTAGGCTTCAAAGAACAATCGAATTGAAGATTGTTGAATGAGGGACATAGAGATGGCCCAACCACTATGGAAGACCAAAAGGAAAAGTCCCTCCTTTAAAATTAGGCACAACAATATCCCAAACTTCAAACTTGTTTGAACCACGAGAAAAATCCTCTAGATCCTCCTTCCTCCAAGGTCAAGTTAAGTTATCTACTTGACATTGTGTATGATTTTTTTTGTTGAATGTAATGGACCACACCATGTTTATCATAAAAATATGACTATGGCATTTCAAACATATATCCCACGGGACAAAGCCATGGACAATATTCCATAATTGAGGCAAAAGTTCATTAAGTCCAATGAGAAAATAAGGCTTTGGCTCCCCACTAATTGGGAATGGCGGCTTTGTGTTATAAAGAAGACCCAATGTGAAAGAGAGGCAACACAAGGATGGAAAAATAAAAGACGATAAAGAGTTTATGAGAACTACCCATGCATATACAACATTGTGTGAGACACAAGAAACCTTACTTTCAAATGTTCATTGTTATCCCAAATAAGATTAAGATTCATTTTCATTGTATCTTTCATGTAAAGATCGATATTTTATGCTGAAGATTAGGATTCCAAACCCACATCCAAATGTCATTGGTATGCACTTGTTAAAATTGATCATAATTTACATGTATGTCTTACTTATAAAGACAATTTTAAATCCTTGCTCATCCCATCAGAAAAGATGAAGTTGCAACTAAGTAAATTTATATCATCTTGATTGATGAGGGAAAATTATCAGCTTGAATTGGTAAAACTTTGGGGATTTCCATTAGTGAAAAAAGGTAGCTTATATGGATGTGTATTGAGTTCCTCCGATGACCAACTCTGAGCGATTGTAAGGGAAGCAAGCTCCCTTTCTATTAAGAAAATCTTAGGAGGATCAATACTATGTTATAGAGTGGCCATCCGATTCCAAGAATAAGACAAAATATGGCAAGATTCAATCTTGAATTTTTTTGGACAAAATAATAAAGAATGCGTGGAATAAATTTCTTGGAAGTATTCCAAACATGAAATCCATGTTTGGAACGATGAACTCTTGGAATATCCAACCATGTTATTTAGATAGCAAGGCAGCCATCCTCAATATTAAGAGTTAACATAGGTGTCCCACATCTAACTCCACCTTTTGGAATTACACTATGATTTGTTGTGAAAGACTAACCCAAGGCTATGTACTTTCAACTCAAGAAAAATATCCCAAATATTTGGGCTTTGATTAAACAAAGTTGCATTCTTATTTTTCTCAGACTAGAAATCAAATGAAATAAGTTCCTAGGTATGAAACATGACATCCCAAGGCAATTTGTACTCTAGCATGTCAGACTTCCACTTCCACAAGATAAGGGCAAGGTGGTGTTGGTCATAAAAGTCCTAACATTGCTTTTAAGGCAACTTGGAAAAACCACAAAACAAGAAAATATGTTAAGGATTTTTGTGCCACCCACAGAATGGGTCCACAAGATAATGGCAAGGAGGCATTTGTCACAAAAGTTGTAGAGTTGCTTTTAGGGAAACTTGTGCCACCCATAGAATGGGTCCACAAGATAATGGCAAGGAGGCGTTTGTCACAAAAGTCGTAGCGTTGCTTTTAGGGCAACTTGAAGAAACATCAAAACAAGAAAATATGGTTAGGATTTTTGGGCCACCCATAGAATGGGTAAAGGGCCTAGTGATATCAAAATGGATTAGTGTATCAATGCCAATAAGGTCACCTTAGATAAGAGACCAAATAAATAATGTATTTCTTGATTCTAGTATAGGATCCCAACTTCCATTTTATGTGAAAATTCATGTCATCTACTTGGACTTAAGTCCCCTAGTTTCTTTAGTGGAGCATCCAAAATGATCTTATGACTTATCGGTCTATAATCATCAAATGACCTGTATTCCAAAGCGTGTAGCTCTAATTTGATTTCAATATTTCCGCTAATAAGTGAGAGATTAAAGTCTCAATTTTCGAAAGAGCAAGTCTAGAATAAACTCTTTTCCCCACCTCAAGACCAACATGTCAAGGTTTGGCAAGTTGAAATTGCTTCTTTGTAATGACCATAAAACACATAAATAAACATTAACTAGCATACCTCTAAAGTGGGGGAAATGAAATGCTGATAAGAACTTCAATATGTTGTAAAATGAGAGAAAATTGTTTGTATGTAAGCAATATAATTTTATGTGTTTAAAAACAAGTCTAGCTAATTTATGGTAGGGATAGTAGTCAATGAAATTGAAAGGAAAACTCCGTTGCAAGTAATAATAAGCAATAAATAGAAACCCATGTAATCGATGGCAAGTAAAATGAATCAAGTACATTAATTTGTCAAATAAAAAAATATGCATATGTGAGCAAAACAATAAAGGGCTAGGTAGTGATCAAGTTTGACTCAAAATATATTGGAAACTAACATTGGTATTTTCATTTGGTAGGGGAAGTATAGGGATTGAGGATTGCAATTTTAAGTGTGAAAGGGACAAAGAATGAAGGCGCGCCTCTTGCCTTTTTTGAAGTGAGACATATGAAGTGTCTTTCATCTTTGCATAGTGTTTGAAGGAAAACGATGGTGTAATTCAGATTCCTTCTAATGTTGTAGTACATGGCATTGCTGTTAAGGTCAATTCTTGATGTTCATTGTTACCAATGCCAATGGTTGACCTTGTTAATGTCAATCCTTGGGATTTATGGATAGTTAGTGCCCAAGTCATCTTGAGGGAGATTTGTTTTTTGTTACTTCAATTTATGAGTGGAATTGGTATGTGCTTTGGTTGAGAATGGTCCCATGGAGGACCGATGTAATTATCAAATTCCATGACAACATAGGTTGGTAACTTAAGAGGGATAGATCCAGGTGTGTATACAATTTGCATGACCAATCCAAGTGCATCATTTACTAATCCCAATTGGACCCATAAATTGTAGGATACATTACTTGCTTCCCTACACATAACAATATTTGTTTTTCTAGTTGATGGTCATAATCTTGTTGTGCATCTAAACCATTGTTGAAATCTATGAAAGATTGCACAATAAGCATAGCCAATGCTTGGAGCATATATTTGTTATGTTTGTTTGCAAGATTGTTTGTTGCAAATCGGATTCCAATAATGGAAAACAAGGAAATGTCGAAATCAACCTAAAAAATCGAGAGCTACAATTTTAGTAAAGAGTGCATGATCATATTCCAATGATGACAAATAACAAAATTTGAGATTGTATAACATTTAGCCTTCTTGCTTAAATATTTCATTGAAAATATATATTTTGTATTTTAGTGTGAGATGTATATTTGACTAGTGTTGGAAAAGTTTCCATTTACAATATTATAGAGTTCTTTTACATGCCTACCATATATTTATTGGAATTGTTTTTATGACATCAAGTATCTCTCTCTATACAATATTAATATCTTATATTGGTTGATAGAAGTAGTCGACAAAAACATACAAGTCTCAATAAACCATGATCCTTGTGAAAATGAGGGCAATAACAAGAGAGTGGTGCTCCCTACTAGTATCGTGGTGTATTGGTTGCAATTTGAGTACATTGTAACAAAATGGCCATTACTAACTTTCCAAATATTTTCTTAAAAATGGCTCATAACATGCCTAGAATTATTTTTGCCATCGTGGTGTATTGGTTGCAATTTGAGTACATTGTAACAAAATGGCCATTACTAACTTTCCAAATATTTTCTTAAAAATGGCTCATAACATGCCTAGAATTATTTTTGCCATGTAAATCTTCAATGAAACACTTTGTTTTCGTGATGTAGGATGAAGTGTTATCATTCTCGCTCATATTTACTGTAAGTACGATTCTCGAAATAAAATATTTGCTCTAAATTAATTAGAAAAAAAAAATACTAGAATAAAACTTCTTAAATAAATATTTTCAAAATATTGAAACGAGAGAACCCATCCAATAACATTTTAGTTTTTTAATGTTTACTTGTTTGATTTAATTACATTCTATTTATAGGAAAAATGACTATATAGGGACATTTGAAGTGTTCCAACACATGTAATATTAATGTATGATATGTATTATGAATCTATGTGTGCACTTAAATGTCAGTTGGCTGCTATCATGAAAGAACTTGATGCCGGTTCGCTGCTATCTTGTAAGAACTTATAAAACAAGTTGTTTACTAATAAATAGTGGACATATCTACCTGTCCCTTAAACAAGGCCTTTCACCGTAATAAAAATAATTAAATAAAAAATACAAAACACAATTCTTCATCACATAAATAAACATTAATAATAATAAAAACAATTAAATAAAAATACAACCTAAATATGAAACACGATCCTTCACCTTTGTAACTACACAATGCATATAAATATAATGTTTTCCTGGTATGAAAAACATATCATAATTATTCCATCTGGATTTCTTATTGTTATTGGATATTTTTGAGTATGAATGAGATTGGTTCTTTACAATGGTATTTGAACTTTTAGTTAGACCTTAGTTTTCAGAGTTTCTTGGATTTTGGCCTTTCACTATATATAATTATCAAATTTTTAATTATCAATTTTATTATAATTTATTAATAGGAAAACAACACAAAGTCATTGTTATTATACATTAAAATAGCTTATATGATAAACTCTACCTAAAACACCTTGCTTTTTCGGAAAATATTTTCGTTGACTATTTCATAATTGTCATTTATTTATTAGTTTTTGTAATTTTAGTGATTTTCGGAGTAGTATAAGCGCTAACCAAAAAGGTGCTTGAATTTGGCAAATCAAATCTTGTTAATATTCCAATTTTGAGTGGTTAAATTGCAATTTTATTGATCTAAATAGTTTTAAAATTGGAAAATTAGGCTAGAGTAAACAATCACTATTACTGAAATTACAAATGATATTAAAATGATTGAAAACAATTTCCAAAAACAATTTAAACCAATTTTTATTAAAGATTCCCAAAAAAGGTTTAAATTGCCTTTTATCCTATTCGGAGATTTCCATCTTAACCGTTTAACCGTTTTAACATGCTAGTGCTTCAAATTACAATTTAAACGATATAGATTTCATGTAAGACGATTTGGTTGTCACATAGTCTTCTCCTTAAAACAGTGAAATCACATAGTAGAAAATCAAAGTTGTAATCATTTTCGAAGCTAAAGAATTAAATAGATGGCGACAAATTAACGACATACGAAAAGATTGTTAATATTTATGAAGAGGTCACAACAAGATATGCATACCAGGAATATTGAACTTACTTTTTGAGATGGCAAGTTGAATAAAGAACTAACTTGGAAAACTTTTTTTATTTGACTCTATATTGGGTTCTCTACACTTATGGGGTACTTCTTTATTTACTTATACATTGCATACAACTATTTTTATTTCAAGGGTACTTCTTTATTTACTTATACATTGCATACAACTATTTTTTTGAAATAAGGTCAAGTAAGTTAGTGGTCAAAAATCAATGTAAAAAATAGTCTCTTTATTAATTAATACTCATTTGGAATTTGGTACTTGTTAATTATATGACCATAACAAGTAGTTAGGGTTTTGGATCCGAGAAGCCTATTTAAATAGCTACAAGGCTATGAAGGAAACTATAGAGAATTATTGTAATGGAGCTCCGCTTAGGTGAAAGGTCTCATTACCTTAAGAGGCATGTGAACATTGCTTCTTGAAGTTATTCTCATGATATAAAGCTTATTTCCTCCCATATTTATCTTTCTATTGTCTAATGTTTCTTGTTCTTCTCTATAAATTTTGGTTTATTGCATCTTAACCTATGTATATCTTGTGTTGTTTTAAGTTTCAAGGCTGTTTGGGTGTGTTCTACTATCTTAAATACACCTAATATTTAATTATCGACCGATGTTGGTAGGCTTAGAGTTGCTACAAAATATATGCGAAGGTAGAGGGGTTCCTAGGGTGTTGTAGAAATACTTTAATAAACAAAAGATTGAAAAGTCTCTCAAAATGAAAAACCGAGTCAAACTCCTAAAAATTTAATTATTAAAGCAAAACATCATACTAGGATAATATCTGACTACTCATTAATTAACTCTTCTTCTTCTTAATCTAAGAATGGGAAAACTTTCTTAAACAACTTCAAAAACTGAGAAAGGTCTAATTTATCAATAAGTAGAAAAATAAATAAAGAAGCAAGTAGAAAACTTAATTAAGAAGACTTTTCTAATTCTTTAACCTATAAGTGTTTTTAGTAAACATACAATTAAATGAGTAAATCTTATGCTAGTATCAATCTACAAAGCTTTGGTGTATTTAACATGTCTAACCCTAAATTCAATATAAACAACGGTGAATTAAACCAGAGATACAATTATCAAATATTACAGCGATGATAAATAAGGAAATCAAAGACAAAAGAAGCAAATTAAATTATAATTCAAAAACATGCTTTGATTGAAAAGAAATACAAAAATGGATTTTAATAAGTACTTTTAAAATAATCTAACCTAAGGTCCTCGAGGCTGATGTAACTATTATCTAATTACCAAAACATAACAGAATTCAAAAAGCCAAAGAAAAATTGAAAATATGTTAAAAAAACAAACTAAGAACACTAAAGGTCGGATGGAAGGCTGGACGACAGTCTGGAAGGAAGGTCCAAATGACAGTCCAAACACAAAATTCGAATGAGAGGCTGCATACATAAAATAATAAAAACATACCTAAATGATTTAATTATCAGTTGATTTTGTGCATATGAAAACAAAATGCATGAAGGACATAATTTAAACCTAATTAATAATTAAAATAATCAAAAGGGATTACTGATCTATGGGTATGAAGAGATTGTTTCTATTATAAAATAAAACAAACTGAAGTATTGCTGAATTAATCTATATTTAAGCAAAAGTTAACGAAACTAATTCTAACTACAAATCATACTTAAAACTAACTAAATTTTATCTATCTGTAAATATAACATTAAGCATTTAACTGAAAGGAAAAGACTTGAAAGGAAAACTGAAAACAAACTACACGTGACCTGTCACTTTAATTCTATATCAAAGATTACACTAACATCATATTTACATTAACTATAACAAACATATGTTACAGAAAGTAAATGAATGGACAATTACAGTAACATAATCACATGAACAAATTAAAACAAAACTACTTGTCTATGAAAAATAAAATAATAAAAACACGTATGGACATGGAAGCCATTGGTTGTTGAGGGGCCCTTTCAGCAATCAGGGGATGCCTGTCTAACGCCTACGCAAACGCAATCATGGACATCAAAATGTACAGACTTTTATTCAGAATATGGAACAAAATTACAGTGTGCTTAGAGACAAATTACATGCATAAAAGTGGAACTGCCTACTCTTAAAAAAAACTAACTCCCTCCCCCCCAGCTCTCAAAAGAGGCTGGTATATATAGAAGATGCAAGAGATGAGCAAGTCGACCCTTTAGTGTTCGACTGCTCTCTAAATTTAGTCGATCTTAAAGGCATATGAAAGTTTACAGGGCAACGCATAGGCATATCCCTTTTTTGGCGTAACTCTGGTTTTCTTCAATGTGAACGTGGCATGTAGGCTCCCTCTCCAGCATGGTTGATGGCGGCGTGTTGGGCAACGAAGAATATACAGTAGCGAGTCTCTAGAACAAGAGCTCCTTCTTCAACATGAACAAATCTCCTCAGCATGTGTGATGTGGCATGTAGCCCCTTCCTTAGTGCAACTGACGGTGTGGTGTTAAGCAAATGAGAGTACACGGTGGGAAGGTCGTTCCATTCTTCAAAGTGCACAGACTAGTAACAATTCGGAGGTTAAGAAAAGGAGGCCACGGCTGATCCTTCTAGACTGGAGTCATTCCTCCCTTTGAACACGTGGGTGATAAGCAACGTGATGGTGATCTTAGGCTGAGAGCTTCTTCAATCATCAAACACGTCGATAGAAGGTGGCTTGTGGAACTGTTTCAACATTTAATGCTTGGAATCAGTTATTAACAAGGTGTAATCTGATTAACGAGCTGGATAACGATTGCACAGATCAGGTTGAATGGTAAGCTGAATGGTGGTTGCGCAGATCAGACTGAATGGTAAGCTGGATGCGTTTTGTTTATTAATTCGCCCAAACATACTACATAACCTACAAACAAATACACATATTAATTAATATATTAAATATGCTTTAAATAATAGAAATTTAAGTCAATAAAGTTGTAAAAATAATGTTAATAACCAGATTTGTGTAAATATCAAATTCGTTCTTACCTCGTGCTAAATAACGATCTGCATGACATAAAATACATGAAAGATAATAAAATATGCATTTAAATGTTTTATTTTAATGCCAAAAATGATAACAAAATGAGGCTCAACATTCCCCCAAACCAGAGAAATGCCAGGTCCCACTAAGCAAAGAAAAAAGATGAGAGATCATACTGTCAAAGCAAACTTTGAAATGTGAGCCAGCAACAGGGATATGCATGAATGAGTGAGTTTGTAAAGTTTATAATTAGTTCAACCATGTCCAAAGTAAAACTTTGGACAAGTTGAACATATGACACAAAATGTATAAAATTAATCCTTTGATAGTTTACATATATGATTGAGTAAAAGGATAGGGTTACTAACAATGAAATGATAACTAAAAAAAACTTTTAAGGTCAAAGCATTCTCATGGAGGTAAAAACTATTTGCCAAAAACAGAATCTGGTTAGCAAATTTTAGTCATAAGTGCTATAATATCACCAAGTTTAGATTGTCATGTGGTATTTTCATTTGGATTATGAAGCGAATAATTATTCGCTTATACAATAATCACCAAAATATCTGGAATATCGGATAAGCCATAAGGAAAATATATATTAATGATATGATAGATTACAAAGTGAGTGCCATATATATATTAATTGTAAAAGCACTTTGGATACTATCCATGAAAGGATGCGTCATTTTAGAATTGTTTACTAATAACTATTTATTAATTATTAACTATTAATATCAATATGTATTAATATTAATAATTAATATTGATATTTAATAGTTATTATTAATTATATAATAGTTATTTAGTGATTATTTATTATATATATATATTTTTCATTACATTGCCTCTCCCTTAGAATTGCTTTGTCCTCAAAGCACAATTATGGAAGACTTTATCCCTTGTTCTAGATCGTAACGCTTTCTCATGACATTGTGTGTTGGTAGTTGCAACATTTGACGAAATAAGACGATACTTTCTTTTAAACATTGTGTGGAAATGTTGCGTCAGTTGCGAATTCATCCATCCGAGATATACCCTTAACGAAATTATTTGCGGATAGATTGTCGAGAGTTGTCGATTTTGTCTTTGCTCTTTGTAGGAATAATACTGGTAATTTTCTTTTTGATTTTTTCATCTATCATGACGACTCTTGTGATTCTGATCGCAATAAGGAACTCGAATTGCCTGTGAAGTGTTTATTAGAACTTCAATTTTTGGTGCTTTTAACAATTTTTGTAATTATTTTTCGGAACCGTTTTCTGTTGATGCTTGTAGGGATGTGACAATAAGATTGTTATTTTGAACATTGATGAGATTTGCATTGATTCCCTTTTCTGATGTTAGAATTTGAGCCTTTGATGACTTCTTTATTGCGTTAGTCATCGTTTCTGCTTTAATTTGATGTCGGTTGTATTGACTTTTGTGATTTGGGTGACGATAAGGTATTCGAGACGTTTGTGGAACCCATGTAGACACTTTAATTGTTTGTGATTCTTGCGATTTACTAATTGATAATAAATCTAAGGATTTTTTTAACTTCTCATTTTTTAATTTTTTTATTTATTCAGTCAACCCTTGATTCAAAATTTTTAAGTGAGAATTTTCTTCATTTTTTTGTAATAGTTTCTTATTGAAATCATTTTGGAGATCCACTTCCTTTTGGTGGAATTCCTCTTGGCTTTCCTCTTGCGATTTGTTTTCCCTTTTTAATTTCTTAATATGTGCGATCAAGTCTTGACTATGATTCTTCAAACGAGTAATTTCTTCATCCTTACTAGTGACAATTTTTTCAACTTCTTTCTGCTTCTTTTGTTCTGACTTCTGATTACCCTGTGAAATCATCTCTAATATATCCTGGAATTCTTCAGATGTTGGAGGTTCTATTTATGACTTCATTGTAATATCTTGAAATGTGATTCTCTTTCGCTTATAGGAAAATGCCAGAAACTTCTTTTCGACATTTAAGATGAAAGTCTCCAATGTTTTTATCCAGGGTAAACCCAAAATTATGTCACTGTCAAAGCTCCATAAAGAACTAACAATGAATTTTGATGTGACCATATAATCTCCAACACTCAGTTGTAAGCCACTTATTTCAGTTCATTTTTTGTCCAAAAAGTCTAGCTCTTCCCTTATATTTGACTCAGGAATCACTAAATGGTTAACAAATTCAGTACTAATATAATTATTTCTTTCCGCAGGTGCGATAGAAATGGTGATATCCTTCCCTGCAAGTGTCCCTTTAATTCTAAATAATATTGCAACATTTTTTTGTAAGGTGATAGGAAATTTTTGCTTCTTTTCAATATTAAAATCCATATTCTTGAGTTTTCTTTGAAGTTTAATCGATATCTTTATTTTTTTCCAATAGTTTGTAAAAATGTCAGTAGATTGGGTGGTTGGGAGGAATGAGTGTTATCTTCCCCACCTAAGTTCAAATCTCACTTGCTTTTTAGTAGCAATTATTATGCACAATTTTCATCTTTTTTTTTTCCCTTAAGTTTTGTAAAATGTGAGTAGATTGGGTGGTTGGGAGGAATGAGTGTTACATTCCCCACCTAAGTTCAAATCTCACTTGCTCTTTTCCAGTAATTATTTTGCACTTTTATATTCAAACTCAAACCCACTTTAAGAAACCAGGTGTGGTTTTACTTTTACCCTCTCTCTTTTTTTTTCCCTTTTTTTCTTCTTTTTTTATGTTTTTCTTTTTCTTTTGGACAATGTCCAATATTTTAGGGAAGCCCTAAAATAAGGCTATAAGCCAAAAATCAGACAAGGTCTGAGAATTAAGGCCAAAGGCCCAGATCAGCAAAACGAAGCTCTGATACCACTTGAAGCGAATAATTATTCGCTCATACAACAATCACCAAAATATCTGGAATATCGGATAAGCCATAAGAAAAATATATATTAATGACACGATAGATATGATGATAGATTACAAAGTGAGTGCCATATATATATTAATCGTAAAGGCACTTTGGATACTATCAATGAAAGGATGCGTCATTTTAGAATTGTTTACTAATAACTATTTATTAATTATTAATTATTAATATCAATATGTATTAATATTAATAATATATATATATATATATATATATATTGTTTCTTGTTATTGTTTAAGTTTGTTACATTGCCTTCCAGTTCATGATGCTTTGTCCTCAAAGCATATTTTATAAAACTACTTTATAATTTAAATATTGTAAGTGAAACGATGGGTTATTTCGTAAAACCATGGGCTATTTCACTTTGTTTTTTAACTTTTCCCCTTTTATTTCTTTATTGATAATTTTATTTTATTTTATTTTTTATTCTTCACTTTTCCCTCTCGTTTTTGCTTCATATTTGGACTGGAATTAATACTTCTTTAATGAAATTCAAAGGCCAAAGACCAATTTTTGGTCAAAAACCAATTTTTACCAGAGAAACTTTGAATATGGATGGCTAAAAGCCATTGTGAGGTCGATGACCTAAATTCAAAGAAACCTTGAACATGTTTTTTAACTTATGTTTTTCAACATTTCCCCTTTTATTTCTTTTGTTGATAAGGCTCTGATACCACTTGAAGCGAATAATTATTCGTTCATACAATAATCACCAAAATATCTGGAATATCGGATAAGCCATAAGGAAAATATATATTAATGATAAGATAGATATGATGATAGATTACAAAGTGAGTGCCATATATATATTAATCGTAAAGGCACGTTGTATACTTTCCATGAAATGATGCGTCATTTTGGAATTGTTTACTAATAACTATTTATTAATTATTAATTATTAATATCAATATGTATTAATATTAATAATATATATATATATATATATATATATTGTTTCTTGTTATTGTTTAAGTTTGTTACATTGCCTTCTGGTTCATGATGCTTTGTTCTTAAAGCATATTTTATAAAACTATTTTATAATTTAAATATTCGAAGTGAAACGATGGGTTATTTCGTAAAACCATGGGCTATTTCACTTTGTTTTTTAACTTTTTCCCTTTTATTTCTTTGTTGATAATTTTATTTTATTTTATTTTTTATTCTTCACTTTTCCCTCTTGTACTTGCTTCATATTTGGACTGGAATTAATACTTCTTCAATGAAATTCAAAGGCCAAAGGCCAATTTTTACTAGAGAAACTCTGAATATGGATGGCTAAAAGTCATTGTGAGGTCAATGACCTAAATTCAAGGAAACCTTGAACATGTTTTTTAACTTTTCTTTTTAACTTATGTTTTTTAACATTTCTCCTTTTATTTTTTTTGTTGATAAGGCTCTGATACTGTAACACCCTGGTTTTGACCCCGATTGCATGATGTATATAATGTGATTAATCGTGGTGAGGAGCTAAAGGCAAAAGCCCCGCCATCGATTTGGTTGTGTATGTTTCAGTAATAGGGATAGTTGTCGATGGTATATCGTGCTATTCGGCACATTAGAGTTTGGCATCATGTAAATACACACATCAATTAAAATAAACCTACAGCCAGCTACGACGGTGCAACGTTAAAATGAAAAGGGCATGATTCCAAAGGATAAGGGGGGGGGGATGATGAACCTTGAGTCATGGGGTAAAAATCTACATGTCATCACCCTGTCTGTTTTTCCCACCTTCCCTTGTCTCATCCAACCACCTTTTTAATGTTCTGCTGAGTTTTTGAGGCATTTATTGCTGGAAGTGGAGGGTGGCAGGACTGTCAGTCTTTGCCACACGCTCACTCCACTAGTCCTCTCTCCATCTTCACGTGGGTAAGGGAACCCTCACTACGCACTCGCTGGGGGCTTTTGGGGGTTCACTCTCACACAGGGGATGCGCAGAGGGGGCCGGTTAATCTACCTCATGCATGGAGTCGGCGTTTTTGGCCTCCACCATTGCCAGACGGTGAAGGACTGCTGTGGTTGTATTTTGTTGTTCGTGAGATGTTGTTTTTCCCTATTTTGTTGGCCGCGTCCTTTCCCCTCACGCACAGATTGATGGAGAATCGGTTCTTTCCCCATTTCTGTCTGTGTAACTTTCTTTAGCATTTGCGCTGAGGAGCTGTGTGCTGTGGGCTTTTAGAGGTTGGACAACCGTTGATTTCCACATTTGTTGGTTGAGTCCTCCCACGTCTATGCTGGGAGTTCCGCCTCTGCCCCAACTGTGGACTGTGTAAGGTTGCCATAGTTTTCATTGTGAGTTTGGGCTATTGATGTACCCTGGTTTTGGGCTGCTGCTGAGTTGTTTTGGCCACGCTAGGGCCAAGAACAACTCTGAGTTGTCTTGTGGACTTGAGCCGTGTTCACCTTTTGTTTGGGGTTGCCACCCAGTTGTCTTTTCCTTCTTCACAGAGCTGTGAATGGGTTGTTTTGATGTGGTATGTAGTGGTTGGTCTTCGGATTGTTGAGAGTGGGATTAGAGGTTGGGTATGCTTGAGAAAACTGGCGTTTGAGGCCACCAGCTTAGCATTTAGCCTTTCCTAGCTCCTTGACGACCTGGTAAGCCCTACTGTGTGGGCTTAGCTGATTTGTGTACCTTGGCTATGTGTAAGCTTGCGTTGACCCTTATTCCTTGAGGAATCATGCCCAACTCGGGGGTGGCAGTGTTGCTACGAGATTGATGAGCACGTTGGCCTATGGTTGGGTGGAACGTTGCTGCGACGTAGCTGGTTGTGGGGTGAGTTCTTCATTAAAAGATAAGTACTCTTGACTATTTCATTTCTGCAAGTATATCTACTGTTTCGTGAATTATGATGAACATGTTGAATGCTGGAATGTATATGTTTGCTTCCGCTGAATGTTGAGTAACTATGTATCCTTATATGTTTCATGCATCTTAGTATGTATTATGTTAAGCTTTTTAATATCAACATTTATCCCTGTTCATGTTCATGGGGCTGTTTTCCCGTTTGTTTGGCGTTAGTAGCGTCCTCTTCACCGGTCAGAGGGTCGGGGACGTTACAGAGTGGTATCAGAGCAAAGGTTGCAGCATGGGCCTGAATGGGCAGTGAAGGTGCAATGACAGAGCATATGTTGCAGCAATTGGGCCTCAGAGGGCCATGAAGGAACAGTTAACAAAGGCAGGGTGCCTACTGCCCATAAGAAACAAGAGAAAATTCCAAAAATTTTCTAAGTCCGAAAATCATCGGATGAGCTAGGCGGAAGTCCGTCCGATGCACAACGGACAAAACCTAGAGATGGAGCTGCAACGGCAAGAAGCTTCACGAGAAGTCTTCCGATGTAGCGGCGATGACAGAAGAAAGGGGAGGCTCACCGGAAGGGAGCCACAACGACGAAAATGAAGAGGTGTTGAGAGCCGATGCCATCGGGCGAAATAAGCCGACAAAGAGGAAATCCTTTGAAAATTTTTCTAAGTGTTGAGACTGTCGGATTGTCGGAGAACTTAGATGGAAGCCCCTCTAATATAGACCCCGGCAGCGGCGAGAGATAGAGGAAGTTTGAGCCGACAAAGCGGATGGAAAAGCATGAAGGCGCCGCAATGGTGGCAGAAGAAAGATGATGAAGATTGCTGAAACGTCGACACATTTAGATGGAAGGACTTCTGATGCCGCCGACGGAAAACAGTGGAAGCCGGAGCTGCAGTTGCGGAGGGAGTTAGCCGAAGGCCGCCGATATGTCGGCAAAACTTAGTTGTTCGAGGTGTCGATAAGCAGTGGAGGAGTTAGGCGATTTGATCGATGAAATTTAGAAGAAGTATGAGCCGATACATCGGTGAAAATTATCTGTTTGGAGCGGTGAAGATTTGTGAAGTGGATCGGAGAAAATTAGTTGATTGAGTGGCGAAGTTTAGGTAATGGAAACGCCGACACGGCGACAGGAAAGAGGTGAAAGCACTGAGGAGAAAGAATGATTTTTCGCCAAAATTCTCTTAAGTGTTAAATTAAGACATCGACGAAACTTTGTCGTTTAGATCGCCGATGCGGTGGCAGACGTCGGCAGAAAATAGATGTTGAGGGTGCCGATACGTTGGCGGAAGAAAGTAGAAAGGGAAAACTTTGAAAATTCCTCTAAGTATGGAAACTGTTGGAGAAATTTAGTTGTTTGAGCAGCCAATGCGGCAACAAGTATCGGAGAAGAATAGAATATGGGATCGCTGATAATTAGAGGATGAGGTTGCCGACGCAACGACAGAAGAGAAGAGAATGTTTGGGCGGAAATTAGTTGAAGGCAGATCAGTAGTTTCGGCAGAGATCTCCCGAAGATTGCCAAAATGTCGGTGAAGGTTAGTTGATTTAGCAGCCGATGTGGCGGCGGATGAAGGGAGAAGTTTTTACAAAGAGATGGAAGTGTCAGAAAAATTTAGACGATCGAGTAGTCGATGTGATGGCGGAAGGAAGAAGAAAAATTTCCGAAATTTTTTCTAAGTACAGAAAACATCGAAAAACTTTAGAGGATTGGCCCGCCGACACGTCAGAGAAAATTAGAGGATCGGTCCATCGATACGTTGGAAGCCAGAGGAGGATCAGCCCGAAACATCGAAAAAATTTAGTTGATTGGACCATCGATGAGCGTCGGATGAAAGATGAAGATCAGACCGTCGAAGTGTCGGAAGCTTAGAGAACTAGCCGTCCGACAGGTAGAGGATTCGATCACCGATGATAGCTTTTGCAACAATGATAAAGAACTCGAAAGCTTAGATGGATGGGGATCCGAAACGGTAGAAGATGTTAGCTGTTTGACCCCCGAGGGATAGCCTTTGGCATCGTCGATAAAGTCTAGAAGCATAGATGAACAGATCGCTAATACGTCGGGAGATTAGTGGTCTTGAGCGTCGATAGAAGTCAGAAAAGTTTAGTCAATTGTGAGTCCGCTATTGCGGATGCCTAAGGAACTATCCACCCGATGGATAGTGGTTCTGGTTGCTGACGCAACGGAAAGGATTTTTTGTTTGAATCGTCAGTGCGAAGGGGAATATTAGTGGATTTGATTGCCGAAAATCAGTTGATGGGACCACCGACGGGTTGTACGGTCTGCGGAACCCACAGTCGGTTTTTTGCCCATAGTTGTGGCTACCTAAAGAGCTGTCCACCCGAAGAATTGTGGTTTTGATTGCCGATGCGGTAAGGGTTAGCGGTTTCGATCACTGATACACTGCCATCGCTGATAGTGATTCGAAAGCCTAGACAACCAAAGATTTGATGCAGCAGAAAATGTTAGTTGTTAGGGCCGCCAATGAGCGCCGGACGAAAATTGTTGTTTGGATCACCGAAGTGTCGAAATTTTAGTTGGGAAGAGGCCCGATTTGATGAAGGAAAGTTTTGGGGTTTCAAGTGGGATTTTCAAATATTTCGGGGGTTTTTCAGCAAAATTCTCAGTAGTCTTTCAACAGCTTCAAGGCTGAAAAGGAGAAGAAAATCCTAGGTGGCTGAAGTTCGCATTCTAGACCAAAATTCAGTGGTGTGTTTTGCCATCAGTTTTGAAATGGTGTGGTTTTCACACCCAAGGTCAGAATGAAGCATGTGGATAGGCGTTGGAAAGATTATCCAGTAGGGAACAAGGGAAAGTCACCAAAATCTGAGTATGGAGCAACAAAGTGCTAATGATGGCCGCTATTGTCAAATGGACAAATCTGGGAAATTGCATGCCTAGAGGTAGCAAGACCATGAATTCAAACCAGCTATTATGTGGAAGAGGAATTCCATGCAAAGATGAGGGATTTAAAAGGGAAAATTCCTTAACCCCTGTCTTGCTAACTATATTATATTTTATAAGTTTTATGCATGAAATGCATGAGGATATGCTTTGCATACATAGAATATTGAGGATTATACATCTATAATGAACCATTAATGATAGTTATTGCATTGGTGTTGGCATTAGTGGAAAAACCAACGACAACATGGGCCTGGATGAATATGTTACTGATGCTGACAAATGTGACTAGCAACCCTCTGGAGGAAGGGATAAGGCAACCAATCCATAATCAAAAGTTGGTGAGCGAATTCTGCAATCCTCTACAAGATACTGACTAAACTGGTAATGTCAAAGGTGTAAGTAGGATCCATGCAGGTAATGGTTTAATTATGACAAATTCCAAGGAGTGGTAATGGTAAGAGACCTCATACCATGTGGATATTTGAATGTTATACTACGTTCATATAGAAAGGTGTCATGCCTGTATATATTGATTGAGCTTAGTAGCCCAAGGAAAGTAAGTACTGATGATCTTGATTATAGTAATGCATCCTATATGAAGTAGTCATGGTTAGGCCATGCATGGTGTGTTGAATGCATAGTATTCTTGAATCAATGCAAGGTAGCATTGAATGGATACGCATTAAAAAGATTTTATGAATCTTGTAGTCATGCATTGAATGGATGCATATGAAGGGAGTGAGTGACTGATTGTATAAGTATAGGTGCAAATGTTTTGATGCATTGCATTAATGCATTGAGATGAGTGCATGTGATATTATGAATAACTAATGGCTGAAATGATGAATTGATGACAATTCAGGAACCATTTCAAAGGCTATTATGAATGCAGGATAGTAAGTGCATAAAGAGGATAGTCATGATCAATTGGCCGCCAGAAATGCTCTATAGAAGAGTAAGATGGTACAAATGATATGCTTGTGAAGTAAGGGGTATCTAAACATTTCATTTAATTGCATGAATGATGTGATTATACCTTGCAAATGTTAGTATGATAATGATTGCGTGAAGTAAATGAGTTTTGGTAATATTGATGTGATTAACAGCTGGAAGTATTTGAATTTTATAAATTCTGAAAATGCTTCAGTGATGGTTGCAGCAATGAGAAGGTTATATGCATCCAGACTTACTAAGTGTTTGGTTGATTGAAGCTCAGGTTTCAGGTAGATTATTTAGAGCATGGCAATGAGAGTAAGACCATGACAAATGCCGGAATCTACCATGTGAAAGAGCCAAACCTTATGAGAAGAGTCTCATGGCTGTGAACATAGTTGGTATGCATAATGGGTTGTTAAATTTGAGTTGTGAATTTCGGATTTAAGGAATTGCTGACAACTACTAATCACTATTGGCTTGCATAAGATTGTGTCAGGAGGACGCATTGTAAGTGGGTATTCATATTATGCTAATAAGCATAAAATTATAATGGGCATAGTGTTGCTGCTTATAAGAGACCCACAATTGAGGATCACCTCGTTGCCAAGCAAACTAATTTCTGTAGTAGACAGAATTGCAAATTCCTATTGAATTTGATTACTAATGTCATTGCTTGGTTATGGAACAATCAATTTGGATTGTATTATCAGATGATGATTGATTGTTTGGCTATTTGATGAATGTGCCAGGGGTACACACTGCAGGAAGATCATGTGTGATGGCCTGCAGGAGCCAAACTTCATGGAAAGGTTTTCCCTTATCTTGGAAATGGGTTTCGGGTGAAACTCCATTGGACATTTTGGAAATGTCTCATCTGCACTACATGTTTGGTAAGCAACATGAGTGAGATGGTATATATTATGTTGGTAAGACATGTGTGGATATGAAATGTAAAAAGGAGTTGGGATGGCTAACCGAGGGACTGTCAACTCAAAGAAGGGACCCCCATTTCTCCTTAACGAAGGAATACTGCATCGCCAAATGGATAAGTGTTCTGTGACCCTAGCTAAGAATACACATGTCAAATTGTTAAACTCAATATGTAGAACATGTTTTGATTTTATTTCTTTTATGACCGATTGCTTGAGTATGAGTAGGGCCTACATGGCACACACCGGGAAAGGGTGCACACTTTTCCGATGTCGAGTCATGAAAGGGTTTTCAATATTGACTACACCCTAGGGAGTGGATGCACTCCTGGTGTCTCAATACTTGATAGTGAATGATATGAAATATGATTACAGTTTTAGAGAAATAACGCTGATGAGTTTGCTTATATTACTTGTGTTGATAGGCTAAATAGATGCAGTTGGGTGTTGCACCCTAAAGAGAAAAGGCAAACGGTTGTTGTGAGGGGTTGGAGAGTAAGGGTTATTGTTGATATAAGTGTGCATTATTGTTGATATAAGTGTATGTTCTTATAAGTGTATGTTGGGTTGTTATATGCCTGGGGATCCATAGTAGATCCTGGACTTGGAAATGGTCATGGTAAAGTTCCAAGCCCAGTCGACATGAGGGTGTACTGGCTAGACATGAATTATTTGATGTTGTGGAGCAGCCTACGTTCTGACCTAACATCCAAGTCCATAGGCGATCCCAAGGCTTGCAAAGCAAATCAGGATCTTATGGACCAACGAGGAAACACACAATACATATAAGTATTGGATTATTTTGCTTATGAATGTACATGTGTGTATGATTTGGTTATGATGTTTTAAGCTCTTGTTCTAGAGATAAAACCGATGAGAATAAACTAAACATGTGAATCTATTCAATGTTTGGATATAGATATCGCTGGGAGCGAGGACTATGAGAGCATCCTAGGGGTGCATGTGGACATGTGACTGTCCTGGAGAGCTCGAAATGTGCGGTAATGAAAAAGGTGCTAGTAAGACTGTGGAGGTCCTAGCAGCCGAGGAAAACCATGTGGGGAGACTCCATGGTTGAGAGGTCTGAAATAGACCAGAGACACTAAGTGTCATGACCAAGAGGGATTGGTCCACATTCACGGTGAAGTGAAGGAGGATGAGAGCATGAAAAGCCACAGCGGTGGTGTGGGTTTGGGATAGAACAAAACAAAGATGGGAAAAACTCTTACTGCTCTCTCTTGCCCCTTTTGATTATATATATATTTATGCATTGTGAAATCAAAATATTTATGAATGCATGTATGACTGAAATTGGAATGTGTGTATATGCTTAAAGTAAAATGTGAATGCTGGAATGATTAACTCCCTACCCAAGAATGGACATGAATGAGCTCATGTGCCTGTTGGGAAGGCATGAAAAATATGAAAGTCTCCTTGATAAGACTTGGACTGTCATGCCAATTGGGCAATTAACTGACTGATTTTAATGTCTATATTATGCTTGGCCTGACAGAATTTCAATGGTGCATTTCACAGGTGAGAAAAGTGAAACCCGGTGGTGCACATTGATCATGGCAGCAGATCAAAAGTTGTTGGACTTGGCTGGAAGTCTCCTTCAAATGATTGCCAAGACCCAAGAAAATCTTGGAGAAATGCTCAAGATACAGAAAAGGCAGAATGAAATGAACCACCAGATTTTGCAAGACTCTATTGGTTTGCAAAGGGAGGTGAAAGGCCTTTTGGGAGCAATCGGCAAAGGAAAGGAAGGTGGATCAGTGATGGGACATTCGTCCAAGCGACCCGTTAAGAAACGGTCCAGGCATGAAGACTCAAAGGAAATTGAACAGGTAAAGATGAAGCAGCTAGTGAGATGCTGGGAATGCGGAGGACATCATTTATGCCGGTACTGTCCAACGATGGAACATAAAGAGGGCAACAGCCACAAATTTCCTAGGCTTCGGGATAAGCCAAGAGCTAAGAACCGGCAAGAGAAGCTCGTGGAAGCTGAGGGGCTTGGTCCTGAAAGTTCAAGTAAATAATTGAACATGGGACAGATCTGCAAAATTTTGAAATTTGATGTGCAAATTGTATATGTATTGGAACACCGAGGACGGTGCTATTCCAAGGGGGAGGGGATTGTAACACCCCAGTTTTGACCCCGTTTGCATGATGTATATAATGTAATTAATCGTGGTGAGGAGCTAAAGGCAAAAGCCCCACCATCAATTTGGTTGTGTATGTTTCGGCAATAGGGATAGTTGCTGATGGTATATCATGCTATTCGACATGTTAGAGTTTGGCATGATGTAAATACGCACATCAATTAAAATAAACCTACAGCCAGCTACGACGGTGCAATGTTAAAATGAAAAGGGCATGATTCCAAAGGATAGGGGGGGGGAATGATGAACCTTGAGTCATGGGGGAAAAAGCTACATGCCATCACCCTATCTGTTTTTCCCACCTTCCCTTGTCTCATCCAACCACCTTTTTAATGTTCTGCTGAGTTGTTGAGGCATTTATTGCTGGAAGTGGAGGGTGGCAGGACTGTCAGTCTTTGCCACACACTCACTCCACCAGTCCTCTCTCCACCTTCATGTGGGTAAGGGAACCCTCACTACGCACTCACTGGGGGATTTTGGGGGTTCACTCTCACGCAGGGGACGCGTAGAGGGGGCCGGTTAATCTACCTCATGCATGGAGTTGGCGTTTTTGGCCTCCACCATTGCCAGATGGTGAAGGACCGCTGTGGTTGTATTTTGTTGTTCGTGAGCTGTTGTTTTTCCCTATTTTGTTGGTCGCGTCCTTTCCCCTCACGCACAGATTGATGGAGAATCGGTTCTTTCCCCATTTCTGTCTGTGTAACTTTCTTTAGCATTTGCGCTGAGGAGCTGTGTGCTGTGGGATTTTAGAGGTTGGACGGTCGTTGATTTCCACATCCGTTGGTTGAGACCTCCCACGTTTATGCTGGGAGTTTCGCCTCTGCCCCAACTGTGGACTGTGTAAGGTTTCCATAGTTTTCATTGTGAGTTTGGGCTGTTGATGTTCCCTGGTTTTGGGTTGTTGCTGAGTTGTTTTGGCCACGCTAGGGCCAAGAACAACTCTGATTTGTCTTGTGGACTTGAGCCGTGTTCACCTTTTGTTTGGGGTTGCCACCCGGTTGTATTTGCCTTCTTCACAGAGCCGTGAATGGGTTGTTTTGCTGTGGTATGTAGTGGTTGGTATTTGGACTGTTGAGAGTGGGATTAGAGGCTGGGCATGCTTGAGAAAACCGACGTTTGAGCCCACCAACTTAGCATTTAGCCTTTCCTAGCTACTTGACGACCTGGTAAGCCCTACTGTGTGGGATTAGTTGATTTGTGTACCTTGGCTATGTGTAAGCCTGCATTGACCCTTATTCCTTGAGGAATCATGCCTAGCTCAAGGGTGGCAGTGTTGCTGATATACTGATGAGCACGCTGGCCTATGGTTGGGTGGAACGTTGCAGCGACGTAGTTGGTTGTGGGGCGAGTTCTTCATTAAAAGATAAGTACTCTTGACTATTTCATCTCTGCAATTATATCTACTGTTTCGTGAATTATGATGAACATGTTGAATGCTGGAATGTATATGTTTTCTTCCGCTGAATGTTGAGTAACTATGTATCCTTGTATGTTTCATGCATCTTAGTATCTATTATGTTAAGATTTTTAATATCAACATTTATCCCTGTTCATGTTCATGGGGATGTTTGCCCGTTTGTTTGGCGTTAGTAGCATCCTCTTCACTGGTCGGAGGGTCGGGGACGTTACAGATACCACTTGAAGCAAATAATTATTCGCTCATACAATAATCACCAAAATATCTGGAATATCGGATAAGTCATAAGAAAAATATATATTAATGATAGGATAGATATGATGATAGATTACAAAGTGAGTGCCATATATATATTAATCGTAAAGGCACTTTGGATACTATCTATGAAAGGATGCGTCATTTTAGAATTGTTTACTAATAACCAATTATTAATTATTAATATCAATATGTATTAATATTAATAATATATATATATATATATATATATATATATATATAGTTTAAGTTTGTTACATTGCCTTCTAGTTCATGATGCTTTGTCCTCAAAGCATATTTTATAAAACTACTTTATAATTTAAATATTGTAAGTGAAACAATGGGTTATTTCATAAAACCATGGGCTATTTCACTTTGTTTTTTAACTTTTCCCTTTTTATTTCTTTGTTGATAATTTTATTTTATTTTATTTTTTATTTTTCGCTTTTCTCTCTTGTTTTTGCTTCATATTTGGATTGGAATTAATACTTCTTCAATGAAATTCAAAGGTCAAAGGCCAATTTTTGGTCAAAAACCAATTTTTACCAGAGAAACTTTGAATATGGATGGCTAAAAGCTATTGTGAGGTCAAGGACCTAAATTCAAGGAAACCTTGAACATGTTTTTTAACTTTTCTTTTTAACTTATGTTTTTTAACATTTCCTCTTTTATTTCTTTTGTTGATAATTCTTTTCATTCTTTTATTTTTTTTATTCTTCATTTTTCCCTCTCGTTCTTGCTTCATATTTGGAGTGGAATTAATACTTCTTCAATGAAATTTAAATGGCCAAAGGCCAATTTTTGGTCAAAAACCATTTTTTACCAGAGAAACTCTGAATATGGATGGCTAAAAGCTACTGTGAGGTCAAAGACCTAAATTCAAGGAAACCTTGAACATGTTTTTTTAACTTTTCTTTTTAACTTATGCTTTTCTTTTATTCTTTATTTTTTCCCTCTCGTTCTTGCTTTGATACCACTTGAAGCATCCAAAGACTTCTAAACCCACATGATTCGCATTTTAACCCACAATGATTACTCAGTTGAATAATCAACCAATGGAAAATAATTCCATATTGAAAATATTAAATAATATTAAAGATGAATGATGATAAAAGATTACAAGGTGAGTGCCATATATATATATTAATTGTAAAGACACTTTGGATACCATCCATGAAAAGATGCGCTATTTTAGAATATTTTACTAATAACCATTTATTAATTATTAATTATTAATATCAATATATATTAATATTAAAAATTAATATTTATAATTAATATAAATATTTATATATATATTGTTTCTTGTTTTATTTTTTTTCCATGAAAAAAAGTGTAATTTCATTCATCTTTCGAGATCAAAATTACATTATGAAGATTCACTAAAACGTGAATACCAATAACCAAAAAGCTGGTTCCAATAGAGAGACTGCATAGTCTTCTGTAGTATATAATCTAGGAGAGCATACGCAGATGCCTTTTCAAATTAAAATGTTCTGTTCCATAGTTCCTTTCATTTACAAATTTTGCTGCGAGGAGTCTTAAATCCGAATATAATTATGTTATAAACAGCTGTAATATAGTTCTTATCAGAACTGTCAGAAAATCAAAAAACCAGTCTTATAGACCTGTCAAAAAAATATATCTGCCATATAGACCAGTTATAGAAATGTCGGAAAGCATATAGACCTGCCAAAATCAAAACTGTTCAATGAACGACCTGTGATAATATGACTGCATTCTGCCATTATAAGTTTCTTTCACCATCCATGATCCCGCAGCCAGCTGGAGCCCTTCTTTGGAAGCTTTGTCCGCATCCTTGTTATTTTCCCTGTATACATGTCGATAGGAAAAGGAGTCAAATCGTAGGAGGAGCTGTCAAATAGACAATATAACATGTACTAATCTCAAATGCCTGCACTCTTGAGTCTGATTGATCCAGTTGATTACATTCATTGAGTCACCAAGAAAATTGAGATTAGTACACCCTTTTTCTACAGCAAATATCAGAAGAAGCTTGAGGCTCATTAAATCAGCAAAATTATTTGTACCCCCCCCCAAGTCCCATAGACAAGACGAAAAAATGTGACTTTGATAAGAACAGGACTGCTCCACCACCACAAGAATTGTTTTGGGCTGCCCCATCAAAAAACGCCCATGGGGATGTTTTGTCTATTTCCACCTCTAAAGTCCTTCGTTCTCTTACAACCCTTACATGTACCAGATAAGATTTAAAGAAACCCACAGACATAGCCCCTATGATAGCCGGCGTGCATGGAGTCTCATTAAAAATGGCCTTGTTTCGAGCGAGCCAAATCCCTCAAATGACCAGCAAAGGTAAGATTTTATGTTGTTTTTGTGGTGTCCTCCGCCACCAAGAGTCCCAGGCCACCCCTACTGTTTCCCTTTCCCACTGACAAATGAATCCAACCGGCTTGGAAACTTCCTTCCATACTTCAATCGAGAAGGAACATGTAAGAAACAGGTGATGAGTCGATTCCAGCTCCCTTTTACATAACACACACCAACCCGGACCCTGAAAAGTTCACTTCTGAAGCACATCCCAAGTGGGTACCTTATTGTTTAGTACACACCACATAAACAAATTGGTTTTTGCTGGACATTTAAGCCTCCACGGAGGCCTCCACCACCAAAATTATTCCCTTTGATCCACTCCTGCACTTAAGACTAAGTACCCAGCCTTTGGTGTGTATGCCCCCCCCGGGTCAGCCTCCCACACCAGTGAGTCTTCTTGTTCAGAAAGTAAAATATGTGCCCGTACCAGCTCCCTTAAGTAAAGTTCTAAATAGCCAGTTGCGCGGTCCCCCAGCCCTAGAGAGTTGGCGGTCCCCCAGCCCTAGGGAGTTGGCCCTTCTCCAATATTGAGTCCATGGTTCAGCAGGCCTTGGGTCGGCTAGATGGTTAAGAGTAGTGATCCCTCTATGGCCTAACTCCTCAATGACATCAATAGGAAGATGATGTTGTTGTGTGCTACCCATCCAAGGATCCCTTCCAATTAGAACACTTTCCCCATTTCCAACATCCCACGCAAGATTGTTTTCGATCAAATGGAAGGATTTTACAATCGCTTTCCAAATAATCTAGCCCCTTGAGTGAGATTTCCTGGGATTTCTGATCCAATCAAGAAGGCTCTCTCCAGGAAGATATTTTTGTTTTACCACTCAAGTCCACAGACTACTAGACTTCACCAACCTCCACCCTCCCTTAGCAGCCAGAGCTTTTGAAAATAAAAAGATGTCCTTAAGGCCCCACCCTCCTAGTCCTTTAGGAACTGCAATCCTTTTCCAATTAACCCATGGAGTAGTCTGATCTTCCTTTTTTCCACTCCAAAGAAATCTGAAACATATCCTCCTAATCCTTTCAAGAATCCCTTTCGAGATCCAGGATAAAGACATCCAATACACCGAAATTGCCTCCAAAATAGCTTTAACTAACACTAATCTTCCTGCTCTAGAAATCCACTTGTGGCTCCAAACCATTAGTCTCTTCTCTACCTTCCTTATCAGCCAAAACCAGTCCTGTTTCTGATACTGATTTGCTTTCAGTGAGAAACCAAGGTACTTTAACCTGTCATCCCGTCCTGTTGTATTATAGGGAAAGAATCTTGTAAGTTTGGCCTCCTCTTTCGGTCTTAACCTATGAGTTGTTAAAGAATATTTGCCATTATTAATCTCCATACTTGTGGCCTTTGAGAAGAGTTCCAGGATCTCCTGAAGGACTCTATACTCACCTCTAGTGCCAGAGCAAAAGATCAGAACGTCATCCACAAAGAGTAGATGTGTAATATTTAAATTCAGAGCTATCTGAATCCCAGAGAATCGACCTTCTGCTTTGGCTGCTCTTAAAGCCCTACTTAGTCCTTCTGCGACCAAAAGGAAGAGGAGTGGAGACAAAGGGAATCCTTGTCTTAGACCTCTCTCGGCATGAAAAAAGGGAGAGGCCGCTCCATTTATCAGCACAGAAAAAGAAACAGTGGTTATACATGACATAATCCATCTTATGAAGTTGATGTCAAAGCCTAGATGGGTTAGAAGCAACCCCAGATAAATCCAACTTACTTTGTCATATGCCTTAGATAGATCAATTTTGAGAATAGCCCCCTTCAACCTTTTGTTCTTTAAACTATGAAGACCTTCCTGAGCTACCCTAATAGCCTCATGGATCTGACGGCTTTCCAGAAAGCCAAACTGCTCAGCTAAGATTTGTTCTGAAAGAATATCTTTCATTCTTAAAGCAATTACTTTTGATATAATCTTATAGACACAGTTACACAAGGAGATTGGTCTGAAATCATTGAGAGAGTTTGCATTATCTGACTTTGGAATGAGAGCTATAAAAGTTGAGTTGAAACTGGCTGGGATCCAGCCAGACGACCGTGAGTCTTCTATCACCTGCAAAAGATCCTGCCCCAGGAAATCAAAGAGATCCAGGAAAAAATCAATCGACCATCCATCTGGCCCTGGACTTTTATCTTTCTGAAAACTGCCTATAACCTCCTTGAGTTCTTCTTCCGAAACTTCCTTCATGAGATCCCTGTTGCCTGCATCATCCACGAAACGTGGAAACATCTGTGCCAGTCTAATAACCTCTTCTATTGAGGCCTGAAGTGGGGCTTTGAACAAAAGTTGAAAGTGATTCACCCCGCATCTGGCCTTTTCTTCAAAAGATACATGGGAAGTACCCTCCTCATCCTGTAGGCTCCAAATGGTATTGGCCACCTTCCTTCCTATGGCATAAGCATGGAAAAATTTTGTGTTGTCATCCCCACATTCCAGCCAAATAGCTCTGCTTTTTAGTCTCCCAGCTTCCTCTTTTTCCAAAAGAAGAGTATTACGCCTGCCCTCCAGCCTAGACAAGACCTCCTTAGACTCTTGTGTTGAAAGACCACCTCCTTCTCCTTCATAGATCATCAATAGATCTACTTCTACATTCTTTAGCTCGGCATCTTCTCTGTTTCTCTTTGCTACTACCCATTCCTTGATAAACACTTTAAGTCTTTTAATATTGTCTGCAAACTGAATGGCAGCCGACCTTTCATTTTCCCCCACAATAGGGTTCCAATGTGTGAGAAAGAGGTTTTTGAAGGTCTCGTCCTGGAGCCATAATTTATTGAATTTTAAAGGGCTCGGGGGGTTGATGGGCCCCTTTTTTATTTCAAAGAAGATAGGAAAATGATCAGAAAGTCCCCCACTGCCCACCCATTGTCTAGCTAAGAAAAATCTGTCCACCAACTGCTCTGCTACCAAAAAATGATCAATCCTTTTAGCCACCCTAGCATCCCCACTTCGATTGTTTCTCCAGGTAGGCTTTATCTTAACAGGTTCGATATCCAGCAAACCCTTCTCCACCAATTTCTGAACAAAGTAGCCCGCCATGGAGTCCGCCTGAGCACGAGGACCCCAAACCTCATTATGCCCCAGCGAAAAATTAAAGTCTCCACCCAACACAACCGAGTCACCATTCACCATAGGGTTTTGAAACAAGGAGTCCCAAAAAGGGGCTCTGTTAATGTAAGGCCCGTAGACATTAACCACAGAAGGGGAAATCCCCAACTCTTCAGAAAAAACCTCAACTCCTAGCATAGCCTCTGTCCCCCAGGAGTTTAACAACTTCACACATCTATTCTTCCATCCCACCGCCAATCCCCCTGAACGATCGCTTGCATCCAAAGTCACAAAGGACCAACTAGGTATCCAGCTTTCCAGCCTCTCCTGGATCACCTCTCCTACTCCTAAAGTCTCTTGTAGCAAAATCACATCCGGGTGTTCAAGAGTAAGCACCCTAATGAAGGCTGATTTCTTGACAGGCCCAACCAGACCCCGACAATTGAAATACATGAGCTTCATATTCGACCTGTCTTCATGGCCTTCTTCGCTCTAAGGGCCTTTTCAATCGATAATTGTTTTCCTCCCAGTAGATCCTCCTTGGCTCTGGACTGGGCCTTGAAGAGATTTGACTTTCTGACCCAACCTCTTCGCACAGTCGAGGTACTTTTACCCAACCCAGAAGAAGGCCTGTTACAAGACCTTAAAAAATAACCCGAGTCCGTAGAATCTGGAGGAGAGGGACAAGATTACTTAGAGAGGAAAGCGGGGTCAGGTTCCAAGGCAATAGAGGAGGGCTCTTTCACAGAAGGAAGTGGGTCTGAATCAAGGGCAAAAAAAGCAGCAGCAGGTAGTGTACCCAAACCCTGAATGGCCTCAGCTGAGATAAAGGGTGCAGGAAGAGGCAAAGAGGGGCCAGCCTGACCCGAAAGAGAGAGATTCCTCAGTCCTTCTACCCAATTGAAGCCTAGAAAGGAAACATTATTCAAGAACAAATTAACATTAGACAAGAGAGGTAAAAAGTGTGTACCCAGACCAGACTATTCCCCAGGAGCAATACCAGTTACCGGAACTGTGGAAAGAGTTGGCGGCTATGAAGGCCCATCGTCCACCACCGGGTCGGGAAAAATCAAATCATCACTAGGCAGATCGCTGCCCAATTCATCCGCATAGGTCTGAGCAGACCTAGAGGACACATCAATCTTCTCAGAAGGCCCTTCACGCATAGCCGACACTCCGTTCCTTCTACTTCCATTGAGGGTGCGCACCGGCATAGTGCAGGCCGAAGCTGGGTGCCCATAAACATGACATCGTCTACATCGAAATGGAACATTCTCATAATCCAGTAATTGTGGAATGATCTCTGGCCCCCATTCCAGGTTAATAGATTCAGCCAAACCCTCCCTGAGATTTATATTCACCAAGATTCTAGCTACCTTCTTCTCATTAGTTTCTAAAAAGGATAAATCTGCCTCCAAGAAGGTCCCCAAAATATCACCAATCCGCCTGAAATGATACATATCCCAGAAATGGAGAGGAAGCGCTGGCATTCTCACCCAGATAGGCACTACATCCACCCTTTCTTTGCTTGCATCAAACATAGGGTTCCATGGTTTCAAAAGGACAGGAGTGTGATCAAAATGCCAGCTTCTGTTCTGAATCCATCTTAAGTCCTCTTCCTTCGCCAAATTGATCGCGA
>LPNX011083265.1:118324-172591 GCA_001517045.1 Pseudotsuga menziesii
GAATGGTTTTCTTTGCAAAATTTCTCCCCATAACCCTCCCGACCAGAGTACACTTTGCCATCATCAACACACAATCCCAAGCTAGATCTTCTCCCACCGCATAATTTCGAACCTGCTTCATTTTAATCCAATTCTTCTGGTGCCTCTTTGATATTCCACTGTCCACAGCTTGTCTCCCGTCAGAATCACCCAAATCCCCTACACCTCCGGCTGAGATGTCCCTTCTAGGAGATCCATACCCTCGCTGCTCCGCTACATCCAACGACACCCGCCACTCTTCCTCTGAGGATTCTCCACTTAAGCCCTTTCCTTGCAGGACCTGTCCATCCCCCCCATCCGCTGTCACCTGAACGAAGCCCTTCACAGCCTCGAACCCTGTCTGAAAAACTGAGGCCGAAAACCCTAGGTTCCGGGAGAAGTGTGCTCCGGCTTCCTTCCAGCTCGAGTTCCCTAGCAAATCGTCAGGCAGGTGAGAATAAGGATCCACAAGAGGTTCTAACGGTAACTGCACCTCCGGCGAGAAAACAAGAAAATCAGACGGGGACGTTACGCTTTCCAACCCCAACGGCATAAAACTAGCCGAATCTAGAACCTCATGACTCAGTCTAGGTATATCCACCACCTGCTCCATCACCCCTCCACCTGGCACCTCCCAAATGTTAGAGCTCTCCAACCTGTCACTAGAATAATCAACAGCATCCAAATCCTCCATTACTGCCAGGTCAGAAACCGTAACAGTCAATAAAACCTTCAAACTGCTTCGCATATCAAAAAACCTAACAGCCTGCCACCAACATCGAAAGCAACCATCCTTTTCTAACACCTTCAAACAAGAAACCACGACGCAGGAGATAGAGAGGAACTGGCTTGAGGAAAAGATCAGACCCCTAGCCTTAGCTAGAGGCCATGACCAGCCGTACCCTCTCCCTGACAGCTTATTCCATGGCTGTCACTTCAGCCCAAACCCTCGTCTCCCCAAAAAACCCTTGTGCAAGTTAACATTCACACAAACTTGAGATTTTTTTCGATTAGCAAATACATCTACAACCCATATATTGTTTCTTGTTATTGTTCAAGTTTGTTACATTGCCTTTCGGTTCATGATGCTTTGTCCTCAAAGCATATTTTATAAAACTACTTTATAATTTAAATATTGTAAGTGAAACAATGAGTTATCTCATAAAACCATGGGCTATTTCACTTTGTTTTTTAACTTTTCCCCTTTTATTTCTTTGTTGATAATTTTATTTTACTTTATTTTTTATTCTTCACTTTTCCTTCTTGTTCTTGCTTCATATTTGGATTGGAATTAATACTTCTTCAATGAAATTTAAAGGCCAAAGGCCAGTTTTTGGTCAAAAACCAATTTTTACCAGAGAAACTCTGAATATGGATGGCTAAAAGCCATTGTGAGGTCAAGGACCTAAATTCAAGGAAACTTTGAACATGTTTTTTAACTTTTTTTTTAATTTATGTTTTTTAACATTTCTCCTTTTATTTCTTTTGTTGATAAGGCTCTGATACCACTTGAAGCGAATAATTATTTGCTCATACAATAATCACCAAAATATGTGGAATATCGGATAAGCCATAAGGAAAATATATATTAATGATAGGATAGATATGATGATAGATTACAAAGTGAGTGCCATATATATATTAATTGTAAAGGCACTTTGGATACTATCCATGAAAGGATGCGTCATTTTAGAATTGTTCACTAATAACTATTTATTAATTATTAATATCAATATGTATTAATATTAATAATTAATAATTATATTTAATAATTATTATTAATTATATAATAGTTATTTAGTGATTATTTATTATGTATATTTTTGTTCATTACAGATTATCCTTCGATCCTTCATATAGTCCTCCATATTGATTTTCTGTAGAAATATACTTCGTTTTATAACCAAGTTCCATTGCTAATTTATCCTGAAAAACACTTATCATTTTGTCAGAGAAAATAGATTTGTCATAAATAATGAAAATAAAAACAGTCTAATTTTTCTTAATCCTACCCCCAAAACCAAAGATATGGCGTGTCAAGCCATGAGAAAGAAGATTCGATTGTTCCATATAAAAAGAGTGCTATCATGCTGTTTTATTATTTTGTAAAAAAAAAAAACTAACTACTAAATGGAAATGATTCAAATATGTATATTCATGAAAAATATAATCATGCTTAGAAAGACCACTTAAATGGTGATAAGATAATTGAAAGCATGACATAGGAAAAGCTAGTCATCCGTGCCTTATTTTAAAAATATCTTGTCATCATAAGATATTTTGAGTCTACCTCAGAGTGTGTGAGATTTTATAGCTATGGGTCTCATTTTTAGGATAATGACATCCTAGGTATTTGTTGAAGTAGATAGTTAGTTCCAATCCCAACTTACAACGATTCTCAAATGACATTAAAAACAATTAGCATTAAAATAAATTTTGAAAAATTTTCTTCATATTTATCATTATTCTCCGAATCATGTGCATAGTAGTGCATTAACCAAACCTTTTTTACCTGATATTGCCCCATTGCTAGCAGGTATGTTCAGTACCCCGACGAGTTTATCTTGGTACCATGCAAGAATAGTCCCCCTGCCAGCAAGCCTGTTCAGTACCCCGACGAGTTTACTTGCATTTATCGAGCTTCCTTGTTTTAAGTTTTTACTTAACATTGACCCGCTGCCAACAGACCTGTTCAATACCCCGACGGGTTTGCCTTGTATAATGATATTAAGTATATGGAAGCCGATTGGTACTAAAGCGTGTTAAGCCTTGTTAAAACACATAATTCAATTTTGCAAAAATAAACTTACAAACACTTTTCATACTGGCCTTAATCATAAATCATGTCAAAATAGAATAACTTAAAGCTGTTCTTTGAACTTACAATCCTTCTTCTTCGTGAAAGATAAGTAATGTTCCCCACATGCAAAAATTCCACCTACTATTGAGTTATCACACAAAGATATTTTAAGAGACAAGTTTTGATAACAAGTGTAGGATAAACTAGTAATCCATAGGTATAAGGTGAGATTCAAAAAAGATAGTAAGTCTTATCACGTAACTGGTTGAAATAACAAATTAGAAATATACATGTCTGAATCAAAAATACCAAAAACTATATGAATCATAAAAGAAACGGTTAGGAATGATGTACACATAATTGTTTTTAATTATCACTATAAGCTGCAATTTTTAAGAAAGGTTTAAGATATCTTACGATCATAAATTGTCTTTCAAATAATACTCCATGAGCTGCTTACAGATAAAATTCTTATAATCAGACTGCAAAACCACTTGTTAGATGATTAATATTTATTTACAAAAACATATATAACATTATGAAAAGAAAAAGAGTCACTTGTAGTAACTCTTATTTATTTAATAAAAAAGAAATATTTACATACTATCTTATTCTACTAAAAAGAAAGAAAACAATTCAAGTATATGAATTCTTCCAATGTAACCATGTTCGAAGCAAAATTAGAAATATACCTTTATCCACATATAAGAAAAATATTACAATGATTACCAAAATATGAAGAATCATCCGAGCTGTTTGATTTAGCAGCAATAAACATTGAAGAAGATGATGGTACCGTGGCTTGGTTCCCTCTTAGAACCATATTTCAATGTGAATGATGTATTCTATGTTTTCTTCTTCATTTGTTATGTCACGAGATCTTTCATTGAACTCTAGGATGTATAAAGAATCTAAGTTTGGTGACGGGGAATATTCAGGATCTAATGTCCCTCCCTCATCAAATGAGAGGCATTCCAGGTTGATCTTGTCTTCTTATGGAAAAGTCCAAGTAGAAACTTCACTTTCTTTTGTAGTCTTTACAATCCCCTGATCTATAACCTCTCCAAATCGCGTATGAATTTATTGCAATAATGTTGGTGAGGTAGGTAAGGTGGATAAATGTTGCAGTTCAACACTGTAAGCATATTGTACCGCTTTATTAATGTTAGAATGTGGACTAGATTGAATAGAAACGTGCGTAGGGCATAGAGGCGATTTATGAGAAGGTAATTGTGGCAGGTGTAATTGACTAGCTTGTGGTTAATCCTGCCCGAAAAATGGGATATTGTTGAAATTATTGTAGAACAGGAAGTGTTCAGGGATAATTTTAGGGGCAAATTTTATCCCAGTGGGCTATTTTTCCATGTTTTTCTTCCAAAAAAATATTTGTTGTTTTGCATTTTTTGAAGCCCTGTTTTGCCCAGTTTTGATGGGGTAAAATTTTTTCACCCCAGAAATCGCCAAATTATTATATAAACGATATAAAATCCTTGGAAATAATATTTTTAAAAAAATATCGCCAATCATTTTATAGTTGGCGTTTTAAGAATTGGTAATATTTGCCAACATTTATACACTTTTAAATAAGTATGGTTCCTTAAAATCATCCCTGGAAGTGTTGCATCATAAGAGAGAGTATCCCTATGATCATTAGATGGGACAGAAAGGATTTGTGAACAAGGTTGACAGGGGTTAAGATGAGGCTAAGAAGAGGGTATATTTTTACTAATCTTGAATTTTCTTCTTGAATACCTTCTACTTAATTCACAAACATTGTCATATGATAACTGAAATACATCACTTGTTCCCATCAGATTTAAAAGTTCTAAATATTAATTTTTTATACCTTTGAGTAATTTTTTTTTTAAGGTATCCTTCCCTGACTATCTTAGTTTTGATCTTTGAAGGTTGTATTGAAAGCGCTCGACACAATTTTCCAAAGTTTCTTCTTCTCCCTGTGTTATTTTAAAGATATCCTCATTGACCCTGTAATAATCTTGGTATCTTTTCAAGAACATATGTTTTATGTCTTCCCAAGTTTGAATGCAATTCCCACCTAGGCTCATGAAACATCGGAGGGCTACTCCTTTCAAAGCAAGAGGAAAAAAATTCAGATTTTGAACATTATATGCTCTACAAAGTATTTCCAATTGAAATAAAAATTCATCGGGGTCTTCATTCTCTAGTCCATGAAAATTTGGAAAAATAGATGGGGGAACGTACTGTATTTGTGCTACTCCTCCTAGATCTATAATAGGGAATTCATAGGTAACAACTTCTTCATCCTTCTCTCCTTCCATATCTTCCCACAATATAAATATTTTTTCATGTGTTATCTTAAAGCTCCCATTTCAAATGTTCCTGTTAGTTTATTAGCAGGATGGGTGGAACTTACAACACCACTAGGTGATTTAAACCGTAAAATAAGTCCTACACTCGCATACGAGTGAATTGTATGAAAGCAAATTACCTAAAGGCACACGTACATCAAATTGAACTTATGAAAAAGTAAAGTACCTATGTCTGCGAAAAGAAAAGTACGCTTAAGGAAAATAAATTAAACTTTGCATAAAGTACACACACTTGTGCACAAAAGGGACAACAAGGCTTTGGGAAGACCCACTAAAGTGGATGCGTCAGGCTGTCACACTATGAAAATTTTGTAGTGAATTCGTCTTTGCGTTTTACTGTTCCCACCCTCCTTGCTGTGTAACGTAAAGGCAACCTATCTATCCTTATCTATCTAGACTCGGTTTATGAAAAACTAAACTAAAGGAAAACCTAGACTAGTACTACTACTGGGTTTGGGGGCGCCTGTTATAATAGATGCGCAGGTTCTTACCGCTCCCCCGCCACCAACCTATCGCTAAAATTTATAAGCAAATTCTATTTTTTCTACCTTACAGAACAACTCCCCGACAACGTCGCCAAAATGTTTGGGTGTGTTCTACTATCTTAAATACACCTAATATTTAATTATTGACCAGGGTTGGTAGGCTTAGAGTTGCTACAAAATATATGCGAAGGTAGAGGGGTTCCTAGGGAGTTGTAGAAATAATTTAATAAACAAAAGATTGAAAAGTCTTTCAAAATGAAAAACCGAGTCAAACTCCTAAAAATTTAATTATTAAAGCAAAACATCACACTAGGATAACATCAGACTACTCATTAATTAACTCTTCTTCTTCTTAATCTAAGAATGGAAAAAATTTCATAAACAACTACAGAAACTGAGAAAGGTCTAATTTATGAATAAGTAGAAAAATAAATAAAGAAGCAAGTAGAAAACTTAATTAAGAAGACTTCTCTAATTCTTTAACCTATAAGCGTTTTTAGTAAACATACAATTAAAGGAGTAAATCCTATGCTAGTATCAATCTAAAAAGTACTGGTGTATTTAACATGTCTAACCCTAAATTCAATATAAACAACGGTGAATTAAACCAGAGATACAATTATCAAATATTACAGCGATGATAAATAAGGAAATCAAAGACAAAATAAGCAAATCAAATTTTAATTCAAAAACATGCTTTGATTGAAAATAAATACAAAAGGTATTTTAATAAGTACTTTTAAAATAATCTAACCTAAGGTCCTAGAGGTTGATGTAACTATTACCTAATTACCAAAACATAACAAAATTCAAAAAGCTAATGAAAAACTCAAAACAGATTATAAAAACAAACTAAGAACACTAAAGGTCGGATGGAAGGATGGACGACAGTCTGGAAGGAAGGTCCGAATGACAGTCCAAACACACAGTTCGAATGAGAGGCTGCATACATAAAATAATAAAAACATACCTAAATGATTTAATTATCAGTTGATTTTGTGCATATGAAAACAAAATGCATGAAGGACATAATTTAAACCTAATTAATAATTAAAATAATCAAAAGGGATTACTGATCTATGGGTATGAAGAGATTGTTTCTATTATAAAATAAAACAAACTGAAGTATTGCTGAATTAATCTATATTTAAGCAAAAGTTAACGAAACTAATTCTAACTACAAATCATACTTAAAACTAACTAATTTTATCTATCTGTAAATATAACATTAAGCATTTAACTGAAAGGAAAAGACTTGAAAGGAAAACTGAAAACAAACTACACGTGATCTGTCACTTTAATTCTATATCAAAGACTACATTAACATCATATTTACATTAACTATAACAAACATATGTTACAGAAAGTAAATGAATGGACAATTACAGTAACATAATCACATGAACAAATTAAAACAAAACTACTTGTCTATGAAAAAGAAAATAATAAAAACACGTATGGACATGGAAGCCACTGGTTGTTGAGGGGCCCTCTCAGCAATCAGGGGATGCCTGTCTAACGCCTACGCAAATGCAATCATGAACATCAAAATGTATAGACTTTTATTTAGAATATGGAACAAAATTACAGTGTGCTTAGAGACAAATTACATGCATAAAACTGGAACTTCCTACTCTTAAAAAAAACTAACTAACTCCCCCCCAGCTCTCAAAAGAAGGCTGGTATATATAGAAGATGCAAGAGATGAGCAAGTCGACCCTTTAGTGGTCGACTGTTCTCTAAATTTAGTCGATCTTAAAGGCATATGAAAGTTTACAGGGCAACGCATAGGCATATCCATTCTTTGGCGTAACTCTGGTTTTCCTCAATGTGAACGTGGCATGTAGGCTCCCTCTCCAGCATGGTTGATGGCGGCGTGTTGGGCAGCAAAGAATACACAGTAGCGAGTCTCTAGAACAAGAGATCCTTCTTCAATGTGAACAAATTTCCTTAGTGTGTGTGATGTGGCATGCAACCCCTTCCTTAGTGCAACTGACGGTGTGGTGTTAAGCAAATGAGAGTACACGGTGGGAAGGTCGTTCCATTCTTCAAAGTGCGCAGACTAGTAACAATTCGGAGGTTAATAAAAGGAGGCCACGACTGATCCTTCTAGACTGGAGTCATTCCTCCCTTTGAACACGTGGGTGATAAGCAGCGTGATGGTGATCTTAGGCTGAGAGCTTCTTCAATCATCAAACATGTGGATAGAACGTGGCTTGTGGAACTGTTTTAACATTTAATTCCTGGAATCAGTTCTTAATAGTGCACAATTTGATTAATGAGTTGGACGACGATTGCATAGATCGGGCTAAATGGTAAGCTGAATGGTGGTTGCGCAAATCAGGCTGAATGGTAAGATGGATGCGTTTTGTTTATAAATTCGGCCAAACATACTGCATAACCTACAAACAAATACACATATTAATTAATATATCAAATATGTTTTAAATAATAGTAATTTAAGTCAATAAAGTTGTAAAAATAATGTTAATAACCAGAGTTGCGTAAACATCAAATTCGTTCTTACCTCATGCTAAATAATGATATGCATGACATAAAATACACGAAAGATAATAAAATATGCATTTAAATGTATTATTTTAATGCAAAAAATGATAACAAAATGAGGCTCAACAAAGGCTAAAGAACACCACAAGTGGTATTGGAGCCACTTTCTTGATCCATCGTGTCTCTGATATTTCATAGATTTTTTTAAGGTTGGAGACATGTTATGACATCTTTTAATAATTGTAGAGATTTGTCGTTTACCAGGTAAAATTACGACTAGGGAACACTACATGCATTGAATACAATTGTTACTTAGTTGGATTGTACCTTCAGTTGGTATAATTGTTGGACATGGTTATAACTGCTTTTGGTACCCCTTCAAGTAGTAATGCATCAAACAACACTTGCACATGAAATGTCCCTTCCATGTACTATCAGGTATATCGAAAGTCCCTTATGTCTCCTAAAACCGACTCTAGAACATCTAATCAATTGATATGTTTCTATAGTGGCACCAAGCATAACACTTATGAAGATACTCTTGCATACTTGGATAGTTGGGTAGTACGACTAAGGGTATAATTGAGCCTCCTTAGTTAGCGCCCTGAGAGATTAGGCTGACTACACCATTGGACCCTGCACATATATCAAAGAGCTATAACACATGACAATCCCTTGTATTCAGGACCCTTGAAACCCTATAAACACTAGAACAATTATCTCTACAACCCGTTAGTGAAATTCTTTATTTAGTTAGAAAAATTAGTGTAATAACTAGATTCTATGTAGGCGACCATGAAAAGTTTGTACATCTAGCAAGAATTTGGAAATTTTGTTAGCATAATAATATTTGACCCATAAAAATACCCCTATTAGTGTTAGAAAAAAGGAAGTTTGTGGGGGTCCCAGAAACCCTTCTTTGTGACCTACCTCAATTAAATCCTTTCATTGTATTGATCGTATTGATATATCTCTAACAATCGTTTTTTGGTGGTCCTAGAAACCCTTATTTGTGACTTATATCAACAAAGTCCATGTTTTGTGTTGATCATTTTGTTATACATCTCTTATAATCACTTTTGTGTAGTCTTGTCACTCGTACCTTCCAGCAACAATGATAAACACCTGCAACTAGAGCAACTAGGGAAACCTGAGCAACCCAAGAAACCAAGGTGACATGGAGGCTACAAACCCAAATCTGCCCCAAGTCAACCGTGGACACCATACAAGGTATGCTTCAATCCTTGCAATAGTCAGTGGATAAGATCAACAATCACAAGGTGAATGACATGATAGTGATGGATTTTATATCACAACATGTTAGATATGTTTATAAATTCAAGGAGTCCACCTATGAAGCCTTTGGTACCGAAGAATTTGGCTCTCATATTTGTTTCTAGAAACACAACCTCTCATATTTTCGAAGATTGACATGTGCAAATTTTATGGATCCAATCTCTCAAGTCATATTTCTCAAATGGAACATTATTTTTCTCCCTATGGCATGAAATTTGATCTTCATAAGTCCAAAATTGGGGTTTTGTATTTAGATTTTGAACAATCGAAATGGTGGAAATCGTATTAGAAATAGTATGACCGATATGTCCCTTGAAGCGAATTTGTGAACATCCTTCATGAGCGTTTTAACCAAGACACTCACTACTTGGGAAAGTTAACCAAATTGTGCCAAAGTGGCAATATTTTGGACTATATTACAACATTTGATCAATTTGAAATATACATAGAATGTCTCTATGATTATTTTTTCTCAGAATGTTTCATCAGTTTCCTTAAAGAGGTAATCCATTCCCATGTCCTGATGTGGCGACTCTCCACTTGGTTGGAAGCTTGTGATATAGCTAGAGAAGTTGAATTGGTGATCAATACCCAACCCAAACACCCTTCCTTTCTTACCATCATAGGGTCTCCTATGGATCCTACTTCTAGTAATTCAACCACCCTACCTTTATGAATCCACAAGTTGACCCCATATTCCATGTCTAAATTCCAATTCCTAGGCCTCTTCTATAATTATGATGAAAAATATTCCAGAGAGCATAAATGCAAAGAACATTAGTTATTCCAAGTGGAGGAAACCCCCTATGATTCCCCCGAGGACAACATGGAAGATCCAACTGAACCATAAGTGGATGATATTGTGCCCCCCCCCTTGAAGATGCTCCTCATGTGCTAGTACCTAGGGAGAAACCCCAAAATTCACTCCATGTTTGATCAACATTTTATATATGCCCCAATATTTCCAAATTATGATATCCAAAGGGGGTATAATGAAATGTGGTGGTCGTTGTGAAAATGTAAAACTCCAAATGAGTGACTTACCATCTCAAAAAAAATATGTTTTTTGTTGACATGGGTGGTTGCGATATAGTTTTGGGGTTAAATGGCTCCATACTTTAGGAATTGCCACCATCTATTTCAAGATACTCTCTCTTAGCTTTACCTAGATAGGGAACCCACATCAACTCCATGGAATTATACCTAGTTCTTTTGATATTTTCTCATCCTACCATATGGATAAATTATTGAATAAAGGCCACTCAAGTGTCATTGCTCAGTTCCATGCAATCCAAGTCATGGAGACACCTACACTAGATATTGACTTTATCTAGCGACTGTTGAAATTGTTAAATTATATGAAGCATAGGATCATTAGTCTGCATGAATTAACATGAGAAGAGAAGGCTGCAGAAGAGAGATAATAATTTAGCAGATACTGATCAATTACTCACGGAAAAATTGCACACACATGGAGACAAAATTGGAATAATATGATTATATTCATGAATCAATAATTAATATGTAATACAATGGTTATACAATGGTTATACACGTAGGAGAATCCGAATGCCTAAGATAGGATTTGAATCTAACAACTCATACTGACTCTAGAGCTAACTCAGTGTGGGAAAATCACCACTGGAGCTCACTAATGCAACTCCGAATAACTAACTTAGTCTACAATCAGTTGAATGATGAGGGTAGTTGAACAATGGCTCCCATACTCCCTTCAATCATGAAAATTAGTGCTAGGATATATATTTGTGATGTAATTGATGGTAACTAGAGCACAACTAAGTCACTATCCAACACATGAGTAAACTGATGAGAATAAACTAATATAGAATCCCTAGCAACAAAATTTTTGAAGGAGACTTGAGGTGCTTGATTTTTCAAACCAAAATTGATGAGAACATCTACAAGAATTAATGGAGTCTCTTGGAACTTGAAATTCAAACCAATTAAGGTGATATCAGACCCAATATTAAGGAACAAAGGTTCCAAGTGCGCCATTGAGATGGTAGATGCACTATGTTCTCCTTCTTCAACAAAACTTCGAGTATTGGTGCAAGCAATCACGGTAGGAATTTGCTAGAAGCACTAGATCAATGAGGGTGAATGGATCACTCCTAAAATATGGCATTTCTTCCAAAACATCCAAAGTATCACTTTTATGCACACTAGCAACAAGATTGGAGAGAGAGGGATTGAATTTCTCTTCATCTCCTTGAGCTTTCACTGACAAACTTTGCACATAATTTAGAATAGAAGAATCACTAAAGAATGACTGAGTAGGATGGAAGGATATTTTTTCTTCAATAATGGAGGTTCGAATGTATTCTTCTGGATAAGCTATATGAGAAGATGAGATATCAGATATCTCATAAACTTCTGAAGCAACAGGAGAAGGAGTCACTACAAGGAGACTTTCAACATTTCAAATTGATTGAGTTGAAGATTCTGCTTCTTCTTCATCTTGAACAACTTCATCAGAGAGAATTGAGGCTAAGACATTTGAGGGAAGAACACTCGAGGAGGTTTTGGATTCGCTCAAGGTATTATCTACTTCTTTTTGCATACCAAAGGCTCTAAGCTAGATTTCTCAGCAGCTCGAATGGATATTCAACAGAATCCAAGATATAACACATATTAGGAGTCATTACCATACACATTATTGCATATGCTATTTCACCATCATCTAGCCAATCATTTTCATCTTCATGAGATTCTTAACCAGCTCAAAAAGACACATCAAGGAGATTATTGATCTCAAGATATGTAGCCATCTTCAATTTCCAGTCAGCATAATTGAATGGTGATAGAAGGGGAATTGATATCATATCCATTTTGAAGTTGTACAATAGAGGTTTCTGCTACTTTTTTCTTCAAATTCAGGTATAACTTTGAATCCAAGAAGATGTACATGTAAATCAAATCATGCATGTAAGTTAAAATAAAAACTCAAACAAAGTGATTGGTGTCATGTTACCAATTCAATCACCACTTCTTCTACAGCCAACAGAATTAAATTCTATCGAAGACCCATTTCAGATATTGAAGAGATATTTCAAATCATATAAGGAACTTGACCTATATCAGCATGTGGAATGATAAATATCAAGATGAAATAGAGGGTACAGACAGACACGAGTTGTTGCAAACCTCTGATATTCAACTGAACACATCTTTCAAACTAGAGACTCAAATTGAATTCGGTGAAAAACCCATTTCATATCACAGAAATAAATTTCAAATAAGATATGGTAGGACCTATAAGATGATATGTAGAGGTCGCGATACTTCTTCAAAGTTGGCTGTGATTTTCAAATTTTGTTGTTGAAATTGTACTTGCAAAACAAACTTTGATTTGAATCAATTTAGCTCAAACACTCTTCACTTCGACATGTGCACTTTCTTTGAGTACATCACACCTAGACAGACCTCTCTGGACAAAATATAGAGGGAGAAATGCAATTATTCTGGGAATTATGTGGAAACTCAATGGCTCCTGGTGCATCAATGGAATTTTCTGAGGTTCGAGGCATACATGGATACCCACTCTGATACCATGTTAAACTATATGAAGCATAGGATCATCATCTTGCATGAATTAAAATGAGAAGAGAAGGCCGCGGAAGAGAGAAAAGGATTTAGTAGGGAATGATCAATTACTCATGGAAAAATTGCACACACATGGAGACAAAATTGGAATAATATGATTATATTCATGAATCGGTAATAATATGTAATACAATGGTTATACATATAGGATAATTCAAATGCCTAATATAGGATTCGAATCTACCAACTTGGACTGACTTGAGAGCTAAATTGGTGTGGGAAAATCACCACTAGAGCTCACTAATGCAACTCCAGATAGCTAACTTAGTCTACAGTCAGTTAATTGATAAGGGTAGGTGAAAAAAGGTGCCCACACTCCCTTCAATCATGGAAGCTGGTGCTAGACTAACTAGTTGTGATATAACTAATGGTAACTGGAGCATAACTAAAGATAACTGATTACCTACCAAGGTCAACTGAAGGAGATTGTTGGTGGCACTTAGAGTGGGTTCCTAAATGATAGGGATTGGTCCCTAGAGATCCTAAACTCATGCAAACAGGTGCAGTATGTGGAAGTGTATCCCCCATGCACTAGTGGAGTGATGAATACCCCCTAAGCTAGGAAAATAAACAATTAGACTATGTGGTCAAAGGGAGGATTAATAATAATCTCAACAGAAATTTGGGTTAGGTTAGAGTTTGATATAGAAAATTTAATTTTTTTTACTTCAATGCTTAAAACAAAAATCTAAATCAATGCTAGATCCAGAAAAGTATTGTTGTAATAATTTTCATCTCTTTCAACTTTAACGCTCCTCAATGGTCACTGTGTTAAAGTTGGCCCTTGATATATCAATGACAAAGTACACAAAAAATAAACAATAATATCAATATTATAAAAGACAAACTAACGAACAAAAATAGTAAACAATATCAAGGAAGAAAAGAGACCAATGCTGGTTTAGGCCTCCCTTAAACTCATATAGTCTTTTTGGATAATATCTTGTCTTATGAAGACAATTCATTAAGGAACTATGAACATACCCGAGAGAGAGATACAAGGATTGCAGTAGGGTAAGGATAGATAATAAAAAACCTTAGATAGTTACTCAATACCTGCCCAAAAAAGTAAGTTAAAACTTCAAGATCTTACCCATATTGTAGTTGTACTTTCATAAAGGAAAAGACACTTTCTAAATAGGTTTAGTGGTTAAAATACAAGTTCATGACTTAGTCTAAGTTTAACAACCCAGAAAATGTCACACCCAAGATTATCATCCCAAGATAAGGTCACTGCTCAAGTTTGGAAACCAACAAAGGGTTACAACTCTGTCTAGGAAGCTAAAGGAGGTCATGACCTACATAACTAACACCAATAGGGTCATGGTTCATATTAAAATGGTTTGCACACTCTACTACCCAATTAAGAAGTGTTAACTCAACCAACATCTAGCATTAGAGGGCTTACACAATCACAACCCAACCCTTCTAGGGATTATACAACCACGACCCAACCCTTAGAGGGATTACATAGTCACACCCCAACCCAGGGAGGTCATACACAATCACAACCCATCCATAAAAGGTTAAAAATTAGGTTTAGTATTCCCAGATAAAGTGATGCCCAAGTTAACAATCTAAGAGAGGATCATATTCTGTACCAGCAACCCACAAAGAGGAGAATGATGGTCATGACCTACACAAAAAATGAAAGGAGGTCAGGAATATGCCTAGTCAAGAGTAATGAGGTCACAACTTGCTAAAAACACAACAGAAGTTGTGATCACTCCAGGAAACTCCTCTAGGTTGTAGCTTGAGGATGCTTGGTAACTTACAATGTAATTAGGGTTTTCTGATATGGATCAAGTCAGGTGACCTATATAACCTTCCACTCTCAAGACATGCATGAAACTCACTCAATTACAAGGCTTTTAATTACAACTATTCAGTAGTTGACAATAAGGTGCAGGGATGGAGAACTCATCAAGCTGGCAGATTTACATACAAAACATATGCATATAAATGGCTAAATCATGATAAGGATGATACTTATAAATCAAATCACATTAAGAAACCAATAGGATGACAACTATTAGTTATTAATCAACTTGAAAGTAACTTAAATACACATTCAGGCATAAGTATAGTAAAGACAGAGATGAAGGATGAACAAATCATAACAAAAGAGCTTATATTCAAAAATGAGAAAAATGAGAAGCTGACAATAGTATAGGCTTATAAATCCCTGAAGTCGAACCTTTTTTATAAAATCAGTCTTAGGCTTTATAGCCTTTTACAAAATATACAGATTCTAAAACTTGGATCTATTTTTTACAAAAATAAACCAAAGTAACAGTTTTTGCAAATTAGGGTTTGAAACCCTACCTAACTACTTGTCTAACTATAATGAAGATTTAGTTCACTGAATGAATATTTAACTAACTGAAGTAATTGCTAGTGATTACTGCTGCTGGTCGTCTGCTAGTTAAACTACTGATTTCCTTTTTGTAGCTAGGGTTGGTGTCTTTTGGTGCTATTATGTCATAGTGAATCTCACACATACCCTTTTTTGATGCTTCCCTCAGTGCCTTTTATCTTTAGACTACAACCATGAACCATCTGTAGTTGCCCAAAACTGGTCTTGTACACCAAAACTTGCCTTTAAGCCTCTGTCTTCTTTCGGTGGTTAAGGGGCTAGTATATCGGAACCATTACCTGCCAAAAGTGGCACTTTTGGTGGCTAATGAACTGCCCCATCATTTGCCTAAGACACCAAAAGCCCTGTTTTACCAAAATTATTAGGTTTTTCTCAAAAATGTCTTTTCAGGCCTATTTGTTCAGCCTTCCTCTTCCGAAGGCTTCGTGCTAGGAGTGTTAATAACGCCTTGGCTAGCTTTAGGAGGCTGGAGACTAATTGCTGCTTTAGTTAGGGTTGATAAGGTGAGGTGGCTGCTAGGGTTTGCTTTGGCTTCCTTCAATTGCAGCCTTTGGAGCCTAACCATCCTGTATAGTCTGGTATTGTCCTTTAGGTATCTTGCGTTCAGCCTTTTCAAGAAAATGTATCTTTCTCTTTGCTCCAGGTAGGACTTGTGAAGTAGCTTGTTTCTCCTAGTCAATGTCTCATTATTTCTCTTTAGTTCTCTTTCCAAGACCTCCATTTCATAAACCTGCCTCAATAGCTGATTGATCTTTTGACTTCTAGGCTTGCTAGAGGAAGCCCTTTCTACTGGTTCCTCTTGCTCCTGTGGTGTGAGGGATGGCAATGCTTCACACACTGGTACAATTTGCAGAGCTAGGGATGCATCCTCTTCTTGTTCTTCCTCAGAATCTGAATAGGCTAGGTTTAAGATATTCTTACAATGTGCTTCTGCCTCTTGACCCTTCTCGCTGAACTCCAAGTTTCTTTTCGCCTTCTTGGTCTTGGAATAGGAGGGAGGTTGTTCTATTGCTATATATGGGGAAATGGCCCTCCTTTTTCTTCTCCCACTCCTTGGTGTGCTGGATTTATTGGTAGGAGACTTCCCTTTCTCCTTTGGTTGAAGGCCCGTCTCAAAGCCATTCCAGAACAGAAAATAAGGCCAAGCCATATTCCTTTTCTTCAACAAATCCTGGATCAATAGCTAGATAAGACTGTGGTGGGACATCCTACTAGCAATCTTGGATGGCTGGGATTTCACTTGATGTGCCATTTTCCCTAGACTTCTATGTAAATAAAAGGGTAGATTAATAGGGTTTTTACCTGTGAAGTGATTCATGAGATTGAAATGGTAGATCATTGCTCTATTATATCTCCCTTCACATGTTAAATAGACCATAATGGACTTCAGCAGCCGCTGCCAGTTCTCTTCCAGCAATAATGATGGCACACTCTTCTTCCATATCATTCTTCTATGCTCAGGCTTAATGTATGACCTGAATTCCACCTCTTTTGGTATGGTGGTCTTGAACCATTTCTCTCCTGTGGAAGGGAGTTTTTTCACCTCAGCGATTAGTGCTTCATCTATGAGAAACTCCTCTTTTCCTATGACTTCTCTTGAACCATCGAATGACAGGTCAATTAAAGCTTCAGCCACTTGCTGATGGAAGCTTTGTATTTTTTCATAGAACTTGTAAAAACCAACCTCTTGAAAAAGTCTACAGACCTCTGGATGTGCTTCTAAGTAACTGATATCACCTAGCTCCTGCCTGAGACCTGGTCCACTCCTCTTCATCTTGATGGGTGTATCTCCTGGGTACCTGCAAAACAATTTTCATTCTTGTATACAGTGTGCTTTTAGCAGGCTACTCTTTCAGAGCTAGTTTGTCTCGAGGAGAAAATCTTAACTTTGAAAATGAAATCAACTAGAGTCTCTTGGCGTTGATTATGAGGTTTTTCTGCCATTATGGAGGCTGAGGTCACCACATGATGATAGCAGCTTGATTCTTTATATCTCCTTTCCTATGTAATAGAAACCCATATCAGCCAGAGTGTTCGATAGGCTTTTTGATGATCTTTTGGACAGGTGGAGGGAGAGTGAGGGTTTCTTAGTCAGTTTAGTCCTTTGCCAATTGCATAACAACCCTTTTAATTCATTTCCCCATGAAGTCTTACAACTACAGATATTTTTGGTGGTTAGTCACGCTTACAAATGATCATTTATCTCGCTTACGGGGTCAGATGTGACAGTTTCCTAACCGTTTTCCGGGGTTAAGATCCTCTGTGAGTTTGTTAGCAAGCCGTCGAAAAGCCGACTTTTGGTGGCTAACGAAGTGTTGCCTTTCTTTGCTTAAGCCGCCGAAACACTTACCCCGTCGCCGTGGTGAACTCCTGCTTTCGGCAGATAACGACCTTGCCGAAAACCTTTTTTAACTATCGAAAGCCTGTTCTTTCGGTGGTTAATGAAATGCCCTAGCTTTCGCCTAAACTGCCGAAATTGATTTTCACCCGATGCTTGTCTCCCTATTTTCAGTGGTTAGCATATGCGTTGAACCTTTCTCTAATATGTCGAAAGCGATCCTTTTTGGTGGCTAATGAGCCGTTCCGAGCCTCGCCTAAGCCACCAAATGTACTTTTCCCCATGCTTCTCACCGCTTGCTTTCGACGGTTAAAACCCTTCTTGTTCCTCTTTCTAATTTGCCGAAAGCGACCCTTTTCAGTGGCTAATGAGTTTTCTGTAGTCTTGCTTAAGCCACTGAAAGTGTTACTTTGACTCTGCTTGCTTGGACTGCTTTTTGTGGTTCACCTTTTCCCCATGTTCAATTGTTTAGCCGCCGAAACATAGCTTTTTGGTGGCTAATGAGCTATAATAGTCTTCGCCTAAGCCACCGAAAGCTATAACTTGTAAAATTTTCATCCGAATAAAAAATGGAGGCTTTCAAATTGTCAGTCATACTCATATCCTTCATTACACAAGTTCGATTCTTCCTACTATCAAAATAAATTTATTTTGGGAGATAATAGAAGTAGAGTCACAATCCACTCTAAGAGCAACAAGAACCCAAGATGTCAATACAAAGAAACAATAACCCTAATTCGTCAAACCAAACCAGTAGAAACAAACTCTAAAGCAGACAAAGAATTATATCTAAACTTCTCTCATGTCAAGAGGCACACCAAGAATGGAGTTTTGAACTCAATTTATAATCTTGAAAATACTTCTAGAAGGGTCACTTAAACACTCCTAGGTTTTAGGAGAATTACCAATTCAAAACATAAAATAAAGTTAGCCTGACTTAGGATAGGGTACCAAAAGTTCAAATGGTCATACTAAAAAATAACAATAAAAACAATAAGGTTAAGTCATCATAGCAACAAGCTCATGGTAACACAAACAATAACGACGCTAGGACCAACAAGAAATCATAAGACCATAAGTCAACTAGAGGGATCACAACAAGGTGGTAAGACAACTCCTTCTCCAAGGTGTAGAATCAAGGTGGAGAAACAACCCCTTTTACCCACAAGACCAACAAGAAAAAGGAATTTATTATTTTCTCTCTCAAGGTATATTGTCCACATTTGTTCCATACAATAACTATAAGTTTTATCATCACTGTATAAGGAAGGTCCAAACTGGATGATGTGATCCTTTGGTCCTCCAAACTGCTCCTAAGGGTCAAGTGCCAGTGACATCATCAAGGGGTGGCCAGTCCCTTAGGAAACCACCTAGCAATAACCATTTAGGAGAATATGACATCACACGTCATAATCTTGGTCAACTTGACCAAGATGCATCTCTTTAACTGACCAGGTATGTACCTGTAGGAACCACTTGGTCCCAAACCAAGAATTTTCCTGGTTCCATACCAGGAAGCCTCCATCTCATCCTATAGGATCTGCTTGGTCCCAGATCAGGATACCCTAGAGACATATAGGGGCCCTGGCCACATGCTAGGTACTTTTCCATCGCATCAACCTACTTGGTCCTAGACCGATAACCCGAGGAGACTGTTGGGGGCCCTAGGGTACCTTCTAGGGACTTACTCAGCCTATTTAACTGACCATGAACCCTAGTTAAGTGACTAGGGTAGAATCGTCCTTGGGAATGGGTCTTGAATCCACACCATCTTTGAAACTCCCTCTCAGTAACACTAGACACATCAGTAACCTGTCTTCTTGAAAAAACATATTTCACCATGTGCTTGACATAGTGATAACTCCTCTCGACGTGTTTCGACATGTCATCAAAAACATGATTTTCTGAGAGCCTGAAAGAAATATTTATATCAGCAAGAAGAATGTGTTACCCCCTTTTTTAAGTCAGGATTTTACTGCAAGCATTAGCAATCAATATTAGAAGAGAGTTAATTTTGGGCCTTATCAAGCCCTCAAAAGGTCCTAAACAACAATCCTGTAGCATCCTGGGTCAATATTTGACAGTGTTATGTTGAAGGCAGTGAAGTATATGGAAGACGCCCCAGGCCTTGAGTATTTACTAATTTAATCCTGTTACTGTAGCATGATTTATGGAAAAATTCAGATCTGAAATGTCCAACTTAGCAGTGTTACACCTAGGTTTGAAAATAGGGACCTATAGAGTATGAAGGAAGGATTTGGATAGCCTGTAACCCACGACAACAAGCCATAATCAGTTTTACTTGCATTATTGATGACCAAACAGGTAATTAGCAGCTACGGGAAAGAGACTAAACCCAGCTAAAGTTTGGTCCTCTTCTCGGAGATATTGGAAGTTGCCTACAACTGTTTTGAGAATGATGACTCAGACATGTCAGTTTCAGGGAGAGTGCAACAGAAGAGAGCAGTGCTCAAGTGTTTTCTATGGCCATGAGATTTACTTTTTCATGACAATGCTCCACATGTTTTACCTACGTTTCTAGTGTGGATTCATGAGATGTGTGGACACTACTTTTCTTTGGAGTATGTCAAACACTTGCCAAATGTTGCTGGTGCGATGATTGATTCATATACAATAGTTGGCTACTGGAAAAACAAGACTCGGGACTGACTTGGGATAAATATGCTAGAGACATATGTGGTGCATCTTGGTAACAACAAAGAACTAATGGAAGTAGCCAAAGATAATATAGCAGAGAGATTTATCTGGGAGCATAGTCATGAATCCCTTGGTGCACGAAATGAAGATATTCTATTTGCCATTACTAGTAGTGTTTCAAGAGGCAAGGGCCAAGATTTATTTCTACGCGCATTCTATGAAATTGCTCCTAAGGGCCAAGAGGAACGTTACACCAGCGTAGATCCAAATCCTAGGCTCTATCAAGCACCGAGAGGAATCAAATCTGCGGAGGTACAAACCTCTTCTGAAGTATTGCTCCATAGTAATTATTCTTAATGAATCTTCCCAAGTGTATTCCATCATTTATATTCCCTCTATTATTAATTTTTATTAACTTTATCAAAGTAGTTTTTATTATGCACAATGAAAGCTCCAGATTGATTATTGTTTATGAAAATATTTTGGAAATTTTAGAAAAATAAAAAATAGTATAATTGAATAAGATAAAAATTATTCAAAATTTTTGTTTACTAATTTTATTATTTAAAAAAATTGACATAAATTTTGGCTTTATAAGAATTAAAGTTTCAAAAGTATAATTCCTCCAATGACCAGATCAAAGTTTGAAAAAAAAATTGATGAAAGTTGTCTAAACCGTGAAAAATTCTGAAACGATCAATCTACACTTGTAACTTTTTTTGCTTGGTCAGATTATGACGGTTTTAAATAATGGACAAGGAACCTCATCAGAAATTACCTTTCCTAATTGTTAAAATAAATTCAAGCCCTCAACTACTCTTGACACCTAATGTATACTATTCCAACGTATCTCTACATGCTCACCAAAAAAATTCAAAAAGATGAAAACCAACAGATTTCAATGACTTCCAAACATCGAAATAGGCTCTTTGTAGTTGAAGTCAAAAACGTTGACTCCCAAATTTGTTACATTGAAAATAAGAGAGTAAAGAAACAGTTCGTTGACATTGAAACAGAAACAGATTCAATCAGAATGAGACGACCAGATTGCATGCTGCTTAAAATAGTTATATATTTTCGTTATATTATAACTTTCTTTGCGATCTGCCGCAGGGAGATCGCAGCGAGGAGGACATGAATGCATGCAATTAGGAAGTGACATGAATGCACGACTGAAATTTGAAACAAAGCTACATAATGTTGTCAAGGAAAATAAAATTCAGGATCATGTTCATTTTTTCAACAAAAATTTGAATGTGGCAGCGATTGATGTTCTGGTCCAGAACTCTCAGGAACGGGGTGTTCTGCATTATCAGCTTTGCAGGGTACCGGTGATGAAATAGGAAAGAAGGAAATTTTGAAGTTGATGGTTTAAAGGTGGACGAGCATGCTGTATTTGCTGTAAATCAAATGCCGGGAGAGATCCACGATTTGATTGGCAGATGTGTGGCAAATATGTTTTCATTAGTCGCCAGCCATATCACCGTGAAATTCTGTTTGCAGCTTAGCGATATCACCATGGAAACATGGAGTTTCGGGAGAGCAATCTATCACTGTGTGTAAAACACGATTTCCTTTAGCAGCTGGTTCTCAACCAGCAAATTCAATGTTTTGGTCTGCGTCATTTTGACCCACGCGTCAATCAAAATCCTGGGCCAATTTTTTTTTAATGACTGACTGAAAAAAATAATGGTTATAAGAGTTTCTTTTTGGCGTTTGATAGCACACAACCAATCATGCGAGTAGTAATGTGATATTTCAGTTTGTGTTTCCACTGATTAATTGCAGAGATATTCATTATGATGGGTAGTAGAAGATATCGACACAGGCATCTGAATGGTGAAGTCGTGATCCTTCATCAGAAATTGGTGGCTTTGCAGATCGGTTGTTCCACTTGATAACTGCGTAGCTTTTTTTTTTCTCTCATTTGGCTTCCAGTCATAGTCACCAGCGCGCAGTCTTAAAGTTTCATTCAGCCGACTCAAGACAATGCTGTTACGTGGAATTTGAAGCAACATTTGTCCAGGTGTCATGTGTTTTGAGTGGCACTTGTATACTTGGAGCCACTTTCTAAAGGAAGCCAATTCCTATAGGGGATTTCATGGATATGCAGCGAATGGTGGAAGTGGAGTTACTTTGGTAAACTAGAGTTGGTCAAGATTCGATTGGGAGAAAAAGTGGATTTACCTTTTTCTATTTTGTCTTTTCTCTCAAGTATTTTATTTTTTTTAAAAGAAATAAGAGCCTCATTGCTTATAAAAAGAAGGCTCTTTCTTTTGTAAAGGAGGGAATTTTTGGTTGGGAGGATTTTTCCCCAGAGTTAATAAAGAAAAAATCATGTTGAGTTTTTGGATATTTTGGGCATCTCTATCGTAGTTATGTGCTTTTCATAAGTTATAGACCAAGCCAACATAGAGGGCTATAATCTAGCACATTGGGTAAGCATTTGCGGCTGCCAAGTTGCTTGTCGTCGTTATGTTCTTAGAGGTCTAGGAGCAATGGATAGTAGTCGATTATATTTCCATTCTCCTTACCTCTGATTATGGAACAGACTAGCTTAGTCTCCCTTCTGTGAAACACAAAGCCTTTCTGAGTCCCCTTCTGACTCCATTTACCCTCCTGGTACTAGCACTGGCCTTCCCTCGAGGACTGATCCTCCCTTCCCTTCCTGTCCATCAAGCACAATCATTTTCCTTTTTGCTACCCATGTTTCTCTAAGGTAGACTCTTTAGATCACCTTTCCCTCAGCCGCACCTGCCTTAGTGATCCCAACTTAGGGAAACCCCCCTACAGCTGGAGAAGAGCCAACCTGAAGAGAGGAGAGAGGGGTGTGGTGACATTGGCCTCTCTCTCGAGCGCTGTCACTGGGCCGGCGCACCCGCAGTTTGGTCTTCAGCACTCGCGTGCTAGTTTCGGGCGACAACATAATGATCTCATAGATCCACTTGGAAGTTATAACTAACTTCCTTTGATAGATGAGAATAAATTTCCATATGTCATCCTTCCAAATCTGTTGTTTGGATGACTCCTCATAAGTGGAGTAATCTGAATAAGTGACATGGCTCATACTAGAGAATCCTTGAATCCTTTCAATAGGATTCTCAATGAGATCAATTGAAGGCTTATTTTCCTTCTCCCTCTGCTTATCTGAGTGATAAGTCTCATAGAATTTCCTTTTTGAGTCATAGGAATACTCTATGGAGTGATGTAACATCACATCTCTACTTTCTTTTTCTACAACCCCACTTTGCTAGGGATTGAAGATCATAGTTGGCTCTCTCTTGATCTCTGAATCTTGACAGGGGTAAAGAGAATAATAACATGTCCTGGAACCTTAAATAGGTCACCTTAAAGGACTGCAATCACAATGTCTAAGCTCATATTTCCAATTTTAGGCCATACCAAATCCTTTCCTTCTAAGAAGGCTACAAAGAACCCCTTGTCCTATAAAAATGTCATTGAAAGAACATTATTATTTAAACCAGGAACATACAAAATTTCCTCAACACTAATCAACGTACTTGAATGAAATTGAAAGGAAGTTGAACCGAATCCTTTAATTTTGTAGGTACTCCCATATCCAAGTTCCACTTTCTTATGGAACTTCTTGGCCTTGTAAACTACAAGGGAATTCTTGAATCTAGTCATATGCTTGGTGGCCCCACTATCTATCCACTAGGAATCTAATAGATTGGAGATGGAACACGTGAGTGCTAAATCCAAGTAGTATTCTTTTCCTTGATCTTGATCCTCGGTCTCAACCCTTGATTTCTTCTGCTGAGGCTATTGTTCCCTTTTAGTAGCTGAAGCATGATACTTCTTTCTATGCCAATTATTGTAAGGTGGTTTCTTACAACCCCTTGCATAATGACCAAACTGACTACAATTATAACACCTAAAATTTGACTTATGAAAATGATTACCTTGAGGTCCCATGCCATTTTCCTTTTGCCGAGGGAATCTATTTCCTTTCTTTGTCTTGGAAGCTACAACATGATCCTTTTCAGTTGGAGGTCCATATCTACTCTAGATTCTTCCTTCTTGTTCTAAACAATCATGACATAATCTATCAAATCTTGGTTGGATCTCTCTTCCATTTACTACTTCCAAAAATGTCTCCCAAGTTGCAGGAATAACATCAAATACTGTTTGCACCAGATAATCATCTTCTACTTTATCTCCAATGGCCATGAGTTGATATCTTATTTGAGAGATATTGGAGAATAAGGTAGAAACACTCTCATCCTCATAAAGATTTTTTAGGGCATCAAATCATTCTTTAGTTTTCCTTAAGGGAGATATTAGAGGCATCAAGTTGTCTTTAACCGAGTCACAAATGACTCTCTTTTCCTTGGCTTTCTTCTTCTTGAATGATGCTCTTCAACTACTCTATTGACCAAGTCATCTAGATCACTCTCTTCTAGGATATTCAGAACCCTATCCTTCCATGAATTAAAGTTTTTGGCTCCTTCAAGCATATCTTCTGAATTGATTTAAGGAGTATCCATATTCAAACCCAAGTCTATCAACTCGATGAGTTTTTCCAAGTAACTCCTGCAATCAAGTTGATCAAAGCACAAACACTTACCTTAGGATCTATGTACGTTATGTTAGCCTGCAAAACAAAGTTAGCTACACACCCTAGTATTTGATACCATGTTGAAATTTGGGTTAGGTTATAGTTTGATATAGAAAATTTAAAAATTTGTACTTTAATGCATAAAACAAAAATCTAAATCAATGCTAGATCCAGAACAATATTGGTGTAATGATTTAAAACATACATTAGAGGAAATTTCAACTCAAAATGGGCCTTTTAACTTTGATTCAAATTCCATGTCATCATGTGTTAGCCAATGAAATTTCTTTAAATTTGGAATACCGTATAGGTCTTAAACATTTTTTTAATATAAATTTGGGGATAGGTATCATAAAAAAACTACTTTTTTTGTTTGTATTTTCGACATATCTCCCCGTGTTTTTACTCAAATTTTGATTGGGAGAGCTTGTTGGATGCGGAATTAAATTCCGCATCCAATGAGTACCCACTCGACATACTTTTGATGGACCCCGCTACCCCAAAAACAATAAATACTTGGAAAAACGTGATGATGATGTCATCATCATGTTTTTCTAGGTATTTCTTGTTTTAGGGGTAGAGGGGTCCGCCAAAAGTATGCCGAGTGGCTACTCGTTGGATGCGGAATTTAATTCCGCATCCAACGAGCTCTTTCAATCGAAATTTGAGTAAACATGCGGGGAGATATGTAAAAAATACAAATAAAAAAGTAGTTTTTTTCTTTTCTTCCTCCAAAATTAATGAATATTATTTTATTATTTTAACTATTATTTTATTAATTCTTTTTAGGAGGCCCATTTTGAGTTGAAATTTCCTCTAATGATTTTTATCTCTTTCAACTTTAACACTCCTCAATGGTCACTATGTTAAAGTTGGTCCTTGAGATATCAATTGCAAAGTACATAAAAAATAAACAATAATATCAGTACTATAAAAGACAAACTAATGAACAAAACTAGTAAACAATATCATTAAAGAAAAGATACCAATGTTGGATTAGGCCTCACTTATACTCATATAATATTTTTGGATGAGATCTTGTCTTATGAAGACAAGTCATTAAGGAGTTGTGAACATACCTGAGAGAGAGATGTAAGGATTGCAATAGGGTAAGGATAGATAATGGTATACCTTATATGGTTAACTAAAACCAGTCCAAAATAGTAAGTGAAAACTTCAAGCTCTTATCTAGAATGCAACTATACTTTCATAAAGGCAAATAAATTTTCTAAATAGGTTTAGGGTTAAAACACAAGTTCACAACTCAGTCTAATTTAACTTCTTAGAAAAGTTCACATCCAAGATGTCAGCCCAATATAAGGTCACGACTCAACTCTGGAAACCAACAAAGGATGATGGCCCTGTCTCATCATCTAAAGGAGGTCACAATCCGCTCAAATAGCAGTACTAGGGCCACGATTCAGGTCAGAATGGTCGACACTATCCATGACCCAGTTAAGAAGGGTTAGCTTATCCTATGACCAAACCTATAGGGATTACACAGTCATGGCCCAACCCTCAGAGGGCTTATACAATCACAACCCAATCCTTAGAAGGATTACACAATCATTCCCCAACCCAGGGAGGTCATACACAGTCACAAACTAGCCACAAAAGGTTATAAATGAGGCTTAGCATCCCCAGATAAAGTGGCTCCTAAGTTAGCAATCCAAGAGAGGATCACAATCTGTATAAGCATCCCACAAAGAGGAGAATAACGGTCATGACCTACACAAACAACAAAAAGGAGGTCACGGATAATCCCAGTCAAGAGTAATGAGGTCATGACCTAATAAAAAACAACATTAGGAGAGTCACAACCCAGTCCAAGAGAAAGTAGAACCCAAGGCGTTAAGAAAAAGCAGCAGTAACCCTAGCTTGTCAAGCAAAACCAACAACAACGAACTCTAAAGAAGACAAAGAATCAGATATGAACTTCTCTCGTGTCAATATGCACACCGAGAATGGAGTTTTGAACTTAATTTATAATCTTGACAAGCCTTATAGAAGGGTCACTTAAACACTCCTAGGTTTTAGGATAGTTACCAAATCAAAACATAAAATAAAGTTAGGTTGACTTAGGAAAGGGTACCAAAAGGTAAAATGGTAATACTAAACAAACACATTAAGGTTAAGTCATCATAACAATAAGGTCATGGTACTGCAAACAGTAAGGGTGCTAGGACCAACAGGAAAGCATAATACCATAAGTCAACTAGAGGGGTCACAACAAGGTGGTAAGATAACCCCTTCTCCAAGGTGCACCATCAAGGTGGGGAAACAACCCCTTTTACCCCCAAGACCAACAAAACAATTTAATATTTTCTCTTCCATGGTATATTGTCCACACGTGTTCCATAGAATAAGTATAATTTTTATCGTCACTATATAAGTAAGGTCCAAACTAGATGATGTGATCTTCTGGTCCTACATACTGCTCCTAAGGGTCAAGTGCTAGTGACATTATCAAGGGATGGCTAGTCTGACCTTGAGAAATAACCTAACAGTAACCATTTAGGAGAAGAGGACATCACACATCATCATCTTGGTCAACTTGACCAAGATGCACCTTGTTAATTGACCAGGTATGTACCTATAGGAACCACTTGGTCCTAGACCAAGAATCTGCCTCATCCCAAACCAACAAGTCTTTGTCTCATCCTACAAGATCCGCTTGGTCCCAGGACACAAATTTTCCTGGCCCCAAACCAGGATACCCTAGAGACATTTAGGGTCTCTAGCCACTTGTTAGGGACTTTTCCATGGAATCAACCTGGTTGGTCCCAGAGCAAGAACCCTAGGAGACTGTTGGGGGCCCTAGGGTACCTTCCAAGGGCTTACTTTGCTTGGTTCAATGACCAAGAATCCTTGTTAACTAACTAGGGTACCATTCTCCATGAGAATGGGTCTCACATCGGAATCACCTTTAACAAAAACATGTACACTCCTTGCATCAATAGGTTTTTGAGTTACCAAAGGATTTATTTATATCCCATTGGGGACATGACTTGGGTATTCCTTTAAACCATGCATGAAAACCCTATTGAATAATAGTAACTTCAAAGGATATTCTAAATATTTTTTACTGATGTAACCCAAGGGAGATGTTATTATTCCTCCAATGGGGTGCTACTATTGCATTTTGTCATCATAGAGTCATGAGGTAAAGCTTCCATTGTAAGTCAGGTCATAGTACCCTAATTAATAATATAATATACTATTTTGAGTCTTCCTAGGTGAAGTCATCCCAGATAGTTTAGTGGGGCTGACTTGATTAGGCTAAAAGTCAGTTGGCTCAATGTGTAAAAATAAAGGAGTTGTGGTTCTTATTTTGATACAGAATCACTCACTTGAGTAGCTCATAGGAGAGAGAGAGAGACAAAACAGAAGGAGGAGAACGCCTATTTTTGGAGTTGTCTTTTATACATCTTATATAGAGGAAGCTTTGATGGGTTTTCTTCCCCTTGAGGTTTTCCCAGGATAAATCATGTGTCTTTCTTGTGATTGTGTTTCTATCAGTGATTCTGGATATGCTGCTGCGATGATATTTGAATTGAACACTAATGAATCTAGTCTAGCATATGAAATATTGACATGGTATTAGAGCTAACCTGATTAGAGCAGTTTTCACAGGGTGAAATTCTCTCTCCTCCCTCTCTGAACGAAATTAGGGTTTCTGCAAAATTTGGAGCTTTGAAGATATGCTTGCATAGAAATTTTCACCTCCCTGGAGCACATTGATCCCTAAATCAATTTTTTTGGGTGGTTGGATCTCCGAGAAATCCAAACCCTAGTTTGGCAGTGAACCAAAAAAATGCAGTGAAATAGAACAAGAATTTTTGTAGTGCCGCAACCTCGCAAGTAGGATTTGAAGACTGAAAATTTAGGATCTCCAGAAAGCAGTTGGATCAACCAACTCACCTCCCTCAAGCACATCTACTGGTAAGGCATCTTTTTATTTTGATAATTTTCAATTTTTAGTGACCTACTGGACAAGATGGCCCCAAGCACTAAGCTTGAGGACAAATTCGAAGTCCTAGAAAACTTCCTGGATTGGAAGTATAAGATTGGACTCATTCTGAAAGAGAAAGGACTTGAGACGTACATCAAGCATGAGATTGCAGAACCTGAAGAATATTAAGCTAAGGAGAAGCATGAACAATACCTAATTAAGGAAAAGAGTAACATTGCTTATTATATTAAGGATCACTTGATCCCTCAAGTGTTATCTAAGAATACACCTAAGCAAATGTATGATTCACTTTCCAGAATGTATGAGGGAAGGAACATCAACAAAAAGATGAATTTGAGAGCTCAACTGAAGGGAACCAAGATGAGAAAAGGAGAATCTATTCAATATTACTTCACAAGGGTCTACCAGTTCAAAGAGAAACTAAGTTCTATTGGGGACACACTTTATGAGGATGAACTAATTATGACTGCTCTCAATGGTCTCACTAGACCTTGGGACTCATTAATTCAGACTCTGTGTGCCATAAAAGAAAGTATGAAGTTTGACATAGTATGGGAAGATTGCATACAAGAAGAAGCTAGGGAAACCAATAGAGAATCTCTCCTCAGAGAATATGATTAGGCCCTAACTACCCATACTAAAGGAAGAAAAATCAAAATTCAAGAAGAGTAATCATAAGCCTTCAAAGAATAAATTTCAAAAGAAGAAGAAGGATTACTCAAAGTATCAATGCTACAACTGTCATAAGATAGGGCATCTTGCTAGAGAATGTCCATCACCAAAGAAGAAGAAGAACAACAAAAGACATCATACTCATCTAGCTAAAGATCATGATAAAGAAGAATAAAGACCTCGAAAGAGAACTAGAGGTGAAGATGTAGAAGAATATGTGTTATTCTTTGCACTCTCTGGGTCTATAACACATGGAGAAGATATATGGATTATTGATAGAGGTGACTCTAGGAACATGATAGGGAAGATGAGAACTCTGTCAAGACTTGAAGAGAAGAAATCTCCCCAAAAGGTATCATTTGGAGATGACTATCAATATCCCATCAAAGGTATTGGAAAATCAAGCTACAAGATTGACTCTGGGACTTCCATGAAGATGAAGCAAGTATTGTATGTACCAGGTTTGAAAAAGAGCCTACTTTCCATCTCTTCTCTATATAAGAAAGGATATAGAGTTGCTTTTATATATGGAAAAGTACTTATGTGGTCCAAAGGAAAGGCACTTGAAGATGTTGTAGTCACTGGAGAAGAAGGAGGACTATACAAACTCAAAAGACATCCAGAGACATCCCTTGTCCATGAGACTACCAGCTCAAGTGAACTATGGCATAGGATACTTGCTCACATCAACTACAAAGCATTTCCCTATGTAATCAAGGTGGTAACAGGGTTACCAGATCCGAAGATCGAACATGAGGGAACTTGCAAGGGATGTGAAAAGGGAAAGAATATCAAGAACCCCTTTCCGAAAAGTGAGACAAACACCAAAGGTACGTTGGAATTAATTCATTCTGATGTATGTGGTCCTATTCCCTCCATATTCTTGAGTGGATATGAGTACTATGTCACATTTATTGATGACTATTCAAGAAATACTTGGATATACTTCTTGAAGAACAAGAGTGAAGTGTTCAGGAAATTCAAAGGAATTCAAAGCCTTGATAGAGAACAACTCAGAAGAGAGAATCAAGACATTGAAGATAGATAATGGTGGATAATACACTTCAAAGGAATTTGAAGCATTATGTAAGGAGGAAGGAATCAATAGGGAACTAACCACTCCCTATAATCCCCAACAGAATGGTGTTGCGGAAAGAAATAATATAACTATCATGGAAGCAGTGAAGACTATGATCCATGACCAAGACCTCCCTATGCACCTGTGGGATGAAGCAATAAGAACAACCGTATATGTGTATAATAGATTATCTCACAATGCTCTTGGATTCAATACTCCTAAAGAGATGTATATCGTAAAGAAACCTGAAGTGAACCATCTCAAGACATTTGGATGTCCACTATATGTGCATATTCTGAAAGAGAAGAGAACCAAATTGGTCCTTTTGGAAAGAAAGGAATATCTGTAGGATACTGTGAAGTATCCAAATTATTCAGGATATATATTTTAGGATTTCATCATATCGATATTAGTAGGGATGTAACATTTTATTAAGAGACAACTCTCAAGAAGTCTAGAAGGTTCCAGCTTGAAGAAGTACATGAAGAGGATGTACCTCCCAAAAGGATAGAAGCTGAACCATATCCTGAAATAGTAGCATCAGAAGATCATGACATGCTAGAGCCTCATGAGCCCCCTACTATGCATATCGCTTGAGAGAAAACCTACTTGAGAAATCATACAAGAAGCAGAAATATATGGAGTGATAGAAGGCTCCACAAGAACCAGCAAAAGATCAAAGCCATATTCTAGTTATGTAGATTTTATGTGTGATCTTGTAGATCAAGAAACCACCAGCTATGAGGAAGCTGTACAGAAGAAATAATGGGTTGAACCAATGACAGAAGAATACCAGTCAAGCATGAAAAATGATGTTTGGGATATTGTTCCCAAACCAGAAAACAAGAGTGTGGTATCTTTGAAATGGATCTACAAGATAAAAAATGCTCTTGATGGAAGTATTGAAACTTACAAAGCAAGATTTGTGGCTAGAGGATTCTCTCAGAAAGAGGGGATCAATTATGAAGAGACATTTTCTACAGTAGTAAGGTACACTTCAGTCATAACTATCATGGCACTTGATTCCATGATGAAGTGGGACTTACACCATATGGATGTAAATAAAACCTTCCTTAATGGTGTGATTGAGGAAGAGGTTTACATCAAACAACCACAAGGATTTGAAGTCAAAGATAGAGCGACTCATGTATACAAGTTGAAAAAGAATCTGTATGGATTGAAGCAATATCTTAAGGCTTGGTATGGAATAATCAATAGATTCTTGACAAGCATGGTATTTACCAAGAGTAAAGCTGATCCTAATATTTATATGAATATTATGGATGACGTACCAGTCATACTATTGCTGTATGTGGATGATCTATTTATGATGGAAATGAGAAACATATCAAGGATTGCAAGATGAAGCTAGATGAAGAATTCAAGATGAAAGATCTTGGATTGATGCATTATTTCCTAGGGTTGAAGTGTGGAAGACCCCAGAAGGAATATTTTTGAATCAGGGAAAGTATGTAGTAGAAATCTTGAAAAGTTTTGATATGTTGGATTGTAAAGCCATGGCCACACTCATGGACACCAAGTTGAAGCTGTTTTCTGATGAGACATCAGAGTTAGTAGACATGACTCACTACAGATAGATTATTGGGTCATTAATGTATCTGACGAACACAAGGACAGATATATGATTTGCTGTGAACACCTTGAGTCAGTATCTAGTTAAACCTAGACGGGTTCACTTGATAGCTCCAAAGAATGTGATGAGGTACCTAAAATATATGATTGAGTTGGGACTTTACTATGGGAGAGATCACGACTACAAATTGTATGGATATACGGATTCAAATTGGGCAGGAAGTGCCGTAGATAGGAAGAGCACCTCAGGTGGATGTTATTGTCTAGGATCCTCCATGATCTCATGGTTTAGTAAGAAACAATCCAGTGTTTCTCCCAATACAACTGAAGTAGAGTACATTGCAGCTTGCTCTGCTTGTTGTGAAGTGATACGGCTTCGAAAGATTATGCCAGGATTATTTGACATGGAGTAGGACACCATAGTAATTCTATGTGACAATTAGGGTTGTACAAAGATGGCAGAGAATCCGGTGTTCCATGACAAATCGAAGCACATAGAAATCCGATATTTTTATATAATGGATATGGTACAAAAGGGAGATATCAAGATCCACTATGTGAGTACTGATGAGAATTTTGCTGATGTATTAACCAAGCCTCTATCTCGAGTGAAGTTTCAATATTCCCGTGACAAGATTGGTGTTGTTCGAAAATACTTTCCTCGCAAGGATGAATAGTGATGGGACTATAGATGATGAAGATATGGACCTTATTCAAAAAGGAAGATTAGGTTGAATACATGAACCCTCCTTGAACAAAGGGGGAGCAGGTTAATAATATGAAACTTCCCAAGAAAGGGGGAGTAATGATGAGACTGACATCGATAATGAATGAAAAATGATGATGATGGTCTGGCATTTATTTGTGGAAGATAGTATCCTCTCTTGAGGATGGCAGGTATAACACTCTGTTCATGAGAGTAGTCCTTACTAGCTAAGGATGGCCTTGTTGATATTACTCTCGCATAGAGAGTAACCACATTTATTTGTGAACTATATTATCCTCTCTTAAATATGGAAGGTATAACACTCTGTTCATGAGAGTGGTCCTTACTAGGTAAGAATGGCCTTGTAGATGTTACTCTCACATGAAGAGTACCCACATTCAGTTGTGGATACTGTAGAATAACACTCACTTAGGAGTGGTCCTAACCTTTGTGGTATGGATGCTCTACGATGAGTCCTCATGGATGACAGGATTGACATTTTGTATGAAGTCAAGATCTACTTTGTAGACTATACTCTCGTATGGAGAGTATGACTACATTCATATGTAGATGCCATAGAATAACACTTGCTTATGATTGGTCCTAGCCTCAGTGGTATGAATGCTCTATGATGATTCCTCACAGACGTCGTAGTATAACACTCACTTGGGAGTGGTCCTAACTTGTGTGGTATGGATGTTCTACCATGGGCCGACATTGTGTATGTGGTCGAGATATGCTCTGTAGATAATTCTCTTGCTTGGAAGAGTATTCCTACATGTAATTGTAGATACCACAGTGTAACACTCGCTTGGGAGTGGTACTAACCTATGTGGTATGGATGGTCTATGATGAGTCCTCACAGATGATGGGGCTATCATTGGGTGTTGTCGAGATCTACATTTAGTTGTAGACGATTCAACTGATAGATTTCATGGATCATGCTGATGGAGGATTGCATCGTCCTTGGAATTAGGTCCTAAATTGATCGGGATTGATCATCCTGCAAATACATCATGTGTACTGCAGGTAGTGTGGCAACGAAGTGTCAAGTTTATCGAAGTACGACATTGAAGGGTCAAGTAGATCAAAGTGTGGCTGCAAAGGATAGAAAGGATCGAAGTGTTGTTGCAAAGGGTCGAAAGGATCGAAGTGCTGCTGCAAAAGGGTCGAAAGGATCGAAGTGATGCTACATGGGATCGAGAATATCAGAAGACTATTGCAGAAGATCAAAGTGCTGCTGCAAAGGATCGAGAAGATTGAAGTGTTGCTGCAAAGGATTAAGAAGATTGAAGTGTTGCCACAAAGGATCAAGAAGATCGAAGTGTTGCTTCAAAGGATCAAGAATATCATAGTGATGCTGCAAAGGATCAAAGTACTGTAAAGGATCAAGAATATCGAAGTGTTTCTACGAAGGATCAAAAGGTCGAAGCGTTGTTGCAAAAGGATCAAGTGTTCATGTGATGCAGAAGATGAAGAGTAAATGTTCCAGTTACTGATTGAGAAAAATTCCTATGGTGTATAGATGTATTACCTCGGTGTAGTATTGAAATTATTGTCTCTTTGTTCTCCTATAGTCTATGATGATGTTGTTAGTAGAGTAACCTTCTCATTAAGGGGGTGTCTTGAAATATTGTAACTTCAAAGGACATTCTAAATATATTTTACTGATGTAACCCAAGGGAGATGTTATTATTCCTCCAATGGGGTGTTACTATTATATTTGGCCATCATAGAGTCACGAGGTAAAGTATCCATTGTAATTCGAGTCATTAGTACCCTAATGAATAATATAATATAGTGTTTTGAGTATTCCTAGGTGAATTCGGTCCAGACAGTTTAGTGGGGCCGACTTGATTAGGGTAAAAGTCAGTTGGCTCAATGCATATAAATAGAGGATTCGTGGTTCTTATTTGGATACAGAATCACTCACTTGAGTAGCACATAGGAGAGAGAGAGAGAGAGAGAGAGAGAGAGAGAGAGAGAGAGAGAGAGAGAGAGAGGAGGAGGATAACACCTATTTTTGGGGTTGTCTTTTATAAATCTTATACATAGGAAGTTTTGTTGGGTTTTCTTCCCCTTGAGGGTTTACCAAGATAAATATTGTGTCTATCTTGTGATTGTGTTTCTATCAATGATTCTGGATATGCTGCTGCTATGATATTTGAATTGAACACTAATGAATCTAGTTTAGCATATGAAATATTAACAACCCCCCAATGTATGCCCTTAAGCCACCCTTTTTCACATAAAAATGAAAGTGAAAAACCATTGAGGAATTATTGGATGAAAGTATCATTAATCCTAGCACAATCCCTTATTCTTTGATAGTAGTTATGGACCTAAAAAACAAAGGGTATTGGTGTATGTCTCTCGATTGCCAAGCTCTCAATAAATTAACTATCAAAGTTAAATTCCCCATTTCTATAATTAATGATCTCTTAGACTATCACTTGCATGGAGCCAAAATTTTTACCAAATTTGACCTTTGATTTGGATACCACTTAATCCAAATGAAAGAAGAAGATATTCCCAAGACAACCTTTTGCACTCATGAGAGTCATTATGGGTTCTTAGACATGCCCTTAGCCTTTGCACTTGCCCCTACACTTTTGAAATCCTTCATCCCTTCCTCTAGAATTTTTCATTCGTTTTATATGATGGTATCATGGTTTACAAACTTACCTAGGATATTCACCTCCAAAATGTTGCTTGTACTTTTCAATTATTACATGAGCACAAGTTATATGCGAAACGATGCAAGTGTGTTTTGGGACAATCGAGGTTGAATACTTGGGACATATTGTGTGTCAGGATGGTGTATGGGTTGATCTTAAGAATGTGGAAGATATGAAAAGTTAGTCTCACCCAAAAACTCTCAAGAGATCGAAAGTGTTTCTCATACTTAAGTGGCTACTACCGTAAGTAATTTGTGCCAAATTATGGGAAAATTGTATCTACTCTTACAACATTGATAAAATATAATGTTTCCTCTTAGAATGAGTCAACAAAGAACACCTTCTTCACTGTAAAGGAATATTTTTCACTATTCCTATGTTAGCAATGATGTATTTCGCTAAGACATTCACCAGGAACAGGAGAAGTTTTACTACAAGATGGATATTGATTGACCTTGGCCAATAAGCAAATTCATGATTGAAAATTGGGAAAACCAACCTATGAGAAATAAATGATGGCTATCCTTCACTCTATTGAGAAATGGAACCCATATTTAATCTGACATTGTTTCTAGATCAAGACCTACCATCACAGTCTCAATTATTCCTTGGAACAATGGTTCCTCAATAGGGAAACATAAATGGGTCACTAAGATGTTAGGTTTTGATTATGATATTTTATGTAAGAATGGTCAAAATCATGTAGTGGTAGATGATTTTTTTAGAAATTTGAAGAGGAGGATTCCTACTAGTTCTAGGATGGCTCAACTAACCAAAACAAAATGGTTGGCCTAGGACATAGTTCAACACTTGATCAAATGACTATAAGAGGACCCAAACCCTCCCCATGGGTATACATGGAATAAGAATATCTTGATGTATAAGGAGAGCATATTTATCACCTTATATTTGGCCTTAAAATCACGAATATTAGAGGAGTTTCACTCATCACCCATAATAGGCCACTCAAGATTTCATAAAACCTATGAAATAATTAATCTCTCCTTCTTTTGAGAAGGAATGAAATAAGATATCTATAACTTTTTTATAGCCTGCAACACTTGCCAACAACATAAGGGAGAAACAATGAAGTCACCGGGTGCTTTGCAACCACTTCCCATTCCAACCATATATGGGCTGGAATCTCTATGGATTTCATTATGTGGCTTCCTAAGGCATGAAATAAAACAATCAATATGGTGGTACTCAATTTCTGACCAAATACACCTAATTTTCTTCCTTACCACAAACTTTTACACCCTCACTAGTGGCACAAGTCTTTATGTTTCAAATTATTAAGCTCCATGGCATGCCCACTTCTATTAAATTGATTGTGACCCCACTTTTACCAACAAGTTTTGGTAGGATTTGTTTTAACTTCAAGGAAATATATTAAATATCAATGCAGCATATCACCCCCAAACAAATGATTGAATGGAAGTGATCAATAAATTCTTGGAATCTACTTGAGATGATTTTCGTTGTATAGGACACACCATTGGGACCAATGGATTCCTCTGTTTGAATGGTGGTATAATACCACTTATCATGTGTTGTAAAGGAAAGTTTCCTATGGCTAGGGTTTAAGATTCCATCAATGTACTGGGGTTGGAAGAGAGATGCAAATGGCTCTGCAAGTATATATAAGCAAGAATCAGAGATTAGAATGGTTCATACCTTAGCCAAATGAAGGTTGATCCAAGCAGACCTTCAATCCTCTTCTTGCTCCTCTTGCTCCTCTTGCTCCAAGAGACCTCCAAAATGAATTATACCTTCCTCAAACCAATATGACCACATATAAATTAATGATAATCAAAGAAACATGAAATAATAATATGATTAACATCATCATATGATCATAAACAAAGATTCAATCACACATTGAACAATAATTTGGGAAGAAGAAGGACATCACATCTTTATTAATCTTGAAAACAAGTACAAGTATACCTTCTCTTCAAGTTCAACACCTCACGAAACCTTGATCTGGTTCTGCTGCTTCTCTTCTCCAAGGAACTCAGCCTCCAATCTCTGCAACACAAGGAGTTCTAGGGAAAAGGTGTGGGCAAAGAGAGTCCCAATTCCTCTAGCATAATGATGCAGATATTCAAGTCCCTTCTCATGGACCTCCCTAACTATATTTATATGCTTAATGAAGAGTTAGGGTCAAACAAAAAGTAGTTACAACTGAAGGAGTCAGTTGCATAACTACCCAAACTACCCGAATTTCAAAATACGTATTTTTTTGACATTTTCAGGAGGTGTATGCGGGTTGCAGAAAAAACAGTTGCATACAAGAGGAGATATACATGGGTTGCAATGTAGAAATTCACGTATTTAAGGTGTACGCGACTATTATATATAGAAAATCGCGTACGTACGTGGGTTTCCTTAAGGAAACTCTCGTACACATCAAAAAAGCACATTTTTAGAGTAATTCTGGGCATTTTCAAACTTTGGTGTCTTCTGGAAAGTTTTAGATAACATAGATACCTTTCCAATGGTGTAGAGATGAGGTCAAAAGGAGTTACAAAAATCTAGATATGGGTTTTCCAAGTTAGGTGTTTTTTCAGTGACTTTTAATGACTTTCATGAAGTGTCGACATGCGACGAAATCATGGGAAAGTGGTCACAAGAAGAGATGTGTCATTTTGAGCTATAAAATATGCCCCATAATGTATGAGGTTAGAGGGGAAGATGATGGCCAAAATACATTATAAAGGAAACAATAGAGTATGGAGAGAGCATAGAATCCAAGATCAAAAGGCTTGAACAAAGGTACTTGAAAAAGAGATAAATGTCAGACAAAACTGATCCCTGGGACATACAAGTCCATATACAAATCATATCCATAAAGATACAGGTGGATCCAACATATGTATAACTAATGATACTATCACGGTCACTCAATATGCAAAAAGGCACCATATCAAATCTAAAGGATTCATGGCCACAAATGAACAAGGTGGATCCATGCTCAACAATAGATCATAGCCACAAGAATACAAGGTGGATCTATGTCTCAGAAAAATGCCATATAAAATGTAACAAGGTCTAGTGCAACTTGGGCAATAGAAAAAGATGATGATGCTACTGTTGGCCCAAGGTCTTCAATCCAAACCTACCCAAAAGGTACGAATCCTAAACATGTGAATAAAGGAGTTGAGGTCAAACATGGAGGAAACCGTTTGATTACCGATCAATGATGAAAATCGTTAACAAATGTGAGGGAAACCACCATTAATTAAAATGGTCCCCAAGGTACCTAGTACATTCTAACAAGTGTGAGTACAAGGACTTGAAGTCAAACACTTGAAGAATCCATTGAGTAGGAGACATTAAGGTATTCCCACTACCCAATAGCGAGGGAAATTTCCACTGATGACTGCAATCCCCAAGGTACTGTCATAAAAATCTAAATCTCATTCCCAGAGCAAGATGTGTTGCAGTCGATAGGAAGAGTTCCGTTGGAAGGAAGGGATTACGACATCCTTCATCATCCAACATGAGGTAAGTCAAAGACTAATTGGATATGGAATTGGTACTGAATTTCACGACAAGGACTGCCAAAGACATGATGTAATGAATTGATACTAGGGAATGGCTGGCACAAAAGGTCAAGGCAACTGCAGAATGGCCGACAAAGGTTTAATCCTTGAACAGTAAGCATGACACAAAAGTGGCTTAGGCAGATTTTGACACAAAAGTACCAACGACACAAATCTGCAATGTAGGAGACATTGACAGATTCCCCATGTAATTGGAAAAGAGACCAATTGGAGGAGTAAGAAACTCTGAATCAGGATAAGGTCAAAATACTAAGACCCAACTGTTGATAGAATAAAAAACTGGTGCTTTGTTCAAGGAAACAAGAATTGCTGCCATGATGTAAAAAGCATGTGAATGAACTTCCCTTCCCCTCTTTCTTGTAAAGGTTTAACGAGTCCAAGAAAGCAAACTCGGGACCATCTTAATTTTTGGCAAGCTCAAAGAAAAGACAGAAGAATGCTTGATAAAGCACTGATTCGTGGATTTTACAAGCCCAAACTAGTACATGCTCAACGGTGTTTTCATAGTTTAGAGAGTCTGAAAACTCCAAAGAAGACTCTAGGGGGGTGCTTTTTCGTACAATTTAGTCTCCTGAGGCTAGAAAAGTATAAAACAAACCATAGAAGAACTCTCTTAGCTTCCAAAGAAGTAAAGCACACCTTTTTTGTATTTAGTCAGGAAGGTCTGAAAAAGGTTAAATTACCACCTACCCAACGCTCCTTCAAAAGCAGCATATAGCCTGAGTTTTACGAGTGTGAAGGAAGGCAAGATCACTCGGAAAGATCCATTTGATTACAAGAAATGGGGCTTACAACAGTAAACTCGATGCTTTGTTCTTTAGGGTTTAACGAGCATGACAAAGGCATAAAGTACACTCAGAATCTTTTTCACATTTAGGTCCAGAGCACAAAAAAGAGAAAACTAAGCTCATACCGGGGGTTCCTTTTCCATAAATTTAGTCCCTTAGGTCTGGAAAAGTGATAAACCTATGCCTAAAAATACTCTTCTCAATTCCAAATAAAAGAGAGTGTTCCTTTCTCATATTATTCCACATGGCCCGAGAAAGTGATAACCTACCACCAATGTGGATGCCCATTCACATATTCTTAACGAGCCTGAATAGAAAAGTTTACTCGTTAGTCAATTCTATTTTGAGGAGTCAGACTTGTGCCTAAAGAAACTCAATATCTTTCCCATGAAGTTTTAACGAGTTTGGAAAATTCAACTCGTGGCATCCTTACTGTTTTTAACAAGCTCGAAGGAGAGCAAAATAATGTTCTATATGCAAGGAGACGAGTGTCATAGGTAGGTGAAACTAGTTCCAAGTGCAAGGAAGAAACCTATTCATAATACAAGGAAAATGAACAAGATAAATACACTCAGGGAAGGTCTCCTCAAGGTAAAGGGTGTCAAGTTGCAAAGGCAAAATGATACAAAGCTGAGCGATGATGAGTTCTTATACAACGAGCTAAAAGAGTGGAAGCCGAAATTAGGCTCATAAGCATGAGCAGGGCACATGAAAATGCAATTACAGCTTGAACAAAAAGACAAGGCCAGTAAACAGTTGTGAATCCAACTAAAAATCCTGTCTCTAAGAAACAACAACATCAAAATCATATTCAGAAGAAAATATCTGATGCAGGTCACTTTGGCATAAACACATGTGACTTTGCTATCTTCTACAAAAGGGAAAGTCAGGTCAGAATCGACCGAAGAAGATTCTATAGCACCAAGGCTTGAGGGTTTATAATCAGTAAGATCAACCTCAAAAGGAGAGCAAAAATCAACAAGGGAGATAGAGTCTGCAAAAAAAAACTCAGTATCATGGGAGTTGAAAAATTCATAAGAAAAATCAAACTCATCAGGATCACTGACTTGCTGTTCGAAGGAAGAGTCAAAAGACTCAACAACACCAACATAAGAAGACAGGTTAGCCTTACTAGGCAAATCAGGGTTAGACTTAGTCACAACTGAACCAACATCCAAAAGAAGATCATATTGTATCAAAGACTTTAGGAAGACTTCATCCGAAGGAAGGAGATCATCCAAGATAGGACACATGTCTAAACTTTCAAATGGATTGACAGAGTGGAGAGAAGGCTCCACAGTGTGTACAAGATGATTCACCTGGTCAACTGCTGGGACCAAGTCCCGAGAAGGTAAACATGAAAATAGAGGATGCTTCTCAGTAGCAATTGAATGTAAAGGACATGAGGCCACATAGCTCAGCTATGGTGGGTAGTGTCTATAGAAACACTGGGAATCAATAAAGGATAGACCTGGTCTCTAGTTGGGTCAGGAGACGGATCAAGAAAATCCAACTGATCGATAGTGACAATTTCTTCACCATGATTAAAGTACATCACATGAAAGAATGTTGACGCCACAGCTTGCATGGCATAGACATAATCACGTCCAAGGAGCATATTGAAGTCCAAGGGGTCTTCAATCATCATGAAGTCAACTAAGACGGTCTTCCCACCCAAAGTAACATGTGTTTGAGCAAGAATTCCCAAGGCTATATAAGTTCTTCTATCAAATTCTAGTAATTGACTAGCAGTCGACACAAGGCTGGGAGATCCCATGCCTCGCCAAGCACGAGCAGATAAGATACTAATTGAGGCTCCTTCATCAACAATACAACAAGCAATCGTGTATGATTCAACTTTGACCTTTATCTGGAAAGGTGCATCAGAAGGAAGGCGTGGCTCAACTAGGCTATCCCAATCAAAGGAAGCAATCCGAGAGCTTGGTGGGGGTCGATCCGAAGTGATTTTAGTTCCCCCTTGTTCAGTAAGTTCTGAACTGGTAGTGAATAAAATGTGACTAGAAGACACTTCACTCTCCAAAGGAAGAGTGGGATTGATCGATAATGGAATCGATTCAACCACTTCGTGAAAGTCACTCTCCGAAGGGAGAGTGGGATTGACCAAACATGACATTGGTTCAATCACATCAGGATCACTCTCTGAAAGAAGAGTGGGATCGACCAAAGATGATATTGGTTCGACCACTTGAACAACCAAATGTTGAGTAGGTTGTTGAGAAACTATAGGTTGTTCGGGAGAAGGAAATTCTTGACTCTCGGACCACACTCTTCACACCTCTGCGATAGCAGGGCACTGGTGAGTAAGATGATCTCCCTCACATAACTTACAAGGGAACTTAAGTTTTCACTTCAAACAACCAGTTTTCTCAGCGGTGTCAACATGACTAGCAGTGGTTGACTGTTTTCTCTCAGCATGAGCTACAGAGGCTGAGAGTTTTCCCCCAACATGACCACCAGAGGCTGGGTGATTAGGTCCAATCTGACTAAGAGAGGCTGGTTGTTGAAAAACTTCAGAATGTTAAAAAATGGGATGACCATGAAACCAAACTCTTCGCACCTTCATGATAGAAGGGCATTTATAGGTAAGGTGGTCTCCCTCACGAAGCTTACAAGGGAACTTGGGCTTGTGTTTTGAACAGGTAGTCTTTTCAACAATGTCAACATGATTTGTAGTGGTTGATAGATTGTCTTCAGCATGAACCACAGAGGCTGAAAGACTTCCCCCAGCATGACCTGCAGAGGTTGAGAGACTAGGTCCAACATGACCTACAGAGGTTGAACGAGCACCACTAGCATGAACAAAAGAGGCTGAAAGACTTCCCCCAGCATGAATTGCAGAGGCTAAGAGACTGGGTCCAACATGAATTACAGAGGTCAGACGAGCACCAACAACATGAAAAACAGAGGCTGAATGGTTAGGATCGACATGCTTTGCAGCATTTGAGTGTGAGTCCCCAGCATGAACTACAGAGGCTAAGTGGATGGATCCAACATGACTTGCAGAGGTTGGATGGGGGGATTCAACTTGAACATCAAAGGTTGAACAGGTTCCCTCAGCATGAACTACAGAGGCCGAGTGACTGGATCCAACGTGACCTGGAAAGGTTGGAAGGATCCCACCAGCATGATGAACAGAGGCTGGATGGTGAAGATCAACTTGACTTGCAAAGGTTGAGTGCTTAGATCCAACATGACCTGCAGAGGTTGCATAAGTGCCCCCAGCATGAACTGCAGAGGCTGGGTGGATAGGTTCAACTTGACTTGCAGAGGTTGAACAACTGCCCCCTTTCTTATGTGCCTTCTTCTTATTCCTCCTTCTTTTACTCCTTTTAGACTGTCAGTTACTAGTATCAGTACTTTCACCACATGAGGTAGAAGGAGGAGGAGAATCAACTACAGGTGAAGGGGAAGCAGTGTTTTGATGCCCTTGATATAAGGATCTTACTCGAGAAGCACTAGGAGCATTCAGGACAGTTGGAGTGGAAAACAACCACACCGGTATCCCTAGGGTGAATCCAGGTAGATTCAGGGTGGCCATCAAGGGAACACCAACATTCCTCATGAGAGGAATAGTACAAGGAGTTCCCAGCATGGGGATCTCTTGGTTGGTGTTCAAAGGGGTGTTAGCCATAGTTTCAAACAATAAAACAAAGTCTGAGGTTGATAGGAAACCAAAAGTACAAAGCACACACCTAAAGGAAGACTAAGTACAGACAAACCACACAACACTCACTAACAAATTCCTAAAGCCAAACAGACAAACATGTATAAGATATGCTTCCTAGAAGAAAGTTGATAGATAGTTACTTGGAATCCCTGTAGATGTTCTTAGGCACAAGTGGAGGAATCACCCACCGCCCTCCCACACCTTCTACCGGGGTTACCTTCCAAGCCCGTCTAGGGTCAACCAGAAATAGCCTTCCGGTGTACCTATGTATGAACCCTAGATGTCAAAGAGGCTAAAGGCTACCTAACTATATTGACAGTCTGGGGGGACAGTCACAAGCTTGGTTCATATGAATGGGCAGGGTAACAAAGCCTGAAACCCTATCTAAGACAGAATCCCCAAATGCCCAAAAACCTTGGTCTATGCTTTGACAAGGAATCAGATGGTTATCTCCTTAGTCCAAGTCTCCACGCAGCCTCATCCTTAACTACCGTTTGAGAGGAGCTTCCCAGATACAATCAACATAGAAAAGGGTTTACCTAGTGATTGGCCAACTATGTCTGAAATTTTAACACTTGTGGGGAGTTTAAACTCCCTATCCCACAAGTCTAGCCTGAGCTAGTTGGTGTATGACCCTATAAAATAAAACTTACTACTAATTTTTAAATTATATCATTTATTTTAAGGGATGTTTTTAGTCAGAGGGTAAATGGTGTGAAACTTATGTGGTGTTTTGACTCAAAGTTGAAACAAAATGACTAAGCAAAGAGAAATGAAATGCAAAAAGCAAAAAGTATTCTCTTTCTTTTTTAAGTAGAAACTTGAAAGCCACAAAAGAACAAATTCTTTTTATTTTTTCAAAAATAATGATATGCAGTGCATTAAATACAAAACTCTAATCTACATGCATATTAAAACACTATATTTTATTTTTATTTTTCTTTTATAAATGCAAAAGAAATACAACCTATCAACTAATGCAAGCAAGTAGTGTAAGCAAAGGAAATAGACAACTACTCTACACCCCACAAACAAACCCTAGGTTTCCCTAAAGTTGGATATAACCTCTCTTGGAAGGAAGGCTCACAAAAGTGAACAAGACAACCACTTTGGAATGAAGTGACTGAGCAATAAGACTGACATAAACAAAGGTCAATAAGTCCCAAGTATCAATCTAAACCTACAAACAGAGGTTTCTCAGTACCTTGTCCAACAAGGTCAATCCAAAGAAGGAGGTGGGGAGGGGAAGGCAGCAAAAAAAGTTCAAAGTCTTGAGAGAGACTCACAAGATAGACAAAGAGCACCTAACAGAGATAAAACAACCTCTCAGGAGTCATGCACATACAGAGGACCCTTGAAGACCCTACAAATAGCCCTCAAATCACCCAAAAACCCTAAAAAATGATGAAAGAACACAAATTAAGATGCATACACGAGTTGCCTTAAGGCAGGTCACATATGACACATGGGTTGTAGGTAGTGCAAGTCGCGTATACAACACAAACACACAACTGTTTGGCCTGAAAGTCGCGTATGGATGACAAAAGGCACAAAAAGGGTCAAAAAAATGACCTAGGAAGGCAGGAAAGGTGTTCCAAAAAACTCAAAAGGTGTTCCTAACTTGTAAGAAGGACTTGAAACCTTACAAAAGGCTGGAAGAAATAAAGAGAAACCCCAAACAGACAAGGTTCTCTCCAATGGATTCGCCAATTCTGTTGTAAAGGAAATTTTCCTATGGCTAGGGTTTAAGAGGCCATCAACGTAATGGGGTTGAAAGAGAGATGCAAATGGTTCAACAAGTATATATAAGCAAGATTAAGAGATTATAATGGTTCATACCTTAGCCAAATGAAGGTTGATCCAAGTAGCCCTTCAATCCTCTTCTTGCTCCTCTTGCTCCTCTTGCTCCAAGAGACCTGCAAAATGAATTATACCTTCCTCAAACCAATATTACCACATATAAATTAATGATAATCAAAGAAACATGAAATAATAATCTAATTAACATCATCATATGATCATAAACAAAGATTCAATCACACATTGAACAATAATTTGGAAGAAGAAGGACATCACATCTTTATTAATCTTGAAAACAAGTACAAGTATACCTTCTCTTCAAGTTCGGCACCTCACAAAACCTTGATCTGGTTCTGCTGCTTCTCTTCTCCAAGGAACTTAGCCTCCAAGCTCTGCAACACAAGGAGAATGCTTCTAGGGAAAAGGTGTGGGAAACGAGAGTCCCAATTCCTCCAGCATAATGATGCAAAGATTCAAGTCCCTTCTCATGGACCTCCCTACCTCTATTTATATGCTTAATGAAGAGTTAGGGTCGAAGACAAAGTAGTTACAACTGAAGGGGTCAGTTGCATAACTACCCGAACTACCCGAATTTCAAAATACATATTTTTTTGACATTTTCAGGAGGCGTACATGGGTTGCATAAACAACAGTCGCATACAGAAAGAGGTATACGTGGGTTGCAATGTAGAAAGTCATGTATTTAAGGTGTGTGAGAGTATTATATATAGCAACTCACGTACATATGTGGGTTTCCTTAAGGAAACTTTCATACACATTAAAAAAGCTCATTTCTAGGGTATTTTTGAGCATTTTTAGACTTTGGTGTCTTCTAGAAAGTTTTAGCTAACACAAATACCTTTCCAACAGTGTAAAGATTTGGTCAAATGAAGTTACAAAACTCTAGATATGGGTCCAAGTTAGGTGTTTTTTCAGTGACTTTTAGTGACTTTCATGAATGGTCATCATGGACATGTCGACATGCGACGAAATCATGGGAAAGTGGTCACAGGCAGAGATGTGTCATTTTGAGCTATAACATCATGGATTCACCAAGTTGACACCATATGAAGTAGTGTATGTCCAAAATCCCTTTTTCTTTATTTCCTATGTACAAAGTACCTCTAGGTTTTCAATACTAGACAACACACTCCACACCAAAGCATATTTCTTTGCACTCTATGTCTCAAAACATAATGAAACAACATCCAAATTGACATTTCTATGAGCACTCCTTTAAAGTTGGGGATCAAGTGTTTCTTTAACTCCAAAATTATGATAAAAAAACGATCAAGGGGCATATCCACTAAAATATCGCTCTGAAGTTTTATGGACCCTACACCATCCTCCAGTGCTTTGGACAAGAGGCCTACAAGCTCATTTTTCCTGACCACTCCAAAATTCATCCCACCTTATCTCTTGACTACTTTTTTTGGGTTCTAATTGTGAAGTGGAGACCAACTTAACTAAATTGGATGAGGAAGGCTCCATTTGGATGCAACCGGTATCAATATTCACTTCCAAGAAACACAAATTACACATGCACACAATCAAATAAGTTTTGATCTAGTGGAAATATATTATTCCAAAAGATACCACTTGGGAACTACATACATTTCACAAGAATTTATTCACGTTCAACGTTGAGGACAATTACATTACATTTGAAAGGGGATCTCATGTTAGGGTCCTACTCTAACCCACCTTACTTTAGGATTCACTCATACATTATTTACAACCATATATTTTAAATAAGGCCAAATAAGTTAGTGTTCAACAGTCAATGTAAAAAAAAGGTCTCCTTATTAATAAAGACCCACTAGGAAGTTGATACTTGTTAATTATTTGACCATGTCAAGTAGTTAGGGTTTTGGATTTGGGAAGCGTATTTAAAGAGTTACAAGGCTATACAGGGTTCTATGGATAATCACTGTAATGGATCTTTACTCAAGTCATAAAGGTCCCTACCTCAAGGGGCATGTGAACATTACTTCCCAAAGTTATTCTCATAATATAAATCTTATTTCCTGCCATATTTATCTTCCTATTGTCTAATGTTTCTTGTTCTTCTTTTTAAATTCTAGTTTAATGAATCTTAACCTCTATATATACTGTGTTGCTTTAAGTTTTAGGTCTAAATAAAAGCAAACAACGCCCATAAGAATAATCAACAATTAATGCAAACATTAAGAGGAAAATTGATTCTGGAATACAATGTCCTCAAATGTATAGGTTTTGACTTTAGTACTTAAATAGCCTTGTAAATCTTCCAGAACACCATTGAGATAAAAGTTACAGAAACCCAAGTTATTAATAGCTTTCAACTGGCATAAGAATAATCAACAATTAGAGAAAAACATTAAGAGGAAAACTGATTCTAGAATACAATGTTCTCAAATGTATATGTATTGAATTGGGTACAACAAATGTTCGTTTATAGACACATTCCTCTTTCAAGATTAGATTAAATAGGATTTTTTTAATATGTCCAACCAAATACCTTAATTTGAAAAATGGTAATTATGAACATTGATCTTAGTGAAATCCTAAATTCTTTCTATTTTCTTACATGCAACTAAGGTAATAAGGAAAATATTAGTTATTGTAATTGTATTTTGTCTATGCAAAATAATAAATCACACAACTTTAAACCATTGTGCATTGTAATTCAATATGATGGGATATTATTAAGAGATATCATGTCGGCCATAGAGGTTAAAAATAACAATAAGAGAGTTTGGTGCATGCTCAATTCTAGAAACTAGCTTTGACATACAATTCTAATTTGAAAATACTTTTATAATCAACCTTTGTGCATGGATATTTCCCAAATATGTCAACATGAAGAGGGTCTTGTCTGTATAAATTCATGTTAGCATATTTTTCAATAGTGGTTCCTTGTATCTTTTATAATTTGAGAGAGGAAGGTTGATAACCTTTTACGGTTTGAGAGAAGAATATTTAGGTATTGATGTTTGGGAGTACAATTAGAAAATACCATGAACAAAAATAACCAAAATTTGAGCAATCAAATAACATTTTGATTAACAATGGTTTATAGGAGGTTAGTCATGACTACAATGTGATAGAAAACAATTTTATTGACTCTATGGTCTTTTCTAAAATAATCAAGAACAATATGGAAAAATATTCCTTTCAAGAAGATATTGAAGCCTTTTAACCCCATTCTATTTAGAGCACCTCAAATCCTTAATTTTTTCCCTCTCTCCTTTCTGACTCCCAAATCAACTCTCTCTTCTATCCATCCCTTGATCTATCCTAAGGGTTTCATGATGCCTCAAATATTCTAACATATTGAACTATGGTGTGGCCTCAAGGAAAAATCACAATCCCTTTATGAGTGTGATCGAAGGGAGGAGTGAATGCCTAAGAAAATAGGAAGAGAAGTGTACAAAGAAAAATTAAGAGAATACACAATAAACAAGGAAAACAATTTGGCTTTCAATCCTCCATTGTGAATATAATCATTGGAAATAAGTAGCATATTTTGAGTAAAATTTCAGTGATGTAGTATGTGATAGAATCATGAGCAACTCATGTCACGTCCCCAACTCTTCGACCGACGAAGAGGACGCGACTGAACGTACTAACTAAGAACTTGGGCTAACCAAGTCCCGTGAAGTTAAACATGTACATAATAAAATATATGGTAATGCATGCTGATGAAAATATGTTAACATACATAAATAATATACATGTGCAGATGCATGATTTATTTAACATACATCAGAAGCAACCGCATGTCATCATACATTCACAACATATAAGCATTCATCATGTTCATTCATAAAATAATACAGTTGCAAGGATTTAAGCACAAGAATACTTATCTTCAGGAAATCTTGCCCCGCAACCAGCTACATCACTGCAACGTTCCACCCAACCGTAGGCCAGTATGCTCGTCAATCTCTCAGCAACATTTCCACCCCCGAGCTGGGAATGATTCGACAGGGTTTAAGGGAAATTAGCAAGCTCATGCGTAACCAGGGGTATACAACTTAGCCAATCCAACACAGTTGGGTTTATCAGGTCATAATCCAACCAACATTGTGGGTTTAGCAGGCTATTTAGGGAACTAGAGAAACTGGTTGCTAAGCTAGTGGGCTCGTTGAAGAGTTATAGACCTGTACAACTAGGTTTAACAAGCACGCTTAGGCTCCATTTCTACTCCAAAATAGTCCAAGACCAACAAACACATAATACACAGCAAAACGTAGCTCCGAGATTTGAGGGAAGCACCACCGCCGAGCAAAACCTGGACGAAAACTAAGTAATAGACAACCTAGACTGAGCGATTCGAATCCAGAGTTGTTTATGTCCCTATAGTGGACAAAACGACTCAACAAAAAACCTACTACAAACCAAATTCGCACAGATGACAACCACAAATTCTCCCCTACATAAGAAGAAGGAATACGACCACTATTGTGAAGGTTTCTAACACATGCACAGACTTTCCCCAACATCCAACGATTCAGAACCAGACCAAAGCTTGAAGAGAACTACACTCAGCCACACGTAAGGAAAAATGAGTGTCTCCATGACTGTTCAATGGCCCCTCTCTCCCCCCCGTGTGAGGACTGCATTCCCTCCCTTGGTGGAGTATGCGTGTGGGAAAAGGACAGGAAGTCCTGCCAACCACACGACTACCCATGCATACATTTCCCAAGGGTAATTACTACCCAAAAAACTATGGAAGAATTAAAATGGTTGGTGGATGAGACAAGGAAGGGTGAATGATACAGAAAGGTGGCTGACAGCTAGAGGGTTCACCGCTTGAAATTTGGCTATTCCCCAATGGCTCCCAAGGGATAGACATCCCCCCACCCTTAACCTTAGGAAATCATGCACTTTTCATCATTGTTGCATAGACATAGCTGGTTGTAGGTATTTTAATTAATTTTTCATATGTACATGGTGTCCAACATTATAACGTGCATGGCTAGCACAAATTACCATCGGCATCGCCATAACACAATATGACAATCAATGGTGGGGAGTTTTCCTAGCTCCACACCATGATTAATTACAATACATATACATCATATACATTCAATTCAAGTGGGGTCAAAACCGGGGTGTTACATTCCCCTCCCCCTTCAATAGCACTGTCCTCAGTGCTTTACAAAACTTGAACCAACAAAAAGCTACACTGGTATCGCCTCAGTGCTCCAATACTTAGGAATACTTATAAAGTTTACACATCCAAAATTTCAAAATTTTTGTAGATATGTCCTACATTCTATCATTTACTCTGAACTTTCAGGACCAAGTCCTTTGGCTTCCACAAGATTCTCCTACGAATTCTAAGCTTTCAGCTCATCCACAAGTCTGGGAACCTTATGGTTGTTACCCTCTTGATGTTCCCTTGTTGGGCAGTCCTGGCGGCAATGATGTCCTCCACATTTCCAGCATTTTACTGGCTGGAATATTTTCACCTCCTGGAACATTTCTTAATGGCTCGCTTGGATGAATGCTTCTTCATTGATCCACTTTCCTTTCCCTTACATATTTCTTTCATAATGCTTTTTGCCTCCCTTTGCAGACAAATAGAGTCCTACAAAACCTTGTGGTTCATCTCATTCTTCCTTTTCTGTATCCTGAGCATCTCTCCAATATTTTCTTGGGTCTTGGAAATTGTTTGAAGGAGACTTCTGGCCAAGTCCAATAGCCTTTGGTCTATTTCCATGGTCAATGTGCACCACTGGATTTCACTTTTCTCACCTGTGAAATGCATCATTGTAATTATGTTAGGTCAAGCAGAATATAAACATTATAAGCAGTCAATTAATTTCCCAGTTCCGGGTTCTATCCATGAGAATTTCATGCTTCCCCAACGGGAACATCAAATCATTATTGTCCATTCTTTGACGGGGAAGTAACTACCTCAGCATTCACAATTTATTTCAAGCAATTAAACACATTCTACTTTCAGCCATACATGCATTCAACAATTTTCTGTTTTATTTTATTTTATTTCTATTTTTATTTTTATAATGCATCAATAAATAAATAAAAAGGAAGGAGAGAGTAGTAAGAGTTTTTCTCCTCTTCATCTTGTTCCATTCCAAAACCCACACCACCACTGTGGTGTTCCTACTCCTAGCCTCTTTTACTTTATCATGAATGCTTGACCAACCCTTCTTGGCTATGACACTTAGTGTCTATGGTCTATTCCAGACTTCTCAACCATGGAGTCCCTCCACGTGGTTTGTCTACAACTCTTGGATGCTAGGACCCACATAGTCTCAGTAGCACCTTCTTCATTACTGCTCATGTTGAGCTCTTTAGGACAGTCACATGTCCACATGCATCTCTGATGCCATCATAGTCCTAGCTCCCAATGATACCTACACTCAAACATTGAATCGATTCACATGTTTAGTTTACTCTCATAGGGTTTATTTCTAAATAGGAGTTTAGAACATCGTGACAAAATCATATACATATGTATATTCATAAGCAAGAAGATGCAAGATAACCAAATACTTATCTGCATTGGGAATTCCCTCTCTGGTCCACAGGGTGCTGCTTTGTAGGCCTTGGGATCACCTATGGACTTGGATGTTAGGACAATATCTGGGCTGCTCCACAACATCAAATAATTAATGTCCAACCAGTACACCTTTACGCCAACATGGAAGGAAACTTCACCATGACCATTTCTAGGTCAAGGCTCTACTATGAAGCCCTAGGCATATGACAACCTCATTTCAACAACACCTTCACAACCCCTCATCATAATCCCCACAACCTCCACAACATCCTCCTCAAAATCCCTTACACCCTCCACAACATCCTCATATACATATCAACCTTTAAACCGTAACCCCTCACAACCACCTTTTTCTTTGCTCCTTTAGTGTGCAACACCAAATTGCATCTATTTATCCTGATAACACAAGTAGTATAAGCAAACTCATCAGCGTTAGTGTTCCAAAACTGTAACCATATTTTGTAACATTCACTATTCAAGTATTGAAACACCAGGAATGCGTCCACTCACTAGGGTGTAGCCAATATTGAAAACCCTATCATGACCCGACATCGGGGAAGTGTGCACCCTTTTTCGATGTGAGCCATGTAAGTCCTACTCACACTCAAGTAGTCTGTCGTAATGGAATTAAAATCAAAACATGCTCTGCATATTTACTCGAACAATTAGACATGCATATTCTTAGCTAGGGTCACATAACACTTATCCATTTACAGATGCAATCTTTCTTCATCAATGAGGAATGGCGGCTCCCTTCTCTGAGTTGACAGTCCCTTGGTTTGTCGTCCCAACTCCTCTTTACCTTTCATATACCACATATGTCTTACTGAGATAATCTTTACCATCTCACTCATATTGTTTACCAATCATGTAGTGTAGATGGGACATTACCAAAATGTCCAATGGAGTTTCACCTGAAACCCATTTCCAAGATATGGGATCCTTCCCATGAAGTTTGGCTCCTGTAGGCCATCACACATGGTCTTCCTGCAATGTGCAGTTCTGGAACACCTATCAAGTAGCCAAACAGTCAACATCATTTAACAAAACAATTCAATCTGAGGTCATCAATGGCACTAACAATTAAATCCAATAGGAATTTGCAACTCTTTCTACTACATAAATTTATTTGCTTAGCAATGAGGTCATCCTCATATTGTTTATCTCTTGTAAGCGGCACCACTCCGCCCATTATAATATATGCTCACTAGAATAGCATGAACATCCACTTACAACATGTCCTCCTGAAACAATTCTATGCAAGCCAATGATGATTAGTAATTATCAGCAAATTCTTAAGTCTGAAATTTACAAGTCCAAATTGACAATCCGTTCTGCACATAAACTATTTTTACAACCATGAGACTCCTCTCATGAGGTTTGTCTCTTTCACCTGATACATTCCAGCCTTCATCATGGACTTACCTACATTTCCATGCCCAAAAAAATCTACTTGAAATATGAATTTCAATCAACCAAACACTTTGTAAGTCTCTATGCATATAATATTTTCATTGTTGCAACAATCATTGAAGCATTTTCAGAATTATAACACTCCATAATTCAAACACTTCCCACTGTTAACATATCAATATCACCATACTCATTTACTTCACGTGAATAATTATCATACTAAATTGCAAGGTACAACCACATCATTTATGCAGTTTAAATGAAACTTTTAGATACCCATTATTTCACAGTCATATCATTTATACAACTTTTCCCTTCCATAGAGAATTCCGGCAACCCATCAATCATGACTATCCTCTTCATGTACTTACTGTTCTGCATCAACACCTCATTTCATTCATTATTTGTTTTCAATAACACACGCACCATCCCTATGCATTCATGCAATACATCACAACATGTGCACCCACACTTATGCAACATGTGCACCCACACTTATGCAAGGACATTTACAACATTTACTCAAACTTTTCATATGCATCCACTCAATGCATAACTACAAGATTTATAAAATCTCTTAATGCATAACCACTCAATGCTACCTTGTATTGATTCATGAATACTATGCATTCAAACATATTATGGCCTAACCATGGCTACCTCATATAGGATGCATTACTATAATCAAGACCACCAGTCCTTACTTGTTTTAGGTTGTTAAGCTCATAACAACATACACAGGGAATGATATATATATA
>LPNX011083306.1:20247-35530 GCA_001517045.1 Pseudotsuga menziesii
GCCAAGGCATTACATAAGAAGAAGTTGGTTATGGAAAAGAGGATCATTGCATATTCTATCAAGGATCACCTCATTCCTCAGGTGTCCTCCCTCAAGACACCTAAAGCCATGTTTGGTGTCCTAATCAAATTGTTTGAAGGGAAGAACATCAATTGGAAGATGACTCTAAGGAACCCATTGAAGAATGTCAAGATTCAGAATGAGGATACCATCCAGTCATATTTCACAAGGGTCTCCCAGATCAAAGAAAAACTAGAAGCTATAGATGAAGAAGTGGAGAATGCAGAAATTGTGATGAAAACATTGAATGGCCTCCCTAGGTCATGGGATTCTTTCATCCAAGGAATCTATGCTAGAAAGAAGTTGGTCAAGTTCAGTAGACTGTGGGAAGAATGTTCTCAAGAAGAATCTCGAATAGCAACTTGAGAAGAAAATATGGGAAGTGAAGATCAAGCTCTCACAGTACACTCGAAGAAAGGAAGAAGGGAAAATCATCATCACCAAGGTAAGCATTCTCATCAGAAAAATAATTTTGTAAGAAGGGATATATCCAGACTCAGATGTTATACATGCAATGAAATAGGACACTTTGCTAAAAATTGTCCCAAGAATAGGAATGGATCCAAGAAGAAGAGGAACTCCAAAAGAAGACATCATGCTCACACTGCTGAGGATGAGGATCCTCCCAGGAAGAGAGTAAAACAAGAAAGTGAAGACTCTTCAAGTGAAGATGAATATTTTCTGATCTCCGCTCTCACGAGAACTGTCACTCATGGAAGCAAAGATTGGATTATTGACAGTGGGGCTTCCAAGCACATGACAGGTTTGAAGGAATCCTTTGAGAACCTATCCGAACATAATTCACCCCATAAGGTGAAGCTTGGGGATGACTACCAATATCCCATAAAAGGTAGTGGTGAATCCTCCTACAAGCTAGACTCCGGAAAGTCTGTAAAAATGAAAGATGTCTTGCTTGTACATGGACTGAAGAAGAATCTTCTATCCATATCAGCATTAGATGCAAAAGGCATGAGGGTTTCATTTGTAGATGGCTAAGTCCTCATGTGGCCAAGAGGAAATACTATTGATGTTGCAATAGTGATTGGAGAACAAGAAGGAGATTTATACAAGTTGAAGAGCCATCCAGAATGAGCTATGGTCCATGACACAGTAGAGCCAAATGAAATTTGGCACAGAAGGCTTGCACATGTGCATTACAGAGCACTACCACTTGCAAGCAAATTTGTTGAAGGTATTCCAGAAATTCAAGCAAAACATAAAGGGGTCTGCAAAGGATGCGAAAGGAAAGAACACAAAGAAGACATTTCCAAGTAGTGAAAGAAAAGCAAAAGGAATCTTGGAAATCAACCACTCCGATGTTTGCAGAGAAATGTCATCAAGTTCACTAAGCAGGTATGTATACTATGTTTCTTTCATTGATGACTTTTTTAGGAAGACATGGATTTACTTCATGAAGAACAAAGATGAATTTTTCAGCAAGTTCAAGGAATTCAAAGCCTTGATCAAGAACCACATAGAAAAGAAGATCAAAACTTTTCGATCAGATAATGGCAGAGAATTCACATCAAATGAATTCAAAGACTTATGCAAAGAATCAGGGATTAAGAGGGAGTTGTCCACTCCTTACAATCCACAATAGAATGGAGTTGTAGAAAGGAAGAATAGAACCATCATGGAAGTTGCGAGAGCAATGCTTCATGATCATGATCTTCCTATGCATATATGGGAAGAAGCAGCCAAAACAGCGGTGTATGTACAGAACCGTACTCCACACAGAGTACTCGAGAACAAGACTCTTGAAGAAGTATTCTCTGTAAAGAAACCAAAAGTCAACCATCTCAGAATATTCAGTTGTCCAATGTACATACACATACCAAAAGAAAAGAGAACAAAACTAGATCCTTCAGGAAAGAAGGGTATATTTGTGGGATACTCTGAAAGCTCGAAAGCTTATAGAGTATACTTCCCAGGATTCAAGAAGATTGATATCAGCAGGGATGTGACATTTGATGAAGACACAACTTACAACAAATTCAGAAAGAGACCTGTTGAAGATACGGAAGAAGCAGAAGCACCCAGAATTCATGATACAACCATGAATGAAGAAGATTGAGAATTTGAAGAACCACAAAGACCTGTAGATCCACCTTCAGAAAAGAATCCTCACAAGAGGAAACCTGGTTGGGTACGAGAAGTTATCTAAGGTGCGGAAAGATATGGGGCTCAAGAAGAGAATCACAGAGAAAGAAAGAGAACCAAATCTTGCTCCGGATATGTAGCTTTACTATGTCATGTTATCAATAAATAACCTTCCAACTATAAAGAAGCGGCAGAACAGAAAGAATGGAAGGATGCTATGATTGAAGAGTATCAATCGATCATGAAGAATGATGTTTGGGATGTTTTCCCAAGACCAAAAGGGAAGTTGGTTGTAACTTCCAAATGGATCTATAAGATCAAGCATGCTACAGATGGTAGCATAGAGAAATATAAGGCAAGATTTGTGGCTCGCGGTTTCTCACATAAAGAAGGAATAGATTATGAAGAAACCTTTGCACCTGTACCCAGATACACTTCCATCAGATCGGTACTTTCTTTGGCTGTAGTAATGAAATGGAATATACACCAAATGCATGTCAAGACTGCTTTCTTAAATGGTGTAGTGGAAGAGGAAGTGTATGTAGAACAGCCACTCGATTTTGAGACACATGACAGGGAGTCTCATGTGTGCAGATTGAAGAAAGCCCTGTATGGTTTGAAACAGGCACCCAGGACATGGTACAATAGAATTGATAGCTTTCTATCCAGTTTGGGCTTTACCAAGAGTAAAATAGAGTTCCAACCTTTACTACAAGGTTGAAGATGTCAACCCAGTGATGATTCTACTATATGTAGATGATCTATTTGTAACAGGTATGGATGGGTTTATTGCGGATACAAAGAGAAAGCTTACTGCCGAGTTCGAAATGAAGGACTTGGGTATGATGCATTATTTTCTAGCAATGGAGGTGTGGCAGAGCGCAGATGGGATTTCCCTTGGACAAGGGAAGTATGCAATAGAGATCCTAAAGAGGTTTGGGACAATGGACTATAAGGCTATGGCCACACCTATGGCATCTAACTTGAAGCTACTGAGCGATGCTTCATCAGAAGCAGTTGATGCTATGATGTATCATCAAATGATTGGGTCCTTAATGTACCTGATGAACACGAGACCAAATATTTGCTTTCCTGTGAACACCTTGAGCCAATTCTTGACAGATCCGAGACATGTTCACTTGATTGCTGCAAAGCACATTCTGAGGTACCTGAGGGGTACAATTGATTATGGGCTCAAGTACGAGGTGAATCAGAAGATTAACCTAGAGGGTTATGTTGATTCAGATTGGGCAGGAAATGCCATCGATAGGAAGAGCACTTTAGGGTCTTTATTTAGTACAGGATCAGGTGTGATCTCTTTGTTTAGCAGGAAGCAATCATGTGTGGTACTAAGTGCAGCTAAAGAAGAGTATGTCGCAGCTTGTTCAAATAGTTGTGAGGCAGTATGGCTGAGGAATCTACTGTCTAATTTATTTGATCTCCAGATGGATGCTACTTGTATACATTGTGAAAACCAGAGTTGCGTGAAGTAGTCAGAGAATCCAGTGTTACATGAAAATTCGAAGCATATCAAGATCAAGTATCACTATATCAGGTATATGGTGCAGAAGGGAGCAGTGAAGCTCCAGTATGTTGCGACAAAGGAACAGATAGTTGATGTGTTGACAAAGCCATTGGCTAGGGTGAAGTTTGAGTGCTTCAGGGAGAAGCTTGGTGTTCTCTAGATCAAGGTTTCCTCCAAGGAAAAGTGATGAGACCCATAGCCATTCTGACATGGTGATAGGATTGGTTCCTTCCATGGTCAGATGTAAGGGCTAAGTCATTCTGTCATGGTGAGAGGATTGGTTCCTTCCATGTCAGATATGAGTGTTGAATCCTAGCCATTCTGACGAGTAGGTCAGATGTAAGGGCTAAGCCATTCTTTCATGGTGAGAGGATTGGTTCCTTCCATGTCAAATGTGAGTGCTAGCCATTCTGACGAGTAGGTCAGATGTAAGGGAAACTACCATTCTCTAGGATAATGGAGGCACTTGGTCAATTACCAGGTAGCTCAGTCTGGGACCGGGGGCCATTCTGATGTGACTGTAGGATTGGTTCCTACAAGATCAGATGTGATTGCACACCTTTTTGAACATGCATGTTGGATTGGTTCCTCACATGTGTCGAATGTAAGTGCAGATCCTTTCTTAATCATTGGTTGAATAGATGTAAGTGCAGAGCCTTTCTTAATCATTGGTTGAACAGATGTAAGTGTTGTGCCTTTCCTGATCATTGGTTGAATGGATGTAAGCGCAAGAGCCTTTTTTACATTGGTTGTCAAATGTAAGTGTAGAGCCTTTTGGCATGGAGGATTGGTTCCTCGCATGGCCAAGTGTAAGTGCTGGGCCATTTCGATCATTGGTTTAATGGATGTGAGTGCTGGGCCTTTCTAATAGGGTTGTGGGCTATGTTACCACATGGTCAGATGTGAGTGCTGGGCGTTTCCTTTCTTATATGATTATAGGATTAGTTCCTACATGATCATATGTAATTGCTGGGCAGGCCATTCTGACTTAAGTGTCAGATATAAGTGTTGAAGAAGACCTACATGGTGGCTAGGCCTACATCCAGCATGAAAAAGGGGTGGATATGTAGAAATTCCTATGATGAGAAGAATCATGAGATAGAACCTGTGAAGATTCAATGTTGATCATATAGCAGAGATGATACAAATTGAGAGATGATCCAGATCTAGAGATGATGCTCTAGAAATGATCTAGATCTAGTGATGATCCAGATCCAGTGATGATGATCCAGATCCGAAGATGAATATGATTCGAAGATGAAGATGAATTGAATATGAAGATGACCTGAAGACAAAGATGACTTGAAGATGCAGATGAAAAGATGATCCAGATAAGAAGACCAGTAATGAAAATTGTGTCGAGAGAATACCTTCCTAGTTAAGAGGGAGTGTTGATGTAATTGTAACTTCGGAATGTATTCACTTGTATTTCTTATCTATTGTATCCCGATGTTTATTCTGAGATGCATTTATGTCATTTCATGCCCTGATGTTCCTATCGGGAGGATATATAATGTAAACAAGTCATGTCAAGTCATTGTGGGTAACCCTCCTATTTTATAAGGGTTAAAGTCCCCGCAGTTTCGGGGCACTAGGGTTATTAGACTCACCTAGTGAAGTCGTCCCTAGTAGGGTTTTATCATGTCAGGAATTAGTATAAATAGAGAGGTGACCTCTCTATTTATCACACATCTCATCCACACTCAAGTGTAGCGCATAGTTGAGGAAGGAGAAGACACTGGGGCTAGATAGAAAGAAGTTTACCACTGTCGAGACATCATCTTACTATTTTGGGTTTCACTTTAGTGCTGATTCTATCTCTAAGGAAGTTGTGGGGTTTTCTCCATTTATGTTTTCCCCGAGGAAAAACATTGTGTTCATTGTCTCTTGTGTTTGATTGTTGTGCTTGTTGTTCTCTCAGTTAAAGATCCTAATGAAATGCTAGCGTAAAGTTTAAAATCTAACATTCTTTTAAATATCTCAGGATTGAAGACTCCAAAGGAAATTTGGGAAAAATTGGACACCCTATACGAAAAACAGGATGATTTGAGAGTTTATCAGCTTGAAAACGAGTTGATGTCTCTCCAAACTTCCAATTTTGAGACCTTAAATGATTTTTTCACAAATTTCAAGCATATTATCTTACTATTGAAGCAATGTAAGCTGGAGAAGGAGGATGATCAGATCATCCTTGCCATTCTCTCCAAACATGAAGCTGATTATTCAGTGTTTGTCTCTACATTTCATGTGGGGAAGCTCACAACCCTTGGATGGAAGATGCCTTCACTCAATGCCTTCACTAAGTCCCTGACAAGTGAACATGATAAGCTTGTCTAGATGGGGATCATCAAATCCTCCTATGATCAAGCCCTCTATGCTTCGGGGCCCAAAGATCTGAAGGGTAAAGGAAATCAGCATAATAACCCAAAAACCAAATTCTAAGCTCCTAAGCCTAAAGTTCAAAACCAGTAGCATGAAGAGCCTTCTGGCTCGAAGAAGAACAAAAATAAAGGGAATCATGGAAAGGAAAAAGTGAAGTTTTCATACTGCGGGAAGGGCTTCCGCTCTAAGCATGCCTACATGAAAAATAAAATTGATGAAGTTGCTTCTCTTCTTGAGAAAAATCACATCAATATTCCAAAAATATTTCGGAGGAGAGATCAGGAAGATCGGGAACCACAGCATGAAAGAGGTCATGCCCTCATGGAAAGCACTTCGAAGTCCAAAGCACTCTTGATAGATTCTAGAGCTTCGAACCATATGATGGCTGAAAGAGACTCTTTCTCATCTTTGGAGACCAGTAAATCCATTCCCATCCACATGGGAGATGACTCCACCATCACATCCGAAGGTCAAGGTACTGTAAATCTTGAGCATGGTTATTTTTCCAATGTTTTGTATGTACCATCTCTTGCATCAAACCTCCTAAATGTTTACCAAATGACACATATGGGAGTTCCCAAGAGAGTCTCCTTTATCCTAAATTATGTAGAGATCATAGAACTTTCATCCAGAAAACTCCTAGTAAAAGGCCTTGCAAGCCTTCACGCAAAATCCTATGAGTTCTCCCATTTTGTGGTGGATGCAAAGCCCACCGCATTGCTAACTCATGGAAATGAGGTTAGCAGACTATGGAATGAGAGGTTAGACCATCTAAACTTCAAATAATTGCAGCAATTATAGAATAATTCTATGGTTGAAGGCCTTCCAGTCATCAAAGCTACCACTGGAATTTGCAAGGGCTGTGTTGTTGGAAAGCACCCTGAGCATAAGTTCCATCGGGGGAAGATAAGCTGAGCATCATGTATTTTGGGGCTGATACATTTTGATATCACTGGTACCATGCCTACTACATCCATGAATGGATCAAGGTACGTTCTCACTTTCATTTATGACTTTTCCAGATACACATGGGCCTTTTTTATCAAAAAGAAGTCAGAAGTCTTGGAAAAATTCATTGAATTGAAGGATTTGATTGAGAATGCATCTGGAAAAAAGATCAAGATTTTGAGATCTGATAATGGAAGGGAGTATATCAGTAATGAGTTACTGCATATATTTTCCCAAAGTGGTATTCAGATCCAACATTCACTCCCCTACACTCCCCAGTAGAATGGTATAACTGAGAGGAATAATCAGTCTCTCAAGGAGATGACCACTTGTATGCTTGAATCAAAGAAGTTGGATGCAAATTTGTGGGATGAAGCCATGAATGCAGCAGCATACATAAAGAACAGAGTGCCACACTCATATGTGAAATGGAAGACCCCTTTCGAAGCATACTTCAATCACAAGCCGAATGTGTCGAATCTGCGGGTGTTTGGGTCCACTGCATGGGCCTGAATTCCACATTATAAAAGGAGGCCTTTATAACCGCAAAGCATAGAATATCTATTTATTGGATATCCTAATGACTCAAAATTTTCAAGCTGCTAGATATTAGAACAAAATAGATCATTATTGAAATAAGTGTCATGTTCGATGAGCCTCTTCAGGAGGTAGAACTAGTCAAGGAAAAAACTCTTGAATTTCCTTCCTATTCTACTGATCTAGCTCAACGTACAAGGTGTGATTCGCGTGGTGTCACACAAATTGAGGTGACTCCAATAAATGGATTAAATAAAGTAGGGAGTGAGTCAATCTAGTATATTTCATCTCTTCACCCAGGAGCTTTTTGCATAGTGGTGGAAGCTTCCTATCCTCATAGAGGATGATCCATACATGAGCATAGACTATTGGTGAGATCTTGGAGATGCCTTGACCTCGAGAATAGGTTTGGGGACCTGATGGTATGCTATCATGGAGGTATCTAGATCATACATGAAACATATTGTGTTCATGTGTAGACGTGGGACTGCACCCTCCACTGGAGTACCAACGGCACAGGGGCAAGTTGGATGGGTTAGATCCACCTGCTCACGTGAAAATGATGAAACCGAGTTCTACAATGGACTCACTCTGACTAGACATGGAGAAAATACTGGACGAGGTCACCGAATCATGGTAAAAATGAATCCAAACAAAAAAGAAAGACTATGCTACAAGGGTAGGCATGGTGAGTGACTTCAGGCATAGAACCTATTCAGGTAGATCCAATTGTGGGGATTCTTCAAGGGATGTCCCTCAGATTCAACGAATATATATGCCCCCTTGTCGAGACATTAATGGACGATGTATGGGCCATACCACATGGAATCAAACTTCCCTTTCCTTAACTTATCATTGGCTTGATTTGAGACGAGGAGAAGGTCTCCCTCATTAAAGCTGCAACAGTGGACATGTGAGTCAAAATGGGACTTCAACCAAGTCTTGGCTACTTCAATCATCTGGAGAGTAGCACAAAGGTCCTCATTATATTATTCAAACATAAGTAGGGGTTCTTATAATGGTGAAGTATTAGGTAGAAGTTCACTAGCAAGGCGGGGTGACGGAATCTGGTCTTCAATGGGAAGAACCGATTCCAGACCATGGACTAAGTGAAATGGGATAAAATCAATGGTGGTTTTAGAGATGTCTTTTCCATCGAAAAAGTGGTGTTGAGATAGATCAGGTGGATCTTCCACAGTCGATGGATAGGAAGGACTACTGGAAGTAAAGATCATGTAAATGGTGTTGGTTGTGTCTGAGGAAGAAGTTGGAGGGTGGATCTCTTCAAGGACGGTAATCTCGAATTCACAGGAGTGTTTTCGAAGGTCGCAAAGGGATGACTGATACTCTAGAATGTTAGGGAAATGGTGAGAGTAATGACCATATAAGACACAAATTGCACAAGGATGGTAGGTTCACAATGAATTGTTCTTGACCACTGATGGATCTGGGATGGTGACCACTTGAGCACCATCAATCTCATCCATAGTGTCCATGTGGGCATGAAGGAGAGACAACTCTGAACAGTTTTGTGTCGATTGACCTTGGATATCGCACAATGCGCAAGTGGGAGCCGGACGAGGTTCAATTGTTGCTTTGGAGGCCTTTCCCCCAACCCTCTTTGGAGGAGGAAGGGAAACCATGGAGACAAGAGTAGTCTTTGATGGACCAGGAGGTGAGTGAGACACTGTCTCAATAGGTTGGATAGGAGAAAACACAACCTGGGGAAGCAGGGTTTGGGTGGGTGGATCGAGGTACCATAAAGTTATTCTGAGTGTGAAATTAGGTAAGTTGAGAGTAGCCATGACATGATTTCTCATGATTCTAGATGGTGGAAAAAAGAATGGAATCACGTGGATCAAGAATGAATCCCAATAATTCTAGGGTGACTATGGTTGGGTTTGTGATTGATGTTGCGATGTGGTCGGGATAGTACCAGATGTGATAGTGCAAAAATCCGATATGTCAGTTGGCATAAGTGGAGGTGGTAAGGACAAAATGGTGTCCTTTATAAGTGTGTTAGAAAACAAGCGCGGGAAGATAACAAATGAGGATGGAATGGATGCATTGTCAATGGAAATATCGACAGTAGGAAGCATGTGTTCCGATGTGGTCGGCCCCTTCGGATCGTAGTATGTCAACTGGTCGACGATCACGATCTTCCCATCATGAAGGAACATTAGGATTCGAAAGACAGTAGAGGCCAAAACTTGCATGGCATACATGTAGCTACATCCTAGGAGAAATTTGTAATCAAGTTGGGCGCTGACAACGTCAATGTTAATCAAAACAATTTTGCTAGCCAATTCAATAGGGACATTCGTGAGAATCCCCTGGGGATGAGTAGAGAGGCCATCGTAGGTGTAAAGAGTAGTGGTGGAAGGTTGAAGGGTAGGGGACCCAAGTTTTTTCCAAACAAAAGTTTAAATAACACCAGTGGATGCCCCCTTATCAATTATGCATTGATGTATGACCAGATTATGATTGTGATTGAGAATTGGAAGGCGACGGTGGATAACATCTAAGGTTCGCCTCAATCTAAGTTGAATGTGATCAACCTAGAATCAAAGGGATCAACAACATGTAGCATGCACAACAATGCTTTACGCTGTGATGGGAAAGTTTTAAGAACTTTCAAAGCAGACCTGGCTCTAGGATATTAGGCCAAGTCGTCAACTATACTATAGTTGAGGGCATCTTTGGCAGTAGCATTGTTTGTGACACAACGCATAGGGAACTGGGTGACTTTGGTCGCCCCATCGGTGGGGTGTCTTGGTAAGTGTATAGACATATCGGAAGTGGTAGAGGTAGATGTCGTTGATGGGTCAATGGATTTTGAGGTGGATCCATACTTGTTGCATCGATTTTGGAGGCTGACTTCAGACGACAACGTCATGAGGTGATGGACACCAGCCTCAACAGGTGGGGCCAAGTGTTGGGTTGAAACCATTCCTTGGTGTGGTAGGGGGTTTTGGATCACCATAGGCGAAGGACCAGGTGGTGCTAGGTTTGGCTGAGCCAAAGCAGCGGCATTCGGATCACGTTGATTGTCATTTTAGTGAAGTTGTTGGACGCGAGCAATGTGAGGACACTGATGAGTGTAATAACAGTAGGTGTTGCAGATAGCACAAGGATGGTTAGTCTATAACTATGGGTTCTTCCCAATCCAATTGAGATGATGGGGATTATGTGCAGGTGGTTTGATATTGTTATTGTTTGGAGGGTTGTCCTGTTGGTCACCTCCTTTCTAGCTGGTTATTGCCTCGATTTCTACCTCGCTTGTTCTTGCCTTACCCTTGTTTATTTTTGGGGGTAGGTTGGTTAGGAAGGTTTTTCTAAGCATAAAATTGTCCCATATAAAATGAAGGAGTCAGGGACGGAGCCGAGGTAGGTTGCACATGTGGTTCATAATAGACCAGAAGAGCTAGAGGGACGCAAATTCGGCTGCTTTTCCAGAAAAAGAGTGTGTCGAACAAGTCGGTCCATGAATGTGATAATTTGGTGTGGGGGGTGTGTAGGATGAGGTGGCTTCAGACTAAGATGTCACACATGAGTAATCAAGGGCGTAACCGAGGGGAGTATAAGATAAAGTAGCTCCATATTGAGCCAACATACATGAGTAATCAGGGGCGTAACTTGGTTGGGAAACATTGTGGATGTTACCAGGATGGGGTGGCATCATGGGAGAGGCTGCCTAAAACTGAGGGTGTTGGGTAATGGAGCCGATAACTCCATCAATAGTGTGAGATTCCCCTAGTGTATTAGGGCGAGAGGTTTCAGCTTGTGGAGCATCGGGTATGATGGTATATAAGTAACTGGACTAGGCATAGATCAAATAATACTGCTGAGCCTTAAAGATGGCTTCCTGCTCTGTCTGAGGTCGCTCAGATGTGACATCCTTGGCTATGGGGGGGAGTAAGGTTTTGAGGAATGAGTCAAGGAATATCTTATCATCCAATTGGATATTTCACAAGCTACGTTGATGTCACCACTCATGGATATGATCTGTTATGTGGGTAGTTGTGGTCTAGCAACATGATAAAAGGATCTCCACTCCCTCGTCATAATGAATGGACGGTAACTTAAAGTACTAAAGGAACATCGAAGCGAGTGAGGAGAATTCAGGGTTAGTATCATGATGTAGCTCGATGTATCACTTGGCCACAACACCCGTGAGAGTGCGTTGGAACAACCTCAATCGAACAGAGTCATACATAATGTTGTTTGATGAACACCATAAGTGGAAAGACATGATGTGGTTCTGAGGGTCCTCGCCTGCTTTTCCCTCAAACTTAGTGATGTCTGAGGGAATATTTGTAGGCATAGGAGGCCATTGTGGGTGGTGATGAATGGGATCGTTGGTTAACCATGACAGATATGGCAGGTTAATACTAGGCATGAAAGGTAGGATAGAGTCGAGGTTGGCTTGGGATGAACAACCAATGGTGTCGATGGCAACAAGAACGTAATTCCCATGCATGACTAAGGGTGGGTGAGGTTGACTTCCCATAGTAGGAATAGTTGGAATGGATGTGGAAGGGCCACTACCCCTAGGTATAAAGGGTGGGATGGTATGCATATATCCTAGGTTCGATCCCCAATGGAGTCACCAAAACTGTAGTGTGGATTTCTCCCTAGCTACGTGCAAAATCACCAACCCTAGATTGTTGTGATCATAAGGAAGAGTTCAATGGTAAAGAAAACAACAAGATAAACTAATAATGAAAAGTAAATATTTTTCAACATTTTTTAACATATATCGGCTAAAATAAACTAATGCAAATAAATAAAATACACCTCTTTTCCTATAGAATGGGCCACTGTAGCCGTCCTCGAAAGTGGTTCTGCATCTCTACGGGTTAGTTCTCCAATGGTCTCCACGGACAGGTGTCAAATGGGGAGTGGATCTAATATGGGTACGAAGAATGTCTCAACATACACCGTGTGAATGGTATGGAAATAGGAATGGTGGAAAGGGAGTATGTGAATACCTAAGAGAAAAAGTGTCACAACGTACCAACATATGGAAATGAGGAAAAAGTTCTAAGTAACTTTTAGAATGGCCAAAAATTATTTTAAGAGAGTCCTTCACAATGTATTTATAGTATGGTCCTAGGGTTTTTGACCCAAGGTGGTGATCCATGGTATTTTTTGACCCATGGTATTTTCTTGTGGTTTTTCTGACCCTTTTTCTTTTTTAGGGTTTTAACCCTTTTTGGGAGAGAGTGAGGGTAAACCATAGTAAATAATGATGTTTTGGACCATTTTTGGTGGAAATAAAATTGTGAAAATCAAAAGTAAGGGAAATATGGTAGGGATATGATGTATGTATATGGTTTAGATAATGCAGAGCTAGGTGAACAATTTTTAGTGTTAACGCCCCGCAAATATTGAAGCTTGCAGGATGTGGTAGGAGAAAGGCCTTTCTCTTTCCGAGATTGCTAAATTACTTGAGAGACCTGTTCTAGTAAAAGAATCCATATTTTCAGAGTATATTCTTAAAGTAGCAAGGGAAGAATGAAAGGTTAGTACACTCCCAGGGTTCAAGATGTATTTCATGAAGAGAAAAATTGCATGGGAACTATTGACCTGAGAAGAAGGGAAAACATACAATGGCTTCAAGTGAAAGCAACATATAAAAGCCCAAATGAATTTTATTTTCAACAGTAAGAATGTTGATGTATTGCACTGTCCATAGAATGAAGTAATTATGTTATGAGGCTGAGTTATGGTTTATGTATTTGAATTTTGAACTTACTGCCATTTCTGATTTTGATTATGGAAACATTTTCCTGTTTGCTCTTTCATATTTAACTTTTTTGCTTTAAAAAATTCATTGTTTTATGTTGAATTATCATAGTTTATGAGATGTTTTCATGATAGTATTGCATAGATTGTATATTTATAACTTATATGGATTAGAAATTCCATTAACCTATTCTTTTTCCTAAAATTTACCATATTTAAATCTTTTCTCCTATTTATCGAGTATGTCCCAAATCCTTCCTGAGTCTTTCCTAAATCGACAAATCATATGCTAGTTGAGTCTTTACTAAGTCCAAGTCGTGCAAAATTTGATTTCCATAAAGGAAATGATATACCATTTTACCTAATTTTTTTATATTTTAATTAATTGTATTAGGACGTTTGAGAGGGTTTCAAAGATCATTAGACCTTGAGTCAGATGAAAATATAATTTCACATCAGATCCAAAATTCAGCAAACTTAGTGGTTTTTAGAATTATGGTTGACTAGACTACATCTTATTGTTAAAAAATAGTGAAACATATGTTATGGGATTTCTCATGGTCCATTACCATTGGGATCATGTACATAGTCACAGATAGAGCATGTGTCTTTTTTTAAGGGAAGATTTCATTGGAGCACAACTTTGTTTGGTGATTTTTGGTCCCTATTTTGCTCCTCTCTTAGGGGCATTTGATGTTATAAAATTAATACTTTGTTTCCCTATGGAAGCTTAATTGAAAATGTGTTTTTGATAATGATGTCAACTTTTTGACTACCTTTTATTGTAAGTTGAGAGAGGAAGTACGCATGCAACTTTTGGTAAAATATTTTTTGCTTATCAAAGATACCAAATGGTTCATTTCCAGTCTGGAGACTATTCATATTTTATTTCATTTATTGTATCATTAAGGAAAAGGATGTAAGTATCATTGTATATACCCTTATTATTTTGTTGAATGTTTCTTTATTTGATGTAAATATCCTTTTCCAAATGTAGAAATATTTGTAGAGAAAAAAATATTTGAGACTTATATTATTATGACAATGCATCTTACAAGTTTAGATTGGCATAAGAATTTTCACCCTGGTCCCCCACTATTTTTTCATTGAGTGTTTGGGACAAATCTTCCCAAAAGGGGAGAATATGTTTGGTACAAAACCAAAATATTCTTAGCACGCAAGTAAAACCTATCTACATGAACTATTCGATATCTAGGCTAAGTTTGTAATCATGTTTTATTTATAGGTCTTTATTCTATGTTATTTCAATTTAATGAGGGAAAAAGTACTCTCTAATTGTAAATTTTCCCTCAACTTAGGGTTTATCTATATTTTATATAAATAGGTTATTTCCCCTATTTTTCAAAACTATTGTCACTTGAGTTATATAATCAACACATTTTTTTTTGAAGAAGTATTCCTCCACACATTTGGTCTACAGGTGCAACCCACTTGGATGTGTAGGTGCCCCTAATATTTTATGATTTTGGGTCTTTCTTTGGTATTTTGAGGTTTACTTATGTTATTCTAAACTTCAAATAATTCAGATCCATGCTTTACTTCAGCTCTACTTGAGTTGATGTCTATATTTGCGGTATTAGTGTGTTGGTTTAGCATACATGTCCACTACAAAAAAAAAAATTATTTATCTTTATGTGTTGAATTAATCTTCATATGAATCCAATCAAACTTCTTGAGCTTATACTCAGGGTCCAACTCATACTCAAGGTATTTACACCCTCTATATTTTGAACTTGGTTCATTAGCATGTGATGGCTTGTGTCCCCACTCAACCATTAAACCATCGCTTGATGGATCCACTATAGAAATTTTATAAAATGAACAGTTTAGAAATTTACAGGAGTGTTAGAGTTTATCATTTTGATGTGTTTCCCTTTTGCTAAAGTGGGTACGTGGTTATATATTTTGTAGATTGGTACGTGTGGTTGTTTTAGAACTCAGATTCGATCAAGGTTCAACTCA
>LPNX011083321.1:9576-32576 GCA_001517045.1 Pseudotsuga menziesii
CATCATTGTCATTGTCAGCATCACCATCACCATCATTCATTTCATTGCCATCATAATCATTGCCAATGTCATCATTTTCATTATCCTCATCATGATCATTGTCATCGTTCTCCTCGTTATCAACAACATTATCATCATCATCATAACCATCCTCAATATCATAATCATTATCCTCGTTGTTATGTTCAACATTTGGGTGTAAAATTGGATGCAAAAGTGGATAAAAACATGGATGCAAAAAAGCATGCAAACATGGATGCAACAAAAATAGGCGCAAAAGTGGGCGCATAATGGGGTGCACCAAAAATGGATGCAAAAGGTGATGCAAAAGTGGATGCAAAAAATTATGCAAACGTGGAAGCAAAACATGATGAAAAAAGTGGCGCAAAATTGGATACAACCATGGATGTAAAATTGGATACAAAATTGGATGTGAAAGTGGATGCAACAAAAGTAGATGCAAAAGTAGTTGTAACACCCAACGCAAAACTCGATGCAAAAGTGGATGCATAAAGGGATGCAATAACTGATGTAAAATTGGATACAAAAAAAGATGCAAACTTGGATGCAAAAGTTGAAGCAAAAGTGGGTGTAAAAGTAGATGCAAAAATGGGTGTGAATTGGGACATGACAAAAGTGGATACAAAAATGGATGCAATAGTAGATGCAAAAAAAGACATAAACATGGATGCAAAATGGGATGTAAAAAGGGATGAAATTGTGGGTGCAAAAGGGGACGAAAAAATGGATGCAAAAGTGGATGCAAAATTGGCTGAAACAAAACAAGATGCAAAACTAGACTCAAAACATGATGTAAAATTTGATGCAAAACTTGGCACAGGAAGGGATGCAAAAAAAGAAGCAGAAGTGGATGCAAAAGTGGATGTAAAAAAGGATGCAAAAGTGGATGAAAAAAAGGGCATAAAATTTGAGGCAAACATGGACGTAAAAGGGGGCGCAACAAGAGTAGATATACAAACTAGGCACAAAATTAGGTGCAAAACTAGGCTCAAAACCTGATGCAAAATATGGTGCATAACTAGGTGCAAAACCCGATGCAAATTACGTCGCAATTTGTGCTAGATTTAGAAAAAGGATGCAAAAAATGCCTAAAATAGCACCAACCTGTGAAATTGCACCATTTTGTCCAAAAAATGAAGAAAAATACATTGAAAGATGGTCTAGACGCAAAAATGGATGCAAAAAGAGACGCTAAATCCAGTTTTTGTTGTAGTGATAGCTCAATGGAAGTGTTAAAAACCTTTGATCGAGGTTTTGGGTGGATTTTTAAATATATTAATCGAGGGTCTAAGTGTGGTTAGATCTAAGATCGAGGTACTGAAAACCGTCGATCAAGGTTTTTTGTAGTTTTTTAAATATCTCGATCAAGGATTTAAGTGTGGTTAAACCGAAAGCTTGATCGATCTTTTGTGAAATAATTTTTAAAAAAGGTCACAGGTAATTTTGAGTTATTAGCATTTAAAAACTTGATATAGTTTTAAAGAAAACTCAATCTAGCTTTAAAAAAATCCCAATCTAACTTTTTAAAAAGCTAGATCTAGCTTTTAAAAGCTAGATACACGGCTAAGAAAACCCTCGATCAAGATATCTAGATCAATCGATATTTTTTAAACCTTTGATCGAGCTTATGTAAATAGCTTGATCAAGGGCTTAACAAAAGCTCGATTGAACTCTTTTTTAATCATTCTCATGCCCTTTGCTTGCCAAAAACTGTTACCCATCTTCATCGGAACACCCTATTAACATCAACCTACCAATTCTGATATAACAAAATATTAAAATACAATATTCATCTAAGTCTCTTAATCATAACCACTTTCTCCTTTGTACCATATCATTATCCTTGACGTGTTCAAGTCTCTTAACCGATACCCTTTTCTCATTTGTACCATATCATTATCTTGGATATGTTCCAGGTCTCTTAATCGATACCATTTTCTCATTTGTACCATATCATTATCCAAAATGTGTTCCAATATCCATCTTTGTCAATGTCTCATTCGCCATGACATCTTGTGGCAATTTCCTACTTGTAACAACTCAAAAATTCATTATAATTTTTTTATTAATGGTCTAACTGCAGATATCGTAAATGAATCCTTACAGACTTTAACTAGCGCTTAGTGTTTTATCTATTACACATAAAGATTCAATTATGACAAACAATATAGTGCGACTTACCATTGTGATGCATTACTTTACTTGTCATCAAATCATGAGAGAATGTCATGTTTATTACACATAAATTATAGTTGGTGTACTTGCTAGATGTTTTTAGGACACTTGTTAAAATCATTATGGATCGAGGAGGATGGGTTATGGTCTTACTTAGCTTTGGATATAACACATAAACCTTTTATTCAAATGCAGGTTCTTTAAGGAGGGGTTCTCGCCTTGCTAGGGCCACCTCTAAGGGGTCTAAACTAAAACATACAAGGGAGGACCCGAGCTATACTTTGTAAAACAACTATTTCCAAGAAAAATATCTATGCGCCCACCTAACCATAAGTTACAACAAGCATAAAGAAGAAAATGTAATGGCATAAAAGGTGATGAAAAAAGGTGATAATTGAAGGGTTGAAACATTATATTTTTGGGTTTTTTAATGTCAAACACAATGGCATTTAATAGGGCCACGTGATGGCCATACGACTTCCAGTTGGAGAGAAGAAGTGTCACATCGTAAACCCTAAGGGTTTAACTCATCTCGACTTTTGTTTTCATGATGAATTGTTTTTGCACCGTGTGAGAGCCTTCAGCTCTCGGCGTTGGTTTTGCGGGCTCTTCGTGAAGATCTGCAATGGCAGGTTTGTGGTGAAGGTGACGAGGCTCTCATCCTTCACGCTTGTAGCCCTGGCCTTTCTTCATTCTGCATCATATTAAAACTTTATTCTGCATACTGTTTTGTTTACGACTAGTTGGTTCTTTGGCCAACCCATGAGTTCTATGCTTGTCTGCAAGACTTCATTATCATCATCGTAACTTTTGTGAAATTAAAAGGGTAAGTTCTTAATTGTTTTCCATAATGTTCTATATTATTTTTACATTCATTTTTAAACTGGAATTTAACCTCTGTGTAATTACTATTGTAGGAGTTTTTGACCGGGTTTGCTGCAAAGGGTAAGGGTCGGTCTCCATGAAGAAAAAGGGCCATGCTACGGTAAGACCTATACCCGCACTCATTTCTGATTGTAACTTGAAGATCCGTGACTCCGTGGATATATGGATCTACATATTCATGGATTGGTGTCCTACCTACGTTTTCTTTTGGTTGAAGAACAAAATGGTAAACCCTCCAGTGGTTTCAACCTACGGCATTTTCCAGTTATTTTTTAAAAATTATGCTCCCTTCAACCATGGAGTCTGAAGAGGTATGTTCTGTAATGGTTTAGTTTATTTATGGGTGTGATCTCTTTACATAGTATTGTATACATAATGTTTTTAAGGATGGAAGAACGGATTTGCTGGGGTTTAAACCTGCACCTTACTTCTCTTTGGCTGTTAATAAAATTCACTTTAACTTTGGGTATAATGTATTGTTTTCTAATACCTCTATGGCATTGCGTTTTATGCATAAGTCTTGAAAAGAATGGGGTCATGAGTCCAATCTATTGTTAAGCTTGTTTGGAAGGGATTATGTATATGTATAAATGCTTACTATAAAAACATGTTATCGAAATCCAACAATACCTTCTGTTAGTAATTATTTCAAAATTGTTTAATGAATATTACAATACAAAAACTATAATGACTCACAGCCTGCAACAAGGGGTTGCAACCTGTCTATAGCATTATGGAAAAGGTGTTATGGTTTCTCCCTTGGAGTATTTACTATATTTTTAATTTAAGATTTAGGGCCGTGAGGCCAATGTGTTCTGCACATTATTGTAGCTCTGTCATCATTTACATTTTTATTGTTTACATCTATACAAATTGATTTGAGCAATAAGGCTTTAACGGGTATAACGTTAATAAGTTTACATGTTTGACTATAGTAAAGAGACGGCTTGTGGCCGGTTAAGACATTGGTTTGATTTCTAAGTTCATTCGATTAGATAACTTGTGTTTATGCAAAACCTATGTGAAGTTGTTTATTAAAAAGGGTTACTGTAATTTAGGTTATACTAAAACCCTCGAAGGGCCTTTTGGCCATGAAAATTTATAAATGTGAAGTGTACAGGGTTTGAACCCTCGATTTATTCATTCTAGCATTGATTTTCTTATTAGGGTTTTTAATATATTTAAATAATGTATACTAATAATGTAATGAGGTTTTCGTGAAGAAATACCTTCTTGAGATTTGTCCTTATAGTATTTGTAGTTGAAAACTTTGAGAATAGTTATTTACCTTTTGTTTCACACTATAATATTTTCTTTCAAATATATATATATAAGCTTTGGTAATGAAAGTCTATGTAGTCTTAAATGATGTTCTGTATGAGCTTTGAATTGATTTCTTGAAACCCTAGTTTTGCTTTGGTGAATACTTAATCCTATTTGGCTATAATTATAATAATATTGTTCTTTATATTAAAACTTTAGTAAAGGTTCATATTATCACAGTTTTGTTTTTGTAACTTTTCCCCTTAGTTTTAATATTAGATAGAGAGCTTATGATTTTAGGAATTAGAATACTGTACTATCGTAAAAATAGACCTACCTGCTAATGATATGAAGTTTTAAGAAAAATAATAATATAAACTCAGAGACTCGTTATGATACTATTTGTAAGTAAGAACAGATAAATTCTAAGATAATCTACAAATTTCCATTTAACTTTATGGAAGGGAAAATTGTAGCATCATTTACAATAATACTCAAAAAATAAGATCTTCCTATCCTATTCAAATTCAGTAATGATTATTTAGTTTTGAGAAATCCCTAACATTCCTAAACCTGCAAATAAAGATATAAATAAATTTTACAGATAATAGCTAAACAACTTAGAACCTGGATAATTGCAAAAGGAGGGAAATCACCCAAAGGAGACCGTTCCTCCCAACCATCTCCTGAAAGCATCCAAGATCACTTGCTTTAGGATCCTCGATCCAGTTCACTGAACCACTAGGATGAAGATGTTGTGTAACAATCGACACATAAAATATCTACAACTTATCACTCACTAGCAGACTTAACTCTCAGCAATTTCACTTTAGCTACCCCCTCATCGATTTCCTCTTGCGTGCCTGACTTTTCAGTTTGCAGCAATTCACAAGGGTCTAATCAGTTGGAATAGATTGTAATGAGCCTCCTGCTCAATTCGATGGTATTTATAATATTGCCTAGGTTTTTGGGTCAATTTTGTTATTAAATGATCCACCTGCTCAGTTCCTCCTCTCACGGAACATGACCACAATTTTAGGGATTTTTCTTCCTACAACAGCTAGTGCTGATGTTGTCACCCGAAACTGGAACGCAAGTGTTGAAGCCCAAACTACGGGTGTGTCGACCCAATGAAAACTCTCAAGAGAGAGGCCAATGTCACCACACCCCTCTCTCCTCGCTTCAGGCTGGCTCTTCTCCAGCTGTAGGGGGGTTTCCCTAAGTTAGGATCACTAAGGCAAGTGCGGCTAAGGGAAAGGTGATCTGGAGAGGTTTCCTTAGAGAAAATCGGGTAGAAAAAAGGAAAATTATTGTGCTTGATGGATAGGAAGGGAAGGGAGGATCACTCCTTGAGGGAAGATCAGTGTCAATATCTAAAGGGTGAATGGAGTCAAAAGGGGACTCGGGGAGGCCTTGCTTTTCATAGAAGGAAGACTAAGCTCATATGTTCTATAATCAAAGACGAGGAGAACAGAATTATAACTGACTACAATCCATTACTCCTAGAACTTTAAAAACATAACGGTGATAAGCAACTTGGAAACTGCAAATGCTTTCCCAATGTGCTAGATTGTTACCCCTCTATGTTAAGTCTAGTCTACAACTTATGAAAAATAGACAAAGAACTATGATAGAGATGCCCAAGATATTCCAAAAAGATCCAACATGATCTTCACTTTATTCAACTCTGGGGAAAAATCCTCCCAGCCAATTTTCCGTCCTGCTCTTTATAGGCCAAAACAGGCTCTCCAAAAAGTAAAAAATAAAATGTAATAAAATAATGCAAATAAGGAAAAAGTGGTTTTAGATCCACTTTTCTCTCCCACTAAAAACAAGACTATGCCACCTTTATTGACATGACTCCTACTTCAACCAGATGTTACTAACACTCCCTAGATATTGGCTAGAGATTTGGAACCTATGTAACCCAAAATACACCAAAGCAAGAGTTGATTACAAACATAACTCCAAGCAATTGGCTATCAATAAAATGCATGAGAAAGGGGTCCAGTTCCATGTGGAGGAAAATGCCCAGTTCGTGTTACGACTTCCAACTTTCAAAACTGAACAGACTGCCAGGACTCGACGTTTTCAGCAATTAGTGAGAAAATGGGTCCCCCCATGTACAAGCCAACCATTCAACATGGAAATGTAACCACCCCCACTCAAGCAGCTATGAAGTCGACCGTTAACACGTCAACCACTTCAAACTGTAGCTCTGTTGCTAAATGCATTGGTGTGTGATGGTGAAGTCCTACTAATATGCCATCGGCTACCAACGATGGGAAAATAACATATAGAAGCAGCCCCCGAGCCTTCCAAACTCCACGTGGTCATGGTTTGAATGATTTGAATGTTGAAATTCGGTGGACAGGGGCTGCTCCTCAGCTCCATGATTTGGATTCATGTGTTTGGATGTTAATGCAAATGGACACGCTGGTCCAGTCCTCTTATGCAGAATGCACCGATGTATGGGATGATGTGCTCTACCATATATTTGATTTTACTAGTCTGTGCCGATATGATGTGTTTTCAAATTTGTAAATCATGGGCTCTCAAAATTTTGCATGTTTTCTACCATCACATGCAAGTTAATACATAGCTGATATGTTAAATGATTTCAAAAAGTCACAGGCATCCCCTACAGGTGCAAACAATTACCAGAAAATGCGGAAAATCAAACATCGGATTTTCCCCAACTGACAGTAACAAAATGGGTCGTGAACTCCTATAATCAGTTGTAAAGAAAAACGTTGAAGCTGAAGAATGTTCTGGCACTTTCAAAGAATAATATGGTGGGTTTGTCCCCAATCACGAGCTCCCTTTCTCCTAGCCACAATTAAATACATTTATTTAAATATCCATCGTAGTCAATACAACACGTAATCATATATATTATTCCATATTGTTGGCCAATCCTGCAAAGTCATCTTCGGAAACCAATTCTTGTTCTACTCCTTTAACCTCAGGTACATAGTGCATCAACATGTTCTCAATGCCATACTTCAAAGTGAGTGAGGAGCTAGGGCCTCCACTACAAGCCGCTTGCATTTTTAATTTGACTACTCCAATTTCCAGATCAAAACCACCATCATCCTGAGTAGTCGGTCATATATGTGTCTCTGGTAATTCTTTTATCATGGCAACCGTCTCAACATCATCCTTTTCTAAAGGATCGGTTTGCTTTGTTCCAATTGGAGCTACATAATCAACAATAGCATCCTCAGAACCCTTTAGTTTGTAAAGTTTGTTCTGAGTGGTCACGGTATTGATTACACTACAATAAGGATCACCTGATTGAAGAACCTGGCCAATATATGGAAGACCATCAGTGTCTATCAGACCATTAACAGATGTATTTTTATTCCTTCTTGCAAAAGTTTCAACATACGGTCGTATCGTGCATGGCCTTCTGGAAAGTCGACAGTCTCTATCTCATAGATATGACCATGACACATTCCATGCTCCATAGCAGACTTATTTAAGATCATGGCATATTCTATATCATACCCTGTATAAGCAAGAACTGCAACAATTGCATTTGTCCCTGTAGGGAATTCATCAATCTTATATTTTTCGTATCCAATAGTACGTGCAATAGGATATTGAGGTGTCTTTGTTATTGATAGGAAAAGAATCAGCAGCATATGAATATGAATCAGTATTGACATGCTTCGATGTTGCATAACTAATTAAGGCTTCTTTTTTTCCTTTTTTTTACTTTGATAAATGCCTTTGTCTTTGATGCTTGCTACAGAAGACAATCTAATAGATTGGGCTCTCAGTGACCATCTCTCATAGTTTCCACCCAAAATACTACTATGATTCAGCATTAGTTTTTGAGATAGCACTATCAGTCATTTACAGAAATATGAATGACACCATCCTTATTAGCTTGAAACAACTCTCAGGAATGATCTTCTCTTGTTGCTCTGTAAAACCCCTTGTCAAATCAGGAGGTAACATCTGGCTCCGTGGGGGATGCGTGCTCTCAGAGAGAGCATGCAAGAATCTAAGCATTTTTTGGGTACTTGTAGACCATAAATTTCCAAAGAAAGTACAACATGCAGTGTGGATGGATTGATTCACAACCAAGCAACTGCTTGTTACAACTTGAAGTAGAAACAAATGCATAAAAACTAACAACTGGAGATGCTCTTTCAAGAGATTATTTTTTCTACCTACACTAACTTAACATGAAACTAGAATATGTCAAGTATATGCATACAAGTAATGAAGCCATTCCAACATATTATCTATGCCAAGTTTCCTTTTTTTGTGCTTGGTTAGAGACAAAAACAGAATAACCATAAAACATAGATGTCTTAAAAACTGCTCATGAATCAAGCTGAATTGAAACATCAGACTGTTAGGCAACAAGAAATTATACCAAGAAAAATAAAATTGTGCACAAGACGCCTCTATCCACTTGTTGATAGGGCTCACATACAACCCTTCATTGTCAAACTACTCAAGCCGATCTGCAACAATCATATTATGAACTTGAGACAGCTTCGTATCTTCATTTTTCTTTATTTCAGCAACCTCGGGAAACTCTTCAGTAATGTCTTCAACCAAGGGTCCTTGTACTGCTTCCTCAATAATATCTTCAATGATCTGTTCTTTAAGCTCAAGATGGAGCCTAGGGATGAGGGAATCATATTCTTTAGTAAGCTACCCAATCTCATCAACTGTTCCATCATGCCAGTGGAGGAGAAATCTCTCGAAAAACATTGCCACGGAATCTATGGATTCATCCAAAAGGCCATAGAACCAGATCATTGCATCTCTTTCCAGAGTTATAGCAAAAATGACCATAATATCATCCTCATGATGAACATTAATATCATCCATCAATTTGTAGAGAGAGGCAATATGATGGGTGGTTGAAACGTCGTCATTTCCACATAAGTCGGGAAGAATGTCATGCACCTTCCCACAGTCATAGCACTTATTAGGAAATATGTGGATTTTTGAGAAATCCAGCGGGCTATAAGCCTAGGGTCGAATATCATGCGGTTCTCCCATAAATCAAACAATGAGGTACTTAATTTGAAAATTTTGTTTAATCATACCTCATACCAAACTATGGAGTCGCCAAGGTGATATTGAAATCCTTCTGATGAGTGTGCTCACATGTACACCCAATAGGATCTTCAAATCTACAAAAGTACAAGGGCTCTATCCCTTCATGGAGTCCCCATGTGAGAGGAAGAGTCTGCAATGTAGTCTCCCACATATGTCAATGAATGATAGTCTTCAAAATCCAGGAGCTGGACTTTGTCCCCGGCAACGACGCCAAAATGTTGTCGCCTGAAACTGACATGCGAGTGTTGAAGCCCAAACTATGGTCATGCTAGCCCAGTGACGACTCTCGAGAGAGAGGCCAATGTCACCACACCCCTCTTTCTTCGCTTCAGGTTGGTTCTTCTCCAGATCTAGGGGGGTTTCCCTAAGTTAGGATCGCTAAGGCAAGTGTAGCTGATGGAAAGGTGATCTGAAGAGGCTTCCTTAAAGAAACTTGGGTAGAAAAAAGGAACATGATTATGCTTGATGGACAGGAAGGGAAGGGAGGATCAATCCGCGAGGGAAGACCAGTGTCAATATCTGAAGGGTGAATGGAGTCAAAAGGGGACTTGGGGAGGCCTTATGTTTCACAGAATGGAGACTAATCTGGTCCATTCCATAATCAAAGGCGAGGAGAACAGAAGTATAACTGACTAGTATCCATTACTCCTAGACCTTTAAAAACATATCGATGACAAGCAACTTGGAAGCTGTAAATGCTTGCCCAATTTGCTAGATTGTTAGCCCGCTATGCTAAATATAGTCTACAACTTATGAAAAATAGACAAAGAACTATGACAAAGATGCCCAAAATATTCCAAAAATCCTCAACATGATCTTCACTTTATTCAACTCTGGGGAAAAATCCTCCCATCCAATTTTTTCGTCCTTTAGAATGAAAGAGCTATGCTCTTTATAGGCCCAAAAAGGCTCTCCAAAAAGTAAAAAATAAAATGTAATAAAATAATAAAAATAAGGAAAAAGTGGTTTTAGATCCACTTTTCTCTCCCACTAAAAACAAGACTGCCACCTTTATTGACATGACTCCTACTTCAACTAGATGTTACTAAAAGTCCCTAGATATTGGCTAGAGATTTGAAACCTACATAACTCAAAAGACACCAAATCAAGAGTCAATTACAAACATAACTCCAAGAAATTGGCTGTCGATAAAATGCATGAGAAAGGGGCCTAGCTCCATGTGGAGGAAAATGCCTAGTTCGTGTTACAGCTGCCATCTTTCGAAACTGAATCGGCTGCCAGTACTCAACGTTTTCAGCAATTAGTGATAAAATGGGTCCCCCTGTGGACAAGCAAACCATTCAACGTGGCAATGTAACCACCCCCACTCAGGCAGCTATGAACTCGACTGTTAACACATCAACCACTTCAAACTTTAGCTCTGTCACCAAATGCATTGGCGTGTGATGGTGAAGTCCTTCGAATATGCCCTCGGCTTCCAACGATGGGAAAATCACATATAGAAGCGGTCCCTGAGCCTTCCAAACACCATGTGGTCATGGTTTGAATGATTTGAATGTTGAAATTCGGTGGATAGGGCTTGCTCCTCGGCTCCATGATTTGGATTCATATGTTTGGCTGTTAATGCAAATGGACACGTTGGTCCAGTCCTCTTATGTAGAATGCACCGACATATGGGATGATGTGCTCGACCATATATCTAATTTTACTAGTTTGCCCCGATAGATGTGTTTTCATATTTGTAAATCAAGGGCTCTCAAAATTTTGCATGCTGGATTCCATCACACACAAGTTAATAGACGGTTGATATGTTAAATGATTTCAGAAAGTCACAGCCATCCCCAACAGGTGTAAACAATTACTGAAAAACGGGGAAACTCAAACATCGGACTTTCCCCAACTGACAGTCAAAAAACAGTCCGTTAACTCCTCTAATTGGTTGTCAAAAAAATGTTGAAGCTGAAGACTGTTTTGGCGCTTTCAAATAATAATATGGTGGGTCTGTCCCGAATCACGAGCTCCATTTCTCCTAGCCTCAATTAAATACATTTATTTAAATATCCATTGTAGTTAATACAACACGTAATCATATAGATTGTTCCATATTGTTGGACAATGTTGCAGAGTCATCTTTAGAAACCAATTCTTGTTCTACTCCTTTAACCTCAGGTGCATAGTGCATCAACATGTTCTCAATGCCAAACTTCAAAGTGAGTGAGGAGCTAGGGTAGCCACTACAATCCCCTTGCATTTTTTAATTTGACTACTCCAGTTTCCAGATCAAAACCATAATCACCACCATCATCCTGAATAGTCGGTCGTATATGTGTCTCTGGTAATTCCTTTATCATGGCAACCGTCTCAACATCATCCTTTTGTAAAGGATATGTTGGCTTTGTTCCAATTGGAGCTACATAATCAACAATAGCAGCCTCAACCCTTCAGTTTGTGAAGTTTGTTCTAAGTGGTCACGGTATTGATTACACTGCAATAAGGATCACCTGATTGAAGAACCTAGCCAATATATGGAAGACCATCTGTCACATGCCCCAATTTGCAAAACAATTTAATGTCATTGAGGAACATTATGTTATATTTTATGATAAAGTTTGTAATTGATGACCAAGTGGGGTCAAGAATAATTTAATGTATTGCAGAATATTTTAATAATAAATAAATAAATGATGAGACAACAGCTTAGGGAAGCTGTTAAATGAGTGTTAACTGGTCACTTGGTGGAGGAGACTGGGTGGAGAGTATACTGACAAGTGGTAGCATCCTCAAACTACTTCTAACTGTTGCAGGTGGCAACATCCCTATAATTGTGGTCATGATTCCCCAAGAAAGTGGAATAGGAGCAGGTGGCTCATTAAGTAAAATTTGACCCAGAAGACCTAGGCATTGATATAAAACCTCCCATTAAAGACAGCTGAGGCTGCTCATTCTAGAATTGTTATCATTCTAAGTGAATGAAGTGCACATGAGAAATTCGATGGAGGGGACTTGTTGAAGTGAGTTTGAGGAATTAAGTGCTGAAGATTGAACTTGTGCAGCTACTTTAAGATGAAGTTCTTACTGCTGTAAGCAGGGCTGAATTAATGATGTATATCTAGTAAAGTGACAGAGGATCTCAAGGTTACATCTCTTATCCAGTGCTCTACCAGGAGGACTAGGAGACAAGCTCGGGGGTCCTGAGAAAGTGCAGACTAATATTTCTCCAAGAGTTGGTTGGGAGGAATAGCCTCCTTAAGCTATTGTCACCTCATCCATTTGACAGGTTCTACTTGTTCAGGTTAAATTATAGTTTATCTACTGTTTCAGAAAAAGATTACGAGTTTTCAAGTTATGCATATTATTATTTTATTAGGGTTAATGAAGAATAAAGAGCATTGTTTGTTGATAAAATTAGTGATTAGTAGATTATATTTAAAACTAGTAGAGAGTTTGCTAAGTAAAAGGTGAATAGAAAAAAAAATTACCAAACTGTATTTTTCCACGCCTTTTACAAGGCAGTACTCTAGTACGGCTGGTTGCTTAGTTAGGTAAGTAGATTTGTTTATTAACTCTTAATGTAAAATGCAAATAATTACTTTTATAGTTTTATGTAATTTATTTACATAAATCTAGTTGTACTTGCTCTGTCTACTAAAAGTAACTGCATTATCTAATTACAGGAAAATAGTAGATAATATAATAATCACTAGTAATTATAATATTCATAGAATTAGTACTAGTTTTAACACTTATTATAAATAAAATAAATAAAGTTTAATAAACAAATATAGGAACAGTAAAAATGGTACTTAGGGTTTAACCTGGCTAGTACTTCATAGGCCTTTATAATTATTTATTCAGGCTTACTATTGTGTTTTTTCTGAAAACACAAGTGTTTTTACTGCAACCCGCAAGAACCATCTAGGGTTTATAAGAGATAGGATTTATCTCTGCAACAGACTTTACATTCTTATTCTTAACATAAAACCTAACAGCAGTAAATAATTATTATTAAAAAAAATAAAATATGGAGCTAAATTTAGTTCTAAAAACCATTTAAATACAATGTTGTAGGTTATCCAATGGTAATAACCTTTTTAAGAGAAACAGAACATTTTTCCTCACCCAAAACACTGTGCAAATTTAAATAGTAACAATTACTATAAACCACTTATACTAAATGTAAATTAAAATTAAAATAACACTGTAAAAAAACTAAACAGAGACGAAATAGAATAAGCATAATGGACTATGGCCTTTTATAACACCTATCGAGGCTTAAGCCTGATCGAAATGACTTATGTAAGTCTAAACAGAAGTCATAAACCAAAATTTTTAACCCTTACAAATTCATAGTAAATAAAAACCCTTCATCTGTTACAAGAATTGATGAATGAACAATCTTTTCATTTCCTGCAAAAACCACTTAAAATTTCAAGTAACCACCCAGTGGTCAAACAGTAATGTCACGACTTAAGCTGAGTCTGTAAATCAAAAGCTTTTACATCTTCCTAGGCCATAAAGGCTTAACTAAAACCCTTAAGTCACGGCTGCAATAGCCTTAAAATATTTCCACATAACAACCTCTAGGGTTTAAAAATAGTATAAAAAAACAAGGAGCAAATACATAACAGTAAACCAAGGCCGATCCCACAACCAGCACAGTGAAGTTTCCATATTTTTTGACCACCACAACATAAACTGTAGGAGAAACCCTCAGTATAACCGAGGCTTACTAGGGTTTGCATGGCCGAAGGTTGGAGAGATGTGCTAGCAGCTAACACCAAAATCCGAGAGAGAAACCTGCGCAGTAAACCATAATAATTATAACCTTTCAAATGTATTTGTAATTTATAATTTTTTCTTGAAATTAAAACCTTGACAGGCCATTACCTATTAATGATCTCATTTTGGAGAAGTCATGGAAGCAAAGCCTTTGGAGCCAACTCAATTGCACCTTGGAGAGTGATGCCCTAAAAAGTATGAATGCACTGAGTGCAACTGCATACCCTGAGCTACGATTCGAATGAAGCGAACACCACGAATACGAGTACTCCAACAAGAAACAAGGAACACTCGTGTCTTAAAAACTTTATCCACTATGTATTTTTAAAACAAAATTCACAGTCCTCAAATTGATGGTGAAAACAATCCCAACGCACAATACTCCACAACTGTCAACAAGCTTCAAAAACCAACGTATGTTTCTCACCAAGCCGAGCTCGCAGCGAATTTGGGAACCCAGAGGTCAACAAAGAGCTATGGCGGCCATGAGCTCTCAGCTCGACCGCACCTCAATCGAAGGAACCCTCTCAATGCGAAATGAAGGGTTAGGGAAACCGTTAAGTCAACTTACCTAATGGATAAAACACTTCCATGTGTCCACCGTAATTTTTTCACCCTCGTGGATTGCAATTCAATAGTTGATTATGCAGTTTCCAATCTGCATAAAATCATTACAAATCAAAATAATATATCATTTAAACAATGTAATTTTTTTATTTCCAATAATGTAATATACCTTTGATCATTTCGATGCCTAGTTTGTAAACCATGGAAATAAGAAATGGATTTTTGTTTAGGGTTATTTGTTTATTGGACAAGATAGGGTAGTATTTGCTAACTATATTTTATAAAATATAAACTACTCTGACAAGGGAAATCTAATAATTTCTTGTAGTCTTTTGTATCTTAGAGTTGGATAGTAATTGTCTGACTAGGGCCCAAGCAATTATAAGATCTTTTATATTATAAACCAACAACCATATCTCAAGAGAATTACAAAACAACTTTGTGTAAAAGTGTAGCTTATAGTTAAAGGGTATACCAGGAAACGAGGTATAAAATATAGATAAAAAGACTTCAAAGTAAGGTTTGTAAAAGTTTGAAGAAGAACTCTTTCAACTAGGAAGGGAATCTTGGACCATTTCTTTTAATGCATTGTGTAGTTGGGGAAACAAGTGCAATCCATATACTTTTATATAAGAGTCTCAATTGTATTTTAACATCCCAACATTGAGAGAAGCAGTTTAAGAGTCAAAGTAGTTGTGTTTATCTATTAAGAAAACATTTAATTATAGAACCCTAGGGTAAGGGTAAGTTCGATAATATTGTGATTGAGTATGATGGCTTAAGAGCTCTTAGAAAACAAAACTCGATGGACAAGACAGACTAAGTTCAATAGTGTAGAGTATTTCTTTCATGTTTACAAAAGATTCAAATGAATTTGATCAAAACCAAACTCCAATTATTTTGACTGATCCAAGCAAAATTCTGAGTACCCTATCTCTTCCTATTTAAACTTTAGATCACAATTACTATAAGCAAAAGTACGAGTATTCTTAGAAATAATCTTAATCATCCAGTTGATTTGATTTCATTTGATAGTAATATTGGTCATACATTTAACCCATGCATATGCAGTTTTGTTTTAACATCTTTAGAGAGTTTTGACAACTTTGATAAGGTCAACGTTACCTCTTACAAAGACAAGCTGAAATTAATCATTCTAATTCTAGCATCATATTTATGCTAGTGAAGTATCTTCCTTGACCTAAATATATTTTTTTTACTGGAACAAAACGCTTACCTATTAGAACCTGTAAAGAACCATTAGTTCCACTGTGTTAGATATAAGCTAAGTAAGCATCGATCACACCTAAGAAACTTTCCCTACTTGACAAAAGAAAACAATAACATAATTAGCATTAGTAAGAGTCAGATTTCTTTTCTACTTTCTGGAAATTGCAACTACTAGGTTAAAACAATACTAACACGGTATTTTAGATAAGCCTTTAAGTTATACAGAACCATATAAAAGAAGTAATCTTTGTTTCTCTTTCAAACTGTTTAATTAGCCGCTAACAGTTAATGGTTCATTAGCATTGATATTTGACATTTTATGTCACATGAATTGTTTTTTAAATTTTTACGAATTTTTGAGTTATTACACCATCAGTGTCTATCAGACCATTAGCAGATGTATTTTTATTGCTTCTTGCAAAAGTTTCAACATACAGTCGTATCTTGCACGACCTTCTGGAAAGTCGACAATCTCTATCTGATAGATCTAACCATGACACATTCCATGCTCCATAGAATACTTATTTAAGATCATGACATCTTCTATATCATACCTAGTATAAGAAAGCACTGCAACAATTGCATTTGTCCCTGTAGGGAATTCATCAATCTTATATTTTTCGTATCCAATAGTACGTGCAATAGGAGATTGAGGTGCTTTTTTATTGATAGGCAAAGAATCAGCAACATATGAATATGAATCAGTATTGATAGGATTTGATGTTGCATAACTAATTAACCTTCTTTTTTATTTTTATTTTTTTACTTTGATAAATGCCTCTATCTTTGATGCTTCCTGCAGAATACAATCTAATAGATTGGGCTCTCAGTGACCATCTGTCATAGTTTCCACCCAAAATACTACTATGATTCAGCATCACTTTTTGAGATAGCACTATCAGTCATTTACAGAAATCTGAATGACACCATCCTTATTAGCTTGAAACAACTCTCAGGAACGATCTTCTCTTGCTGCTCTGTAAAACCCCTTGTCAAATCAGGAGGTAACATCTGGATCCGTGGGGAACGCGTGCTCTCGGAGAGAGCATGCAAGAACCTAAGCATTTTTTGAGTACTCATAGACCATAAATTTCCAAAGAAAGTACAACATGCAGTGTGGATGGATTGATTCACACCCAAGCAACTGCTTATTACAACTTGAAGTAGAAACAAATGCATAAAAACTAACAATTGGAGATGCTCATGCAAGAGCTTATTTTTTCTACCTACACTAACTTAACATGAAACTAGAATATGTCAAGTATATGCATATAAGTAATGAAGCCATTCCAGCATCTTATCTATGCCAAGTTTCCTTTTTTGGTGCTTGGTTAGAGACAAAAATAGAATCATTATAAAACAAAGATGTCTTAACAACTTCTCATGAATAAAGCTGAATTGAAACATCAGACTGTTAGGCAACAAGATATTATACCAAGAAAAATAAAACTATGCACAAGACACCTATATCCACTGGTTTATAGGGCTCACATACAACCCTTCATTGTCAAACTGCTCAAGCTGATTTGCAACAATCATATTATGAACTTGAGGCAGCTCCATAGCTTCATTTTTCTTTATTTCAGCAACCTCGGGAAACTCTTCAGAAATGTCTTCAACCAAGGGTCCTTGTACTAATTCCTCAATAAGATATTCAATGATCTATTTTTTAAGCTCAAGATGGAGCCTAGGGATGAGGGCATCATATTCTTTAGCAAGCTACCCAATCTCATCAATTGTTCCATCATGCCATCGAAAGTGAAAGCTCCAGAAAAACATTGCCACGGAATCTGTGGATTCATCCAAAAGGACATAGAACCAGATGATTGCATCTCTTTCTAGAGTTATAAAAAAAATGACCATAATATCATCCTCATGATGAAAATTAATATCAGCCATCAGTTTTCAAAGAGAGGCAATATGATGGGTGGATGAAACACCGTCATTTCCACAGAAGTCAAGAAGAATGTCATGCACCTTCCCATAGTCATAGCACTTATTAGGAAATTTGTGGATTTTTGAGAAATCCAGTGGGCTATAAGCCTCATGCCAAATATCATGTGGTTCTCCCATAAATCAAACAATGAGGTACTTAATTTGAAAATTTTGTTTAATCATACCTCTTACCAAACTGTGGAGTCGCCTAGGTGAGCTTGAAATCCTTCTGATGAGTGTGCTCACCTGTACACCCAATAGGATATTCAAATATGCAAAAGGACAAGGCCTCTGTCCCTTCATGAATTCCCCATGTGAGAGGAAGAATCTGCAATGTAATATCACACAGATGTCAACGAATCATAGTCTTCAAAATCTGGGAACTAGACTTTGTCCCCAGCAATGACGCCAAAATGTTGTCGCCTAAAACTGGCACATGAGTGCTGAAACCCAAACTGTGGGCATGCCGGACCAGTGACAACTCTCTCTCGAGAGGCCAATGTCACCACACCCCTCTCTCTTCACTTCAGGATGGCTCTTCTCCAGCTCTAGGGGGGTTTCCCTAAGTTAGGATCGCTAAGGCAGGTGAGGCTGAGGGCAAGGTTATCTGAAGAGGCTTCCTTAGAGAAACTCGGGTAGCTAAAAGGAAAATGATTGTGCTTGATGGATAGGAAGGGAAGGGAGGATCAGACCTCAAGGGAATACCAATGTCAATATCTGAAGGGTGAATGGAGTCAAAAGGGGACTTGGGGAGGCATTGTGTTTCACAGAAGGGAGACTAAGCTATTCCGTTCCATAATTAGAGGCAAGGAGAATGGAATTATAACTGACTACTATCCATTACTCCTAGACCTTTAAAAACATAACGATGATGAGTAACTTGGTAGCTGCAAATGCTTTCCAAATGTGCTAGATTGTTATCCCTCTATGCTAAATCTAGTCTACAACTTATGAAAAACAGACAAAGAACTATGACATAGATGCCCAAGATATTCTAAAAATCCCCAACATGATATTCACTTTATTCAACTCTGGGGAAAAATCCTCCCAGCCAATTTTTCTGTCCTTTAGAATGAAAGAGCTATGCTCTTTATAGGCCCAAAAAGGATCTCCAAAAAGTAAAAAATAAAATGTAATAAAATAATAAAAATAAGGAAAAAGTGGTTTTACATCCACTTTTCTCTCCCACTAAAAACAAGACTATGCCACCTTTATTGACATGACTCCTACTTCAACCAAATGTTACTAAAACTCCCTAGATATTAGCTAGAGATTTGAAACCTACGTAAACCAAAAGACACCAAAGCAAGAGTCAATTACAAACATAACTCCAAGAAATTGGTTGTCGATAAAATGAATGAGAAAGGGGTCGAACTCCATGTGGAGGAAAATGCCCAGTTTGTGTTATGGCTGCCAACTTTCGAAACTGAATCGGCTTCCAGGTTTCGACGTTTTCAGCAATTAGTGAGAAAACGGGTCACCCTATCGACAAGCCAACCATTCAATGTGGCAATATAACCACCCCCACTCAGGCAGCTATGAAGTCGACTGTTAACATGTCAACCACTTCAAACTTTAGCTCTGTCGCTAAATGCATTGGCGTGTGATGGTGAACTCCTACTAATATGCCCTCGGCTACCAGTGATGGGAAAATCACATATAGAACCGGCCCCTGAGCCTTCCAAACTCCACGTGGTCATGGTTTGAATGATTTGAATGCTGAAATTCGGTGGACATGGGTTGCTCCTCAACTCCACGATTTGGACTCATGTGTTTGGTTGTTAATGCAAATGGACACGCTGGTCCAGGACTCTTATGCGAAATGCGCCGACGTATGGGATGATGTGCTCTACCATATATCTGATTTTACTAGTCTGTGCCGATAGATGTGTTTTTCAGATTTGTAAATCACGGGCTCTCAAAATTTCGCATGCTGGCTGCCATCACACGCAAGTTAACAGATGATTGATATGTTAAATGATTTTCCCCAACTGATAGTAAAAACATGGGTCGTGAACTCCTCTAATTGGTTGTCAAGAAAAATGTTGAAGCTGCAGACTGTTCTGGTGCTTTCAAAGAATAATATGGCGGTTTTATCCCAAATCAAGAGCTCCATTTCTCCTAGGCGCAATTAAATACATTTATTAAATATGCACCGTAGTTAATACAACACGTAATCATATAGAGTATTCCATATTGTTGGCCAATGCTGCAGAGTCATATTCAGAAACCAATTCTTGTTCTACTCCTTTAACCTCAGGAACATAGTGCATCAGCATGTTCTCAATGCCATACTTCAAAGTGAGTGAGGAGCTAGGGCCTCCACTACAAGCCACTTGCATTTTTAATTTGACTACTCCAGTTTCCGGATCAAAACCACAATCACCACCATAATCCTGAACAATCGATCATATATGTGTCTCTGGTAATTATTTTATCATGCCAACCATCTCATCATCATCATTTTGTAAAGGATCCTTTGGCTTTGTTCCAATGGCAGCTACATAATCAACAACAACAACCTCGGAACCCTTCAACTTATGAATTTTGTTCTGAGTGGTCATGGTATTGATTACACTGCAATAAGGATCACCTGATTGAAAAACCTATCCAATAAATGGAAGACCATCAGTGTCTATCAGACCATTAGCAGATGTATTTTTATTGCTTCTTACAAAATTTTCAACATACGTTCATATCTTCCACGGCCTTCTGGCAAGTCGACAGTCTTTGTCTGATAGATCTGACCATGACACATTCCATGCTCCACAGAAGACTTATTTAAGATCATGACATCTTCTATATCATACCCTGTATAAGAAAGCACTGCAACAATTACATTTGTCCCTATAGGGAATTCATCAATCTTATATTTTTTGTATCCAATAGTATGTGCAATAGGAGATTGAGTCATCTTTTTTATTGATAGGAAAAGAATCAGCAGTATATGAATACGAATCACTATTGACAGGCTTTGATGTTGCATAACTAATTAACCTTCTTCTTTTTCTTACTTTGATAAATGGCTCTGTCTTTGATGCTTGCTACAGAAGACAATCTAATAGATTGGGATCTCAGTGACCATCTGTCATAGTGTCCACCCAAAATACTACTATGATTTAGAATCACTTTTTGAGATAGCGCTATCAATAATTTATAGAAATCTGAATGGCACCATCCTTATTAGCTTGAAACAACTCTCAAAATTGATCTTCTCTTGCTGCTCTGTAAAAACCCCTGTCAAATAAGGAGGTAACATCTAGCTCCATGGGGGACACGTGCTCTCGGAGAGAGCATGCGAGAACCTCAACATTCTCTAAGTACTCGTAGACCATAAATTTACAAAGAAAGTACAACATGCAGTGTGAATGGCTTGATTCACATCTAAGCAACTTCTTATTACAACTTGAAGTAGAAAAAAAAGCATAAAAACTAACAACTGGAGATGCTCATGCAAGAGCTTATTTTTTCTACCCACACTAACTTAACATGAAACTATAATATGTCAAGTATATGCATACAAGTAATGAAGCCATTCCAGCATCTTATCTATGCCAAGTTGCCTTTTTCTATTCTTAGTTAGAGACAAAAACATAATCATCATAAAACAAAGATGTCTTAACATCTGCTCATGAATAAAGCTGAACTGAAACATCAGACTGTTAGGCAACAAGAGATTATACCAAGAAAAATCAAACCGTGCACAAGACGCCTCTATCCACTAGTTGATAGGGCTCACATACAACCCTTCATTGTCAAACTACTCAAGCTGATCTACAACAATCATATTATGAACTTGTGGCAGCTCCATATATTCATTTTATTTCAGCAACCTGAGGAAACTCTTTAGTAATGTCTTCAACCAAGGGTCCTTGTATTGCTTCCTCAATCATATCTTCAATGATATGTTCTTTAAGCTCAAGATGGAGCATAGGGATGAGGGCAGCATATTCTTTAGCAAGATACCCAATCTCATCAACTGTTCCATCTTTCCAGCGGAGGAGAAACCTCTCGAAAAAATTTGCCACGGAATATATGGATTCATCCAAAAGGCCATAGAAACAAATCATTGCATCTCTTTCCAGAGTTATACAAAAAATGACCATAATATCATCCTCATGATGAACATTAAAATCAACCATCAGTTTCCAGACCGAGGCAATATGATGGGTGGCTGAAACACCGTCATTTCCACAGAAGTCGGGAAGAATGTCATGCACCTTCCCATGGTCATAGCACTGATTAGGAAATCCGTGGACTTTTTAGAAATCCAGCGGGCTATAAGCCTCGTGCCAAATATTATGCAATTCTCCCATAAATCAAACAATGAGGTACTTAATTTGAAAAATTTGTTTAATCATACCTCATACCAAACCGTGGAGTCACCAAGGTGAGCTTGAAATATTTTTGATGAGTGTTCTCACATGTACACTCAATAGGATCTTAAAATCTGAAAAAGGACAAGAGCTCTGCCCCTTTGTGGACTCACCATGTGAGAGGAATAATTTGCATTGTAATCTCCCACATATGTCAATGAAGCATAGTCTTCAAAATCCGGGAACTGGACTTTGTCCCTGGAAACGATGCCAAAATGTTGTCGCCTGAAACTGGCACACGAGTGCTGGAGGCTAAAACGTAGGCGAGCAGGCCCAGTGACAACTCTCGAGAGAGAGAGGCCAGTGTCACCACACCCCTCTCTGCACCGATAGATGTGTTTTCAGATTTGTAAATCACTGGCTCTCAAAATTTCGCATGTTGGCTTCCATCACACGCAAGTTAACAGACAGCTAATATGTTAAATGATTTTAGAAAGTCACAGTCATCCCCAACAGGTGCAAACAATTTCTGAAAACACGGAAACTCAAACATCGGATTTTCCGTGACTGACAATCAAAAAACGGGCCATGAACTCCTCTAATCGGTTGTCAATAAAATCATTGAAGTTGAAGACTACTCTAGCACTTTCAAAGAATAATATGGCAGGTATGTCCTGTTAGTTTTTTCAACATTTAAGCTAGCATTATGACAAGATCTTTTCACTGAGAGAATAACAAGCACAGCAATCACATAAGCACATCAAGAAACAAGAGACACAA
>LPNX011083321.1:32753-53289 GCA_001517045.1 Pseudotsuga menziesii
CCTGAATCACGAGCTCCATTTCTCCTAGCCTCAATTAAATACATTTATTTAAATAGCCATCGTAGTCAATACAACACATAATCATATATATTATTCCATATTGTTGGCCAATGCTACAGAGTCATCTTTAGAAATCAATTCTTGTTCTACTCCTTTAACCTCAGGTACATAGTGCATCAACATGTTCTCAATGCCAGACTTCAAAGTGAGTGAGGAGCTAGGGTAGCCACTACAAGCCCCTTGCATTTTTAATTTGACTACTCCAGTTTCTGGATCAAAACCACAATCACCACCATCATCCTGAACAGCTGGTCATATACGTGTCTTTGGTAATTATTTTATCATGGCAACCGCCTCATCATCATCCTTTTGTAAAGGATCCTTTGGATTTGTTCCACTTGCAGCTACATAATCAACAATAGCAGCCTTAGAACCCTTTAGTTTGTGAAGTTTGTTCTGAGTGGTCACGGTATTGATTACACTACAATAAGGATCACTTGGTTGAAGAACCTGGCCAATATATGGAAGACCATCAGTGTCTATCAAACCATTAGCAAATGTATTTTTATTGCTTCTTGCAAAAGTTTCAACATACGGTCGTATTTTCCATGGACTTCTGGAAAGTCAATAGTCTTTGTCTGATAGATCTGACCATGACACATTCCATGCTCCACAAAATACTTATTTAAGATCATAACATCTTCTATATCATACCCTGTATAAGCAATCACTACAATAATTGCACTTATCCCTATAGGGAATTCATCGATCTTATATTTTTCGTATCCAATAGTACGTGCAATAGGAGATTGAGGCGTCTTTGTTATTGATAGGCAAAGAATCAGCAGCATATGAATATGAATCAATATTGACAGGCTTTGATGTTGCATAACTAATTAACCTTCTTTTTCTTTTTACTTTGATAAATGCCTCTGTCTTTGAAGCTTGCTGCAGAAGACAATATAATAGATTGGGCTCTCAGTGACCATCTGTCATAGTATCCACCCAAAATACTACTATGATTCAGCATCACTTTTTTAGATAGGACTATCAGTCATTTACATAAATCTGAATGACACCATCCTTATTAGCTTGAAACAACTCTCAGGAATCATCTTCTTTTGCTGCTCTGTGAAAACCATTGTCAAATCAGGAGGTAACAACTTCCACTTGTCATTTAGCCTTCTATAGCTACTCATTCCTCCTAGTGGGTCAGTGAACACTCTTAAACAGTCTCCTTTGGATAGGTATCTCTTCATTTAATTATTTAAATAAATAAAATATCAATTCCAGTCATCCTTGACCAACTTGGTCATAAAAACTTTACAATAACTTTTAGCATAATGTTTTCTCAAAAATAAATAAAAATATTTATTTTTCAGTTCTAGGTGGGTTACAAACACCCCCCCTTAAGTTCAACATTGTCCTCGATGTTGCTTAAATTTATTCTAAGTATTCTTGGAACAACATTGAATTTTCCTCCCGCATATGACTCAAATTCCTGGGTTTCTTCATCTGGACTGAGGCACCTCCATTGCACTTTTACCTATCCAATGGTGCTATTCCAAAGAAAATTTTCCCTCCTACCGAGGATACAGTCTGGTTCCACCCGAAAATATCCTTTGGGTTCTACCTAAATAACAGACCAGTCGATCACATGCATAGCATCATGCACATACTTTTTCAATATGAAAATATGAAATACATTATGTATTCTAAGATTAGCTGGAAAATATAACTGATATGCCACTGGTCCAACTCTTTTCAATATTTCAAATAGTCCACAATATCTGGGTGCTAATTTAGCACAACTCCCCAACTTAAAGGAGATATTTATGGGTTTTACCTTGACAAATACATGCTCAAATACTTGGAATTCTTTCTAATTTCTTTTAAGATTTGCATGACTCTTTTGTTTGTCCTATGCAGTTTTCAGATTGTTTTGTACATGTTTCACTATTAGTTCCAGTTCTTTTAACAAGTCAATTCCTAACATCAACATGTGAACCAGATTACTCCATGAAATGGGAGTATTACATTTCCTACCATACAATATTTCAAAAGGACTAAGTTTAGCTAAAGCCTGATAGTGATTATTATATGCAAACTCAACTAAGTGCAAATAATATTCCCATTTTTTTGGATGATCTCTAACATACATCCTTAACATGTATTCTAGAACTTGATTGAATCTTTTTGTTTGTTCATTCATTTGTGGATGATAAGTAGTACTAAAATTTAATTTTGTATCTAGTATTTTAAACAATGACTTCCAAAAATTACTAGTAAACCTAGGATCTCTGTCAGAAATTATTACCTTCGAAATTTCGTGCAACCGAAAAATTTCCTTCATAAAGATGCCAATAGTGTTAGCAGCCTTATGATTAGTTTTAACAAGTATAAAATGTGTTTCCTTGCTTACTTTGTATACCACTACCATTATATAATCATTTTGTTTCTAATTTTTAGGCAATCCAGTTATAAAATCAAGGCTGATAATTTCCCATTTTCAATCTGGAATTAGTAGTGGTTGTAGAAGACCTGCTAGGTGTCAATTATCGGCTTTAACTTGTTGACATTCTATATACCTAGCTATATATTCAACAAATTCATTCTTCATATTAGGCCCGAAATACTCTTTTCTTAGCATAATTATCATATTTTGATACCACAAATGCCTGAAATAAGGAATATTATGTACTTCATTTAAAACCAACAATTTAATTTATGGTATGTTAGGTACATAAAGTCCGTCTTTATACAACATTAAGCCTTTTTCATTTAAACTGAAATCTATTTTTACATTTTCAGATACATTATCAATTGCTTTTTCTCTAAGATTTTGGTATTCCTTGTCCATTTTTATCCCTTCTTCTAATTTATCATCTAATTCTATTTTGTAACTTCTAATGGAAGCTATAAAATTCATTCTTTCATTTCTGCTTAAGGCATTAACCACTTTGTTTTGCTTCCCTTTAATGTGTTTGATCTCGAAGTCGTATTCGATAAGGAAAGATAACCATCTAGCTTGCCTTGCATTCAGATTTTGTTGATCAAACAAATATTTCAAGATTATGTTATCAGACATTAATAGAAATCTTTTACCGATTAGATGATGGCGCCACATTTTCAGAGCATGAATTATGGAAGGCGGCTCTAAATCATATGTTGCATAATTCTTTTCATGTGTTTTTATCTTCCTTGATTCATAATCTATTACATGACCTTCTTGTGTTAGCGCTCCACCCAAACCTTCATTGCATGCATCAGTGCACACAACGAAGTCCTTCTTCAGATATGCTATTGTTAATATAGGTGAAGTAGTTAACAATTCCTTTAATTTATTAAAACTTTCTTCACACTTTAGATCCCATACAAATCTGTTTTCCTTTTTCTGTAATGATGTTATGGGATTCGCGATCTTTGAGAATCCTTCTATAAATTTTTGGTAATAACCTGAAATTCCCATGAAAGATCGTACATCCGACACATCCTTGGTAACAGGCCATTCCATTATTACTTTTATCTTATATGGGTCTACCAATATTTCTTCCTTGGATATCATATGACCTAGATACTATATTTTATGTTTAAATAATTCACATTTACTGAATTTACCATACAGTTTATGTTCTCTCAAAACCTGTAGTATTATCTGCAAGTGTTCATCATGTTCTTCTTTCATTTTCGAATAAATTAATAATGCATCTATGAAGACGACTACAAATTTATCTAAGTATTTACTTACTACACTATTCATTAAGCATATGAAAGTTTCTAGAGCATTTGTTATCCCAAAGGGCATAACTACAAACTCACAATGCCTGTATCGGTTTCTAAATGCAGTTTTAAAAATATTTTCATCTTTAATTCTGACTTGATGATATCCATATCTCAAGTCTATCTTTGAGAGTATCGTTGCTCCACGTATTTGATCTGAAACAAATCATTGATGGGGGGGAATGGATATCTGTTTTTAATTGTCATTTTGTTTAGTTGACGGTAGTCTATACATAAACATAATGTTTTGTCTTTATTTTTAACAAATAAGACAGGTGCTCCCCAAGGGGATACACTTGGTCTTATATAATTCTTGTCTATCAGTTCTTGTAGTTCTAGTTTTAATTCGTTAAGTTCTAATATGTTCATTCGATAAGGAGCCTTTGAATTAGGCATAGATCGTGGTACTAACTCAATAGTAAAATCCAGTTCTCTTCTTGGAGGTAATCCTGGAATTTATTCTGGGAAAAAATCTAACAACTCCTTTAAGATTGGAATATCATCAAATTTTAACTTATATTCTTTGTTTAAGTGTTCGTCATTTATTAGATGCACAACAAAAAATTTACAACATTTCCATACAACCTTTTTCATTTGTAATGTTGAGATTTGTGTAACAAAAATTTTCCTAGGGATCCCTTTGACTGCAATTCTTTCTCCTTTATCATCTAAACAAGTAAATGTTTTCTCAAAAAAATTTAAGACTACTTATTGTTTTTCCACCCAGTCCATACCTATTAAGACATTATAAGACCCTAAGGGTAATATGTTTAACTTTACTTGGGTTTGGAACTGACTCATAAACAATTCACAATTTTTAACATAATTAACTACTATTCTTTTAGTTCATGTAGGTTATTGAACCAACCAATACTTTTCAAAAAAATTCAAATGTAACTTGTATTTTTCTTCTATACTGGGTGACACATAGCTTAAAATAGCACTTGGGTCAATCAAAATAGAAATAGGCATGTTTTGTATCATACCTTGTATTTCCACCATGGAGGTTTGATGATCAGCCTATCGATTCTCCAAGGCTGCATTAATTATGGGCATTTCATTTGCTACGTCACCAACCATTTCTTCCTTCTGAATGGTATGTATATTTATGTAGTTTCTCCTTCTATTCGAAAATTCCTTTGCATAGTGAGGTCCCTGACATTCTTAACACTTTACATGTTCTTTTTGTTCATTGTTTTTAACATAATTATTAGGCATGTCTCCGCCTTTTGGTGTTGTAATGTTTTGTTGTGTTTTACCTTTGAAATATTTTCCTTGATAATTATTTTTAGAAAAATTCCGAGAATTATTTCTGAATATTTTATTAGGCTTAAAATCTTTTCTTCTCTAATCAAAGTTACTTGTTCTTTTATTTTTCCAAGTAGGTATGCTTTCTTTCCTAATTTTACTATGTTCGTAACAGAAGTTAGATTTTCTCATTGCCTCTTCAAGGGTCTTTGGATTATCAAATTCAATTTGTCCTTGAAACTAGTAGGAAAATAGCTCAAAACCCTCTGTATCTTAGGCTTTTCGTCAATTCTATACGGTACATATCTTAATAAACTTAAAAGTTTACTACTTAACGTTTTCATTGACATTGAACCTAGTTTAATTTCATAATACTCTTTATCTCTTTCTTCATAATATTGTTCAGATAAGAATTTCCTTTTGAAGTATTTCTTAAAGATTTTCAAGGTTACATATTTTTCTTTAAGGTTCTTAACTCTTTTTATGTCTTGCCACCAAATGTCAACCTTTTTGGTTAGGTTGTAGATAGCCATCTAAGATTTCAGTCTATCAGAGTAATTATAAATCTGAAAGTACTTTTTCATAACAGATAGCCAAGCCTCGGCTTCTTCCCCATTAAACATAAGAGGTTTTATCTTTTTAAATTATCCTCAGATCTCTTCGTAACGTTTATACTTCCTCTTTCTAGTACCATTGTTGCTTTCACTACTTTCACTAGTATATTTTTAATTTTCTTTGTGCGACCTTACTTTAATTCCTGAAGAAGGTTTACTTTCACTATCATAAAATTTTAATTTCTTACCCTTGCGTTTGTATGATACTGTTCCAGATTCAGTTTCATGCTCCTTTCTTTTATCTTTGCCTCCATTGTGTATTTTATCTAGTAATATCTGATTTAGTTTCTCCTGAGCTCTTAAAATTCTTTCATTATCTTCTTTTACATTTTGTAGTTCATCTCTTAGATCTTTTCCAGTTTGAAGTAGTTCTGATGGTTGATTATTTAACTCCACATATATGTTATCTGGATTATTGTGGTGGGATCCATCTCCAACAAATGCTTCAACTCCTTCCATTTCCTGCAAAATACAATTTTATATGTCTATACAAAAATAGTTTTTAAAACATGATCAGTATATTTTGTTTCATGTTTTCCATGCGAGTAAGCCAATCTTCGGGCCTAGTGTTTGGAACCTCGCTCTGATACCACATGTAACAACTCAAAAATTCATAATATTTTTTTTATTAATGGCCTAACTATAGATATCATAAATGAATCTATCCAAAATTTAACTAGCGCTTAGTGTTTTATCTATTACACATAAAGACTCAATTACGACAAACATTATAGTGCGACTTATCGTTATGATGCATTACTTTACTTATTCTCAAATCATGAAATAACGTCATGTTTATTACACGTCAATTACAATTGGTGTACTTACTAAATGTTTTTAGGACACTTGTTAAAATCATTATGAAGCTAGGAGGATGGGTTATTCTCTTACTTAGCTTTGGAGCTAACACATAAACCTTTTATTCAAATGCAGGTGCTTTGTACAACAACTATGTCCAAGAAAAATATCTATGCGCCCACCTAACCATAAGTTACAACAAGCATAAAAAATAAAATGTAATGGCATAAAAGGTGATAATCGAAGGGTTGAAACATTAGAGTTTTGGGTTTTTGAATGTCAAACATAGGGGCATTTAATAGGGCCATGTGATGGCCTTACGAATTCTAGCTAGAGAGAAGAAGTGTCACGTTGTAAACCCTTAAGGGTTTAACTCATCTCAATTTTTTTTTTGTGATGTATTGTTTTTGCACTATGTGAGAACCTTCGGCTATCGACGTTGGTTTTGCAAGCTCCTGGTGAATCTATGCAATGGAAGGTTAGTGGTGAAGGTGACGAGGCTCTCAGCCTTCAGGATCTTGGCCCTAGCCTTTCTTCGATATGCGTCATATTAAAACTTTCTTCCGCATACTGTTTTGTTTACCACTAGTTGGTTCTTTGGCCAACCCATGAATTCTTTGCTTGTCTGTGAATCCTTCATTATCACTATGGTAGTTTTCGCTAAGTTAAAAGGGTAAGTTCTTAATTGTTTTCCGTAATGTTCTATATTATTTTTACAGTCAATTTTAAATTGGAATTTAACCTCTATGTGCTTGTTGTTGTAGGATTTTTCGACCGGGTTTGTTGTAAAGGGTAAGGACCGGTCTCCACGAAGAAAAAGGGCCATGTTGCGATAAGACCTGTACCCGCACTTCTTGCTCATTGTATTTTGAAGCTATGTGAATCTGTGGCTCTGCATTTTTATGGATTGGTGTCCTACCTGAGTTTATTTTTGGTTGAACAACAAAATGGTAAACCCTCCAGTGGTTTCAACCTACGGAATTTTCCAGTTATCTTTTAAAAATTATGCTCCCTTCGACTGTGGAGCCTGAAGAGGACTGTTTTAAAATGGTTTAGTTTATTTATGGGTTTGAGCTCTTTACAGAGTCTTGTATACATAATTCTTTTAAGGATGGAAGAACGGCTTCGCTGGGGTTTAAACCAACGGCTTACTTCTCTTTGACTATTAATAAAATTTACTTGGGTATAATGTATCATTTTTTAATACCTCTCTCAGATTTTGTTTTATGCATAAATATTGAAAAGAATGGGGTTGTGAGAGTCCAATGTAATGTTAAGTTTGTTTGGGAGGGATTCTGTAGATGTATAAATGCTTACTCTAAAACATGTTATCGAAATCCAACAATGCCTTTTGTTAGTAATTATTTTGAAATTGTTTAATGAATATTACAGTAGAAAAACTATAATGACTCACGGCCTACAACAAGGGGTTGCGTCCTTTCAATAACATTATGGAAAAAGTTTTATGGTTTCTCCCTCGGGGTATTTACTATATTTTTAATTTAAGATTTAGGGTCGTGAGGCCACTATGTTCAGCACATTATTGTAGCTCTATCATCATTTACAGTTTGATTGTTTATATGTATATAAATTGATTTGAGCCGTAAGGATTCAACAGGTATAACGTTAATAAGTTTACATGTTTGACTATAGTAAAGAATATTTACGACATGCGACTGGTTAAGACATTGGCTTGATGTCTAAGTTCATTCGGTTGTATAACTTGTGTTTATGCAAAACCTGTGTGAAGCTGTTTATTAAAAAGGGTTACTATAATTTAGGTTATACTAAAACCCTCGAAGGGCCTTTTGACCATGAAAAGTTATAAATGCGAAGTGTATAGGGTTTGAACCCTTGATTTATTCATTTCAGCACTGATTTGCTTATTATTGTTTTTAATATATTTATATAATGTATACTAATAATGTAACGAGGTTTTCATGAAGGAATACCTTCTTGAGACTCGTCCTTATAGTATTTACAGTTGAAAACTTTGAGACTAGTTATTTAACTTTTGTTTAATACTGTAATATTTTATTTCACACACACACACACACATATATATATATATAATCTTTGGCAATAAAAATCTGCAGAGTCTTAAACGATGTTCTGTATGAGATTTGAATTGATTTATTTAAACCCTAGTTTAGCTTTGGCGAATGCTTAATCCCGTTTGGTTGTAATAATAATAATATTGTTCTTTATATTAGACCTTTAGTAAAGGTTCATATTATTATAGTTCATTTTTTGTTGTTGTTGTAACTCTGCCCCTAAGTTTTAATATTAGATAGAGAGCTTATGATTTAGGAATTATAATATTGTACTATCTTAAAAACAGACCTACCTGCTAATGATATGAAGCTTTAAGAAAAATAGTAATATAAACTCAGAGACTGGTTATGATACTATTTGAAAGTAAGAACAGAGAAATTCTAAGATAATCTACAATTTTCCATTTAACTTTATGGAAGGGAAAACTGTAGCATCGTTTGCAATAATAGTCAGAAAATAAGATCTTCCTATCCTATTCAAATTCAGTAATGATTATTTAGTTCAGAGCAATCCCTAACATTCATAAACCTGCAAATAAAGATATAAATAATTTTTACAAATAATAGCTAAACAACTTAGAACTTGGATAATTGCATAAGGGAGACAACCACCCAAAGGAGGTTGTTCCTCCCAACCATCTCCTGAAAGAAGCCAAGATCACTTACTTTAGGACCCCCAAGTTTGTGCATTGAACCGCTAGCACGAAGATGTTGTGTAACAACCCACACAGAAAATCTCTGCAATTTAGCACTCACTAGCAGACTTAACTCTCAACAATTTCATTTTAGCTATCCCCTCATCGAATTCCTCTTGTGTGCCTGACTTTTCAGTTTGCAACAATTCACAAGGGTCTAATCACTTGGAATATAATGTAATGAGCCTCTTGCTCAATTCGATGGTATTTATAAGATTGTCTAGGTCTTTGGGTCAGTTTTGTAATTATATGAGTCATTTGTTCAATTCCTGCTCTCAGGGAACAGGACCACGATTTGAGGGATTTTGCTTCCTGCAAGAGCTAAAAAGTGGAATGCTAGTGCTGCCACTTGCCATTTAGCCTTCTACACCTACTCATTCTTCCTAGTGGGTTAGTGAACACTCTTAAATAGTCTCATTTGGATATGTGTATCTTCATTTAATTATTTAAATAGATAAAATATTCAATTACAATCATCCTTGACCAACTTGGTCATAAAAACTTTACAATAACTTTTAGCATAATATTTTTTCAAAAATAAATAAAAATATTTACTTTTAAGTTTTAAATGAGTTACACTACTCCCCCCTATAAACCAGTTTTTTAAATTTACTTTTTTTTTTCTGAATATAAACTTTTAATAAAATATCTAAAATTATAATAAACATATATTTTTAAACTTAATGTTTTCTTTATTTTTTTTTGAAATATAAACTTTTAATAAAATTTCTAAAATTATAATAAACATATATTTTTAAACTTTATTTTTTTATTTTATTTGTTTTTAAATATATTTTTTTAATAAAACATCTAGAATTATAATAAATATATATTTGTTCCAAAAGAGACTACTGCAAACATTTGACATCATGTACCAACCTGCAAACATTTATTTGACATCATGTACCAACTTGCATGAATATCAATATCATAAGTATGATCTTTCTTTATCCGATCAAAACTATTTGGAACATGCGAAAGGCAGGTTATCTATAACCCAAAAGGAAATTCCCATTTGAAGTGAAAGAGCAAGAAAGGGACCTCCTTTTTAGAATTCATTTTATCTTAATGATGCCAATGATAGTACTTTAGGTTGTTCAAGCTCCTATTAGGACTTTACGAAAACCTATTTTATTACTTTGATTAAAGCTTGAAACCTAACATCCCAAAAAGAATATGAAGGTAGTAAAAAAAATGGTCTCTTTGCATATAATTAATATTTATTGTTTTATCGTGCTTGTCATATAATGTGATAATCAATGTGAAAGTCTAAATCAGGTATGTGATACTCTATACTTTGTTCCGGCTAAGGTAAGACGGGTTTTTTTTTAATAAGGCAGATGGTTTTGGAGACATGTTGGAATTGAGTGGTGTCCGCAAGGTTTTTTGAATTATGGTGACAGAACATAACTTTGGTATGTGGTTGTGGGGTGGTAGGTTGCATTCGATCGTTTGGCGTAGATTATGTATATGATTGAGCTATATTCTACGATTAATCTATTTATTAACAGAGGATTATCTGGATCTTTGGCGTGATTTTTCATAGCTATGCCATTTAATAGGATGCTTTCTTGGGTGACGAGTTTGGTATCCTTTCTTTCCTGCCGTATATTTGCATTTATTTGCAGGTGGGATTAGGGCTCTTAATCCTAAATTTGGCTTTATCCATGCCCGTTTAAGCTGGTTTAATCTTGGTTATCTGTCTTTTGGGTTTCGAACCTTCTTTATGACGTTTTGGAGGTTTCTATTAGGGATTTTTATTACGCTCAGTTTGTTTGTACTATCGGCCTAATCTGTCTGGGATTTGGGTCATCTGGCTCGTGTATTTACCGCCACGTAATGACGTTTAGATCGATCAAGAAACTAGCTCGTACACCATTGGGTAAGCTCGTTAAATGTGATAGTAAGGGTGTCGAACAAAAGGTTTTGATGACTTCCAAAGAGCATTTGTTATCTACCTGAATGGCACTTCTCCATCCAAGTGCCGACATTCCCTATGTTGGCACACAAAAGGACATTTATGGATTGAAGGTTGCCTAAAACACTATAGATGGGCATATTATGAACTACATTTCTCATCCATCCAGCCGGTTATTTTTACCTTTGAATATGTCAAGTGTTGTACGCGCCTTTTCCTATATGCAACTCGCGTACAAACGCACCTTTTATTAAAGCATGTTGCATGTTGTACGCGAGTATCTGTAATTGCATCTCACGTACAGATCTGTACGCGGGCTCCCCTTAGAGCAAATCGCATGTCATACACGGGTTGCTAGTATCAATACCCGTGTACACCTTCCTTTGACATTAAAAATAATAAATCGCGATTATTTGAGATTTGTTAAGCCCTTAACCATAACCATCTTAATTGTCTCAACCTCCTCAACCCTCGAAACTGCCTTATTTCACTAAGTATAAATAAAGGCCTTGGGGAGGGTATTAATGAATCATACTTGGAGATCAAAGTTATGCTAGTGGTGTTTATTCAAAAGTCTTTGGAGCAGTGGAACTTAGAATCCTTTGGTTGATGAGGAGTCCTTGTTTCAAGTGTTGGGTTTTAATCTGAACTTATTCACTATTGTTAATAAAGAGAATCCTTCTTCCATATATGTTTTGGATGTATTTCATGTATCATGGTTTGATGAATACTTATGATTAAGTACTCTGTATATGATTTATCTAACATATTTTATATACATGTATTATCTTGCACTTGGAGGATTTTCTCTTGACAGGTGAAGGAGAAGCGTCCCTGAAGGCTTTGGAGGAGAAGCATAGGTGGAAGAGGACAAAGCTAGGATCAACCTTTGTGTATCCGGTGAGTCTATTCTATCCTCTTATTTCCTTTTTTGTACTCTAAAGGCGATTGCCTGCAAGTTTTATGAGTATGTTAGTAACCCCAGACCTTCGGTTATAAGGTGTCTATTCCTGCACAATAGAACTGGAAACTCCACTGGGGAGCCAGACTGCTGTAGGTTGTTTCTGTCACCCCTGACCAGTCTTTGCCTTGAAGTTTGTGTGTGGTATTTTATCCTGGTTCATGCTTACCATAGTGTTTGAAAGCCTTGTGGATTTTTCTTTTTTTTGAGAAAAATTTTGTACCTGTACGCGGGTTGCTCTCATACATAGTCACGTATAGAGGCCTGCATACACGGTTTGCTCTATTGGACAGTCGCGTACAGTACGTGAGTTTCCCTTACACATAGTCGCGTACAAGCCTGGAAATAGGGATTTTAGGCTAGGGTTTTCTTGTCCCTGTCTTTTCGTAATTCCTGTTTGTTAGTTGGCTTTCTTTATGAATACTATACAGTTAATCTGAAGACCTTGGTGACCACACTTTGTGCTTTTTCGTAAAGCCCTTGGGTTTCTTTTGTTTGGATTGTCTTCTGTTTGCATTTTGAAGTAGGTTGGCCTGTTTGGGTTATGGGTTGAAGTGTCTCTGTCCGAATTAGTGATCAGGGTTTTGGGCATTGTTTTTCCAGTCTATCTTTTGATAGTGGTCGGTTTGTCACTTACCTTTGTGAGTTTACAGCGATTTCTTGTCATTATGCACACCCAAGCTAGGGTTCCCGTCTCCCTTTGTTGGTTGATTCTTGGTTTATTGACCTATTTACTTCAGTTTGCTTATTTTATGCAGTTGATTTGATCCAAGTATACTCAAGTTTAGTGCATTTTAGGTGCATAGTAGGGTTTGAGCATTTTTAAAAAAGTGAAAAGAAAAACATTTTCAAGCTTTTGCATTTGCTTTGCATAAGTAGTTTTCATTTCAGTTTTAAAAATATAATCTCAAAAACTACAAAAACATAGTCTTAGTTTCTCTTTATCGCTTGCATTTGTTCATCAATCTATATTTACAAAAAGAAAAAGAAGTTTTGCTTTAATAGTGGCAATTTGCTTTGAAAAAATACACCTTTACTTTTTTATTTCTTATCGAGTCAAAAACACCATAGTTCATCACTCCATTTTCTTATGAGTAAGAAAAAACCCTTTAAAATGAATGCAATAATTAAAAATTTACTAGTAATTTTTATTTTTAGGGGCCTTTCACCTACTAGCTTAGGCTAGACTTGTGGGATAGGAAGTGTAAACTTCCCATAAGTTCTAAAATTCAAACGTAGTGGACCTTTCTTTAGGTAAATCCTTGACTTTATCAATTGTATCTGGGAAGCTCCTCTCAAAAGGGAGTCAAGAACGAGGCCGCGTGGAGGCATTGGACTGAGGATATAACCCTCTGATTCCTTGTCAAAACGTAAATCAGGACTTTTACGCATCTGGGGATTCTTTCCTAGACATAGTTTTGGGCTCAACTACCCTGCCCATGCGTACGAGTCAGGCTTGCGACTGTCCCCCCAGACTGTTGGTATAGATAAGGTAGCCTTTAGTCTCTTGACATTTAGGGTTCATACCTAGGTAAACCAGAAGACTATTTCTGGTTCACCTTGGACGGGCTTGGAAGGTAACCCTTGTTGTAAGTGTGGGAAGGCGGTGGGTGATTCCTCCGCTTGTGCCTAAGAACCACTTCAAGGATGCCAAGTAATCATTCTTCAGCTTTCTTCGGGAAAGCATATCTTTCACCCTTAATTGATTGTTTGAGGCTTTAGGATTTTTATAGTGTGTGCTCTGTGGTTTTGCTTGTGTTTAGTTGGCCTTAGGGTTTGATTTGTTAAATTTTCAATCGCGAAGGACCAACCTATAAGAAGGTCAAGAAGGTTGCGAAACCTTCCTCCTCTCATCACATTGGAACCTCCACCTCTACCCCAAAGGTGGATATTGGACACGGACGGTTCATTTGAACCGGTAGGAATAAGTGAAGTTCTAGGTGAACCAGAACTTATAGCTAACCGTTTTGATCTTGATACAGTTGAGATAGAAGACTTGCAGACTGATGAGTTTACAAGGAATTTTAACACACCCTTGACTGATTTAAACGATCCTGTGATCGTTCAGGTTAGGCCTTTTGATTCACCTGTTTTAGGTGTCCCTATGGGTAGGATTATGTCTTCAGCGGAAGAAAGTTCTTTTGTGTTCACCTCAGCCGTTCCGATTGAAGGGTACTACCTCCCCCGGTAAGTGACCCTAGATCTAGTATACCTTCTACACCTTTGAGTCCAGCAAGCCGGGTGGTCCAACCGCCGGTTCACTCAAACCTAGCAGGTACTTTTGGTGATATGGTTACTGGGATTCCTAGTATACCTACTGTTCCTTCTTCCTTTCCATACACAACCCAGAGTGGTCCGGTAGGATCCTCGGCATTCGTCCAAGTATTTCCTTGGAATGGGGGGCACATTCCCCCATCCACTCCATACGTAGGCCCATCACCTTCGTATGTAGGAGTACAGTTTGGGAACATTACCTCTTATGGGCAAAGTTTTCAAACTCCGATTTTGGCCCTGTTTACAAGCTTTTCCTTTTCATTGTTTAGCGGAGGGATACCGGCTCCTGTCTTTCAAACCCCAGTTTCGATTTGGACGGCCTGAACTTCTTATACTGTACCTCCCACACACAATCTTGTGGCTTACAGATGGAATCTGTTTCAGAGTAATCTACCCACTTCGCAACCGGTGGTAGGGGGAAACCCCACCTTTACCTATGGGCATTCGGGGGCAGGTCCCTCTAATCCGCAGGCTGGCACATTTAGTACCCCGGTTCGACCCAAAATTTTGTTCCTGGCAACGTTAAACTTGCCAGATTTGTCAAAGTTGATGAATGACCCGGTGAAGCATGACCCCTCGTGGCCACCTGTTCCCACCAAATTGCCATCGGACATCCCTAAATTCGAGGGCAAAGTTGGTGAAGATCCTGGGGCTCATGCCACTACATTCCATTTATGGTGTTCTTCGAATTCACTGAATGAAGATTCAGTTAGGTTGAGGCTGTTCCAGAGAACCTTAACAAGTACCGCGAGCAAAAAGGTATATTGAATTGCCTTCTGCTACTTTCAGTAGTTTCTGGGACTTGGCTAGTGCATTTCTTAGCCACTTTCAGCTTCCAGTCCAATATGATTTCGAAACGGACTTGTTATCTACCTTTAGGCAGAACAAGGCTACCCACATCTCGGATCATATCCAAGAGTGGAGGAGGCGAAAGAGCCTTATAAAAGCCACTATCCCTCCTGAGTTCCTTTTAGAGTGGTTCCTTAAATCCCTGTTGCCCTACATATCTAAGGACGTATCCAACTCAGGAGTGACGAATGAAGAAGAATCCATTCTCAGGGCCCAGCAATTGGATTTGATTTATTCACAATCTAGGATCTTGTATGAGATTATCCCTGAGGCACCGAGGCCTATGCATGATGCGGAGAAGCCTAAGCCTAGACCCCATGCCGATGGTGTGGTTGGGTCCATTAACTCTCCCACCATAGAATATTTGGCTAAGCAACTTCATCAGTTGTCGGTCAAGTAGTCTACGGTGGAGGCGGCAAAGGCTGCCCCCTCCCCCCGGAGTACAAATGTTTTTGCACAAACCTCTCAAAATGGCAATCAGTAGCCCGGTGGGAAGAAAAAGAGAGGAAAGAAAGGAGAGGGAAACCAAAACAAGCAGAATCCTATGAACAATGCTGATGGGGGAAAGAAAGAAAAGAAGAAGGTTAAGTTCTCGTGCAAGTTGTGCCACAAGGACCACCTTACTCACCTTTGTCCCCTTATGGAACAAGCCCAGAAGCTGCTTAAATCTCAACAACCAACTGTCCTGAAGGATCCTTTTCCCCAAGGACAGAACTCTACTTCAGCTTCTAATGTAGCAGGGGACACTCAAAATGGCCCTGAACCAAACTATATCAACATGGTTCGATCTTCGACTTTGTTACAGACGAGGAATAAAAATTATGAGAAAGAGACTTCTGAGAAGGGTAAAGCTGTAGGTGAAACTTCTAACCCTCTCACGATAGAGAAACTTGCTGAAACTATGTCGAAGATACCGAAACGTGTCTTCAAGAAGACCTTGCATAACCCTAATGCTAGGGCTACTTCAAACTACTTCGTGGTTGAAGATTTATCCCAAACCCCGTGTGCAATGTTAGCTTTAGAGGTGCTACAGAGTTGTCCCGCCCAGCGGGACGCCCTCTTAGCAGCTTTAGGCAGCATGGACTCATCAAGTCTCATGGCGAAATTTCATTTGTCTGATGTTAAAATTCGCCTACCTTACCATGTAGCCTTATCAATAGATGTCATCCATGGTGGAAAGACCATTGGAAGGGCAGTTGTTAATGATGGTGCTTCTACATGTGTTATGTCCTTGACCTGTTGGAAAGCTCTCGGATCCCCAGAGCTGGTCTCGTCAAACACTTTACTTACTACTTTCGATGGAAGGTCTTTCCATCCGCATGGTATCCTGCCGGATTTTGAAATTAAGCTGGCAGGAAAAGCAGTGTCTGTTGAGGTGGAAGTGATTGATGCTCCTTTGGACTATAATCTGCTTCTGGGAAGAAACTGGACTTATACGATGTCCACTATTGCGTCGGTCATTTTTCGTGTTGTGGTTTTTCCACATGAGGGCAAGTTGGTTACTATTGATCAACTTGATTATACTCGAAAAGGTCATTTAGAGTCTAATCAGTCCGCTATGCTTTTGGTTGATCAGGTCAAACCTGCTGCACAAAGCTTGGGGGCTGGAATGTACACATCATTGATGGGCACATTTGATCTTCTAGCCCCGATTAATTATATTGGTTCTACTAGTGTGGGGAGGTCCATAGCTATGGTTGTTGATAGGACTGATCATTGGGTTCTCCCGTCCCCCCACGAACCAGAAGTGCCCTTATCGGCAGTGGAGGTAGCTTATCAAGCCATCACTCAAGCCACTGTTGATCCCATTCCAGATCCTCTAATAGTCTCGGAAGATCTGGAAGAATTCTATTTGCCCGCACGGGCGAAAAACTCTTTACACTCTATAGATTTCTTAGACATGGTTTTACCTTCTGATGAAGCCATTTTGGAAGCCATGAGTGGACATGGTAAGATTTGTGAGGATCTTCATCATCGATCCTATTTTCTTCCAGAACTAAGCATAATAGAAAATCAAGAGTTTCGTTTGAGACTATCATAAGATGTTGATATACCTATTAATCCCTTACCCAGGGAAGGAATGTTTGTCGAGGGGAATATGGCAAATATTTCTGCCACTATACCTATTAACATCTCTGTAAACCCTGATGTCGTGGAAAACATATACATAGGTGCAAATTGCTCTCCTGAAGAGATTGCTATCTATACTGCCCTGTTTAAGGAATTCTGCGATGTCTTTTCCTAGTCATATGAGGAGATGCCAGGCATAGATCCATCGATTGTTGAACACGAAATCCGAACATATCCTGATGCCAAACCGGTTCGACAAAAGTTAAGACTTGTTAACCCGCGCAAAGCGGTGGCTGTGAAGGCTGAAGTTGAAAAGCTGTTGAAGGCTAGTTTTATCTATCCCATAGCTTTGACAGAATGGGTATCCAACCTTGTTCCTGTTGATAAGAATCAAGGTACTATCCGCATTTGTACTGACTTTAGAGACCTAAATAAATCCTGTACTAAGGATAACTATCCCACGCCATTTATAGACCAGATTATAGATGCTTGTGCGGGAAGTGAGGTGTTCTCATTTATGGATGGTTTCTCTGGATACAATCAAATTCAAATAAAACCGAAAGACCAACATAAAACTGCTTTCATTTGTCCTTGGTGTACCTTGGCGTACAAGAAAATTCCCTTTGGATTGAAAAATGCTGGGGCAACCTTTCAATGGGCTATGAACTTTGCCTTCCATGATATTAAAGCCATTGTCGAACCATACCTCGATGATCTTCCTGCACATTCTCATAAGAGGATCCAACATCCAGATCATTTACGGTTGATATTTGAGAGATGCAGACATTATAAAATACGCTTGAATCCCCACAAGTGTGTATTCTGTGTCGAGTCAGGAAGATTACTCGGGTTCATTGTCTCTAGTAGAGGCATCCAGGTGGATCCATTAAAATTTGAGGCCATTGTAAATATGTCTCCTCCTTGTTCTATCAGGAAACTTCAAAGCCTGCAAGGAAAGTCTAATTTTCTTCGACGTTTTATTGTTAACTATGCCAAGATTACTAAGGGTTTCATGTGCCTGCTCAAACAGGACACCCCATTTGTATGGGATGAAACCGCACAACTTACTTTCGAGGCATTGAAAAATGCTTTGTTGTCGGCACCCTTATTGCGTCCACCAGATTATTCTAGGGATTTTATATTATATCTGGCCGCGTCTGAGTTGACCATTGGGGTAGTACTAGTCTAGGAGGACGATAAGCTTGTAGAGAATGTCGTTTATTATCTTAGCCGTGCTTTGGCTGGACCTGAACTTAGATACTCCCACGTTGAGAAATTATCCTTAGCAACTGTTTATGCTGTTCAGAGGTTACGTCACTACATTTTATTGAGGACCACAACAATAATAGCGGATGTGAATCCATTTCAATGTGTTTTATCCCGACGGATTGTTGGGGGAAAATTTAACAAATGGATAGTCATTCTTCAAGAGTTTGACTTGGATTTTTAGTCTGCTAAGTCTAAGAAGTCCTTAGTTTTTGCTGAACTTATAGCAGAATTTCCTACTGAAGAAGATGTAGCCGTTGAAGATGACTCATTCCCATATGAGCACATCTTCTTGATATCCACCTCTGATCCTTGGTACAGGGATATTCTTATATATCTCCAGACTTTGAAGTATCCTGTAGCTTCCTCACAGGAGGAACGACGTAAATTACGCCTTCATGCTAAGAACTACCTCATCAGAGGAGATACATTATATCCAAGAGGGGTAGATTCCATTTTGTGTCGATGCCTTACCCATGAGGAAGCAGAGATTGTCTTGAATGATTCCCATAGTGGAGCGTTTGGGGTTCATTTATCTGGGTTAGCGACGGCCCAGAAGATACTACGTGCTGGTTATTTCTGGCCCATGATCTTCAAAGATTGTGTGGAAGCAGTGAAGCGCTGTCCTCCTTGTCAGCTTTACACCAGGAAAATGCGGTCACATCCTGCTCCGTTATTTCCCGTTGTCTCGGTAGGCCCCTTTATGAAATGGGGGATTGATTACGTGACATGCAACCTAGCCTCGGCTGGGGGGCATAAAGACATCATTGTCGCTATTGACTATTTTACGAAATGGGTAGAGGCAATGCCTACTTTTAAAGCCGACGGAGAAACAACAACTTTCTTTGTATTCAATCAGATTATAGCACGGTTTGGTATACCCAAAGTGATTGTCATTGACCATGGCAGTCATTTTCAAAATACCATGATGACAGAACTGACCACTATGCTCAGATTCAGATAAGAACATTCATCTTCGTACTATCCGCAAGCAAATGGTCAGGTGGAGGTTGTAAACAAGACTTTAAAGACTATCCTTAAACGTACAATTGATGCAGCCCATTCTAATTGGCACATCATGCTATATCCTACTCTTTCGGCCTACCAAACTAATGTAAAAATTGCTACGGGTTTCTCCCCTTTCCAACTCGTTCATGGAGTGGAAGCAGTTACTCCGATTGAGTGTGAAATCCCGTCTTTAAAGATAGCTATTCATGTGTTACCTGATACGACAGAGATTGAGGAACGTCTGGTACATTTAGAACACCTTGATGAACAACGTAGAGATGCACTGACCGCTAATCAAGCTCATAAGAATAGGGTCAAAACTCAATATGATAAATCAGTCAAACCTCGAGATTTCTCTGAGGGGGAACTTGTCTTGCTTTGGAACCAAGACGAAGAACCCCTGGGGGCAGGAAAATTCAAGGCCATGTGGTTAGGACCTTATGTCGTGTCGAAATTCTTGAAGAAGGGTGCATATGAGTTATTTGATTTTGATGGGAGCAAGCTGCCTGAGCCTAGAAATGGGCTCTACCTGAAGAAGTACTATGCTTAGGCTTAGCACTTTTTCTTGTATTTTTATTGTATGTATTTTTATGTACATTAAGTTGTCGGTTTTGTTTTTTATACCATCTGCTGGTTGTTGCAGATGTCTTTTGAAAGGTATATAGGGTTCGCTGATGGCGCCAGTCGCCATACTTGTAATCTAGCTTCAGCAGCATGGGTCATTTACTCTCCCTCGGGACAACTAGTTTCTGCAGGAGGCACTTTTTTAGGTCCTGCTTCTAATAATGTTGTTGAGTATAGGGCTGTAATTGAGCTTCTATGGGATGCTTTGTCACGTGGTATCACCCATCTCGAGGTCCATTTAGACTCTCAGCTGGTGGTCTCCCAACTCAATCAAGCTTATCAGGTACGAAATCCTATTCTATTACGTCAGTTCATGCAAATTCAGTTATTGGAAAGAAATTTTGAAGTTATTATATTCAATCACATTCCACGAAATC
>LPNX011083321.1:53465-70680 GCA_001517045.1 Pseudotsuga menziesii
CTCTCTATACTATGGCTTCCTCAGCCTCTTCGGCTTCGGCAGCCTCCACAGCATCTATGTATACAAGAACCGCTCTGGCCACTCGCCTGAAAAGGCGTAACCAGACCGGTGGAACTCCAACAACGAACTCTTGCATGGCAGTCAGGATATGCTCTATCTGCAAGGTGGGAACTCTTTGGGTAAGCCTGGCCAGCTTCCCCTCTAGAACCCTGATCAGCCCCGAGTCTTCGCCTATGACAGGACGAACAAACATGCATGGGTGCCCCTCAGGGCGGACCGGTCCAATATCTACATTTTGACACATTTATAGGATTAAGACTTGTACATATGTATATATCTATCATTTTAAAATTCATAAAAAATTTTAAAATGTTAAAAATTTAAAAAAAATTACTTAGCTCTCCCCATGCTCCTCCTGCAGGGAGGACAAGGTCTGGGTCACCTCGAAAATCCATGCTGGCATATGGAAACTGCTCTAGTGTCGGTAGCTGTTGTTCCCACCAGATATAGAAATCATCATCGTATACACTATGCACTGTGTCTCCTCCTCCTTTACGGAGGAAGATGTCTCCCCATCTGCTCAACCTCGGCTGACGTGGAGATCGGACTGGTAGAGGTATGGCGGGGCTCAACCCTGGTACTCTCAAAGAAGAAGAAGGCAACCAATATGCTAGAATAACCAAAGTTCTTTTTCCTTCCTCTCTTGCAATCGGAGAGTTGTCTTTTCATGATAGGGACAACTCCCGAACACCAATCATAGAGGGCACCATGCATACAATCCACCTCCAACCTCATTTGGTTCCGTGTAGCTAAATGTAAAGAGGAGGATCCTGCAATCCTCACGATGGTGCTCGTCAGTACCTGTAGTGTAAAGTCACGGATATGTGCAATAGGGACATGGCTCCCTCTCTTCTAGGTACCTGGTGTGCAAAACACATCTATGTAGTTCTGGACACTCAAAGGGTCATTGCCCCTGCCGGTGCCCTCTAAGTTGACTGGTGCTCCTCGTCATGACAGACCGGTAATGAAATACATGTCCTCAGTGGTAATCTCCAAAGTCTCACCTTGTAGGTCAAACATCCCCAAATCGTGATCCCAATAGTTTATCATGAACTCCAATAGGCGGACATTGGCCCGCATGGGTGATGTGCAAAAGAACTTTAATAACCCACTCGTTCACAATGCATGTATGGTGGGCGCACTTTGGAGCGCTTCTTGGTCCATTGTTTCATGTTCTCATTCCCTCCATTCCAACACCATCTTCACACCTAGAAAAACAAGTAATTTGATTCATTAATTTCATATAAAATTTCAAAATTTTTGAGTATAATTAGCTTTTTATCCTTCACGCGATTGTCTAGTTAAACATGTCATGTACTGTACGCGCCTGTCTCTATAGACAACCCGCGTACAGAACGCGTGTACGTGAGTCTTTACACTGTGAACCCGCGTACATGCCGTGACATGCTTTAGGATGCTTTTAATCATGAAATTGGGACTCAAAATTCATAATTGCTAGGATCAAAATGAAGAGCTCGGGGTGTAGGCTTACCTGCAACTTGCAGAATTTGATTTCGTCCAGCAGATTGTCCACAACGATCGAATAAAGGTAGAGGCAAAAACTTGCTTTTTATGGCTAAAAATTCAAATGGTGACTTTTTTTTTATTTTGAACTATTTGTAGAAATTTTATTTCTCAAAGTGGTTTTTTTCCTATAGTTTGAAATCTATTTAACTAATACTATATTTATTTTTTCCTTGAAACAGATTTTTCATCATTATAAAGTGTTTTTTGCTCCCATAGGGTGGTTTTGTCATTTCCAATGCATTTTTGGCATCTATATTCAATCCACATTAACCTTAGCAATTAACATTTTTCCACAGACTATGGTATTATAAACCATTAGTTCCCTATTTTAACCATTGTTCTCCCATGGATAGGACCCTTTTTTCATGAGTATCTTCCTTTAAAACCTATGTTGTTCTTTGATACTCATGCCGCAACTGTTTCAGGTACAGGGGTATCCTTTTAGCTATTTTTCATGCCAAATAGAGATTTTTTGGAATCTCTTTTTACAAGCTATCCCTTTATAGAACTCCCCGCCCTTATGGAGTTTCTTTAGGCCCGGGTCTGACTCCTTCAAAACAGACTTGACCACCGAGTTAACTCGTCCGTTCAAGCTCGTTAAGAATATGTGAGTGGGCATCCGCATTGGTGGTAGGTTATCTCTTTCTCGGACCATGCGGAATAACACGAGAAAGGATCCCTCTCTTTCTATTTTAAATTGAGAAGAGTATTCTCAAGCATAGGTTTATCACTTTTCCGGACCTGAGGGACTAAATTTACAGAAAAGGAATGCCCGGTTTGAGCTTAGTTTTCTCTTTTTCGTGCTCTGGACCTAAACATGAAAAAGATTCTAAGTGTACTTTGTGTCTTTGTCATGCTCGTTAAATACTTAAGAACAAAGCAACGAGTTTACTGTTGTAAGCCCCATTTCTCGTAATCAAATGGATATTTCCGAGTGATCTTGCTTTCCTTCACACTCATAAAACTCAACCTATTTTATGCTGTTTTGGAAGGAGCGTTGGGTAGGTGGTAATTTAACCTTTTTCGGACCTCCCTGACTAAGTATGAAAAAGGTTCACCTTTTATTCTATGGAAGTTAAGAGAGTTCTTCTGTGGTATGTTTTATACTTTTTCAGCGTCAGGAGACTAAATTGGACGAAAAAGGAGCCCCCTGGAGTCTTCTTTGGAGTTTTTAGACTCTCTAAATGTGAAAAAACCAACTAAGCATGTACTAGTTCGGGCTCATTAAATCCACGAATCAGTGACACTATCAAGCATTATTTTCCCGTCTCTTCAAGCTTGTTAAAAAATGAAGAGGGATCCGAGTTGACTTTCCTGGACTCGTTAAAATTTAACAGGGAAGGTAAGGAAGAAGTTTTATCTTGTTTTCAATAGTGGCAGCATGTCCTCCTTGAACATAGCACTCTCTTTTTTTTCCAATACCCATGTCTCAGTGTTCACTTTCCGTTCAGCTGTTACTTTGAGTTTCCCACTCCTCCTCTTGTCCGTTGTACCTGGGGAATCTGATCATGTCTCCTACATGACAGATAAGTCTAGTTGTTCTATCTATGAGTAAAATGCTACCTTGGGTCATCTCTGTGTCGTGCTCACTGTTCAAGGACTCAACCCATTGTTTGATCTTTATCCTGATCCCATCATTGTTATATCTGTTATCTATTGTGTCTCCCTTCTTTTACCCAGTTCCTAGTCACTCTTGTGATCCGTTGGAGGATCTATTACCTTCCTTATCACAGCATGGTTCCATTTCAGTACTTTCTGATGACGAAGACCTAGATTTTTTACGCTTGTACCTCAGGATTCACTTTCATCATTGGTGAATTCCTTTGCTTCAGTTGTCAATTATTACTTATTGATTGACAAATTGTTGAATCCTTTCCATGTTTGACTTCAACCTACATTTATTCACATGGCTTGGATTGTACTGGTTCTTTGGGATAATTTATGAAGACCTTAGTTCCTCACCTGTGGACTAAGTTGCACAAGATTATGTTCCATTTATGTACACAGCTTCCAGATCTTTGAAGACTCATCATTATTGTATATTGTGGCTTCGATCCACCTTTGTAATATACGTGGTCTAGTACCCGTATCATATGATGTACTCAAATATTGTAAAGGAGATAGTGTTCCAGTATATTGAACATAGCATCCTATGATATAACTTTGTATATGACATTATTATGTATTTGTTTCAGGTACTACCTCTGCTCCATTGGATTTCTGAGTTCTCCAAAGATAAAGATTAGAATGTATTTCGGCCATCGCTTCCCTCTGACCTCACACATTAGGGGGCATCTGTTATCTACCTGAATGGCACTTCTCCATCCGAGTGCCAACATTCCCTATGTTGGTACACAAAAGGACATTTATGGATTGAAGGTTTCCTAAAACACTATAGATGGGCATATTATGAACTACATTTATCATCCATCCAGCCAGTTATTTTTACCTTTGAATATGTCAAGTGATGTATGCACCTTTTCCTATATGCAACTCACGTACATACGCGCCTTTTATTAAAGCATGTCGTGTGTTGTATGCGAGTATCTGTAATTGCATCTCGCGTACAGATCTGTACGCGGGCTCCCCTTAGAGAAACTCGCGTGTCATACATGGGTTGCTAGTATCAATACCCGCGTACACCTTCCTTTGACATTAAAAATAATAAATCACGATTATTTGAGATTTGTTAAGCCCTTAACCATAACCATCTTAACTGTCTCAACCTCCTCAACCCTCGAAACTACCTTATTTCACTAAGTATAAATAAAGGCCTTGGGGAATGTATTAATGAATCATACTTGGAGAGCAAAGTTATGCTAGTGGTGTCTATTCAGAAGTCTTTCGAGCAGTGGAACTCAGAATCCTTTGGTTGCAGAGGAGTCCTTGTTTCAGGCGTTGGGTTGTAATCTGAACTTATTCACTATTGTTAATCAAGAGAATCCTTCTTCCATATGTGTTTTGTATGTCTTTCATGTATCATGGTTTGATGAATACTTATGATTAAGTACTCTGTATATGATTTATCTAACTTGTTTTATATACATGTATTATCTTGCACTTGGAGGATTTGCTCTTGACGGGTGAAGGAGAAGCATCCCTGAAGGCTTTGGAGGAGAAGCAGAGTGGAAGAGGACAAAGCTAGGATCAACCTTCGTGTATCCGGTGAGTCTATTCTATCCTCTTATTTCCTTTTCTGTACTCTAGATTCGATTGCCTGCAAGTTTTATGAGTATGTTGGTAACCCCAGACCTTCGGTTATAAGGTGTTTATTCATGTACAACAACATTCTGGAGCGTTTGATGAGAGGGAGGTCATGGGCGTTCCTTTGCTGCGTTCGGTTGATGAAAATGTGTGTCCTCATGTGTTATCAGGTTTGATTGGGGTGCAGCCGATCAGAAGGTCTATTGGCTCAGACGTGGGAAATGATTTACCTGTAGCTGATGCTTTGAAGTGTCTAGTTAATCCTTCGCCCGGTTTTGTGGGAGTCGGTGGAGTGAAATCAGTGGATTTGGTTCATAATCCTTTGGACATTGGTAATATCTTAGTAGGCTCAGGCCAAGGTTTAAATGGCTGCACTGTGTCGGGTCATAAAGGTGATCAGGATGCCCATATTCAGTGTTTTGTTATTCTGAATTCTTGCTCAGATGGGGTTGGTGATTACTCTGGTGCAATCAGACATTATGGTCCTGGGTCTTCGTCCAAAAAGGATTTTATATCAGCTTCAGTAGGGAATGCTGGTTTGTGTGATAAATCAGATAATTTGGGAGTGGGGGCTTCTTTGGTCTCTCATGATGTTTCTGTTGATTCGAGGAGTTTTTCTCAGAATTCAACCTCTGGTAATGATTCCGACCACAATGAGGTTTTCCAGAATGAGCCTTTTCTTTAATCCTGTACCTTCGGTGAACGGGGTGAAGAAAAAGTGTCCTTCGAATCCTGTTAAGAAAACTGATCAGCTAGTTTTGTTGACTGTGGGAGAGGATGTATGTTTGAATGATATAGTTCTAACTAACGCCATGACTCTGGTTGGTCGCTTTGGTAGCCGTATATTTAATTCTGATAGTCTGCATGGATGGGCAGCATTGGCCTGGAAAGAGGTTGTCAATTGCCCTCTGGTGATATTTCTGCTACCGAGAGGCTGGATAGCTTTTAAATTTTTTTCCAAGGATGATGTGGAGCGGGTCTTGGCTGGTGTTTGGCAGTGGGATAATGCTGTTATTTTGATCAAAATATGGATGCCATTGTTTGATCCTCGCATCAAAAGGTATGACCAAATCCCAATTTGGGTTAAACTCCCCAATTTACCTTTTGAATATTGGTAGGCATATTTTTTTAAATTGGTGGGTAACTCCTTAGGATCTCATCTGGAAACTGATTTTTCTTATCTGAAGACGGGGGTGTGTTGTTTGGGGCGGGTTCTTGTGCTGATTGATATTAGGAATGGATTACTTGCTGAGTTAATTATTAGAAAGGGTGGTATTGATTTCAGCCAGCCTCTGGATTACATGGGTATCTCGTTTAAATGTTTTCAATGCCATGTTTTTGGCCATCTGTTGAAGGATTGCTCCCTACCTTATAATAAGAATCCTTATGTTTATGTTCGTAAAACCATGCGGGTTAAAAATAGGGAGTTATTGGCGGATGATATGGAGGGTACTGATAAGGAGGGTTTGGGGTTGCAAAATAAGGGTTTGGCTTCACATCTTGTTTGGGCGGATTTGAATCTTTTACCCAAGCCTTTAGACGGCTTACCTTCGTCATCCTCTACTTTATCACTCAAACCTTTAAGTATTCTTTCTTTGTCTAATCCTGAGGGTCTGGGGAGAAACCTGATTGACATTGATCTTTATTATGCTTAGTCTGATGGGCTAAGGGACCTTGGGTTTGTTTCTCGTCCTAAAATCATTCCAGCTGTATCCAAGGGTTACTTTTTGTGCTCTTCTTCGAAATTTACTAAAGATGGATTAGCATCAGCTTGGGATCCAAATGGGTTAAAACTTTCTGATAAGGGAAACATCGGTATCTGTGGGAAAGATTATTCTAATGAGTTGGTTGGTTTTAAGTCACTTAGAGCATTGAAGGCCTCTACAGTGTTCCCCTCATGATCCTTATGACCCTTAATTGTAGGGGTTTGGCTAGTTTATCCAAATAACTAGCGGTGAAAATATTGATCGACGAGCAATCTTTGGATGTTATTTTTCTACAAGAAACAATGTTTGATGGTAGTGTGTTGGTGATGGAATTGGAATCAATGTTGAAGGGCTGGAAATTTATTTTGGTTGATGCTAAAGGTAGATCTGGGGAACTTCTTTTGGGTTAGCGGTCTCGAAAATTTCTTTTTCTTAATGCTTGGGCTATGTCTTCGGGTCTCTGTGTTGTTCTACACTCTTTTGATTTGCAATTGGATTTATGTTTTATAAATCTCTATGGGCCTTATACTGACCGAGAAGTCTTCTGTAATAATCTTTCGGCTATGGATTGTTTCAGTTATCCTAACTTGGTTGTCGGTGGGGATTTGAATTTCTCTTTGGGCCATTCTAAAATTTGGGGTGTAAAGGCTAGAGTGGATGTTTTAACTGATTTCTTCACTCACATGTTTGAGAGTCTTGGTCTTATTGATATTACTCCTTTAGATACAAGACCAACTTGGTCTAACCGTCATATTAGATATGAAAGTATAAGTAAAAGGTTAGACAGATTACTCTTATCGACTGATTTTCTGGATAGGGATTTTCTTTTAAAACAGTGGATTGGTTGTGGAGGAGACTCAGACCATCAACCTGTTTTCTTACATATTTTATCCTGTACTCCCAAGGCCCATTGTCCTTTTAAGTTCAACGCCTGTTGGTTAGCGGCACAATGAGTTGGTTGATTTATTGAAAGCTTCTTGGAAGGTTTATGATGCATTGTCTAAGGTTTCACCTGCTTCCCAGTTTACTGCCAACCTTAAGAAGTTGAAAGATGTTTCCACTGTCTGGTCGGTGAAGAAAAAGGCTCCGAATATTAAGGACCTTGTCGATATCGAAAGAGAATTGAAGAATTATATTGACAATATGGGCATTGGGTTTTCTTCGGAGATGGAAAAGTTATCCATGATCGAGCTTGAATCTCATAAGAGAACTATTCTTTGTGATAGGGAAAAAGAAGCTCATCAGAAGAGTAGGGTTTTATGGCTTGTTTGTGGAGATGGCAATACTCCATTTTTCCATAAATCGATTGCGCACAGGAAAAATATAAATTCCATTTGGAAAATTTATGATGATTCTGGTAATCTGGTAGAAGGTTCTGAGGCTATTGTGAAGGTTGGGATTCAGAATTTCGAGACTTTGTTCAAGGAACAAGATGACCTTCATCTGCCTGAAATTGTGCTTAGTGCTGGCTATTTTCCTTCGTCTGTTTCTTTGGATGATAACTTTGAACTTATGAAGCCTGTTACTTTGCTTGATATTCAGTATATTCTTTCCATTAGTAAAAATGATAAGAGCCGGGGACCTGATGGGATCCCTGTTGAGGTTTTTAGATGTCTTTTTGATGTTCTGGGTGAGGATCTTCTGAGAGTTGTTGACCTTTCTAGGGTTAGTGGAAAATACCTGCAATCTTCAATTCAACTTTTCTTGCTCTAATCCCTAAGATTGATCAGCCTTTATCCTTTGAGGATTTCACACCTATATCTCTGTGTAATTTTGTTTACAAAATTATTGGTAAGCTTATCTCTGTTAGGATCAAATCTGTGTTGGCTAGATGCATATCTGGTAACAGTTTGGATTCTTTCCAGGCAAATAGATACAGATGCTGTCGGTGTCATTCAGAAAGGTATGCATACCATGCATAGCAAAAGTATTAAGGTTGTTATGCTAAAAATTGATCTATATAAAGCATATGATCGGGTAAGTTGGACCTATCTCCGAGTCATTCTCTCCAAAATGGGTTTTGCTAGGAATTTTATTACCTGGGTTATGAGCAGTCTTTCCTCTGTTTCCTTTTCATTGCTCATTAATGGAGTTGCAACTTCTTTCTTCAAATCTGGCAAAGGACTTAGACAAGGTTTCCCTTTGGCACCTTTACTGTTCCTTATTGTGGTTGAAGGGTTAGGAAGGGCTCTTCTTTATGCCAAAGACTGTGAGAACTATCATGGATTATCTTTTGGAAATCATATTGTATTAACTCATGTACTTTTGTGGATGATGTTGTAATGGTCAATGATGGATCCGAACAATATTTGTCTACTTTATATGAGATTCTTATGATCTTTTGTAAGGCATCTGGAATGAAGATTAATAATGATAAATCTTCTTTATATTTTTCTTGTCTGGAAGACACAGCAGTTATTACTTTACAGAATATTTTTTCATTTCCTGTTTATAGAGTTGGAAATGGTATGAAGTATTTGGGTTTTTTCCTAAAACCATGCAGATACCTATTAAAGGATTGGGATTGGCTGATCATTAAGGTGGAAAAGAGGATAAACAATTGGAACTTCTGTTGGTTATCTAAGGGAGGTAAGTTGATACTGATTAAATCAGTATTAGAGGCCATTCCGGTCTTTTGGATGCACTTTTGGATACCTATGGGGGTAATTGAGAAAATTAGAAAGCTTTATTTTAAATTTCTTTGGTCCGGTAATCAAAAGTCCTATGGTATACCCTGGATATCCTGGAAGATTTTGGCTAATCCTAAATCTTTGGGTGGTTGGGGACTGAAAGTTGCTGCTATTTTTGCTAAATCCCTTGCAGCAAAAAATGTTTGGAACATTATTAATGGTTCAGGTCTTTGGGTCAACATTGCAGTGCAGAAATATATATATCCATTGAACATATTGGAATGGATTAGATCTCCAGTTAAAAAGAAAAAATGCATTTCAATTTGCTGGAAAGTTGTGCTCTGGGCATTTGATATTGTTGGAAATTTCTTGGTTTGGAAAGTTGGTAATGGGAATGCGGTTCGTATTGGTGTAGATCCGTGGATAGGATGTAAATGGCGACATTCTTTACCGCCTTCCATGATTAAAAAGCTGCATTTGGAAGGTTTCTTTGTTTTATCTGACATTGGTCTTCATGGTTTGACAGATTTATTGGCTCAGCAATGGACTAATGCAGATTTTATAGGTTTTACTGACCCTCAGGAGATTGATTTGTGGAATGGTTACTTAACCATTCTAAAATCTAGTCATGCAAGGCTTTCTATTGAGGATGATACTTTGGTTTGGAACTTATCCAAATCTGGTAAGTATAGGCCTAAAGAAGGTTATGCCCAGCTTATGCACAGGGAGTTGGATAATATCTGGTGGTGGAAAATTGTATGGAAACTGAAATGCCCACTTAAAGCTAAAATTTTCAGTTGGTTTATCTTATCTAGTAAGGCATTGACATGGGATGTTCTTATTTTAAAAGGGAGAGAAGGTCCTGGTAGGTGTTACTTGTGTAAGCAGGATTGTGAATCCAATTTTCATATTGGTGTGGAATGCCCATTTACACAGTCTGTTTGGTTACTTATTGTTGATACATTAAAACTCAATAACCTTTGGAGTGGTGCTTCTATGTCAGAATGTTTTAAACATTGGTGCTTAAACATGGAGGTTGCAAGATTTAAATCACTGCCTATCTTAGTCTTATGGTTCATTTGGAAGGCTAGAAACAGGTCTTGTTTTGAGGAATTTGTAATGACACCAGCTTAGGTATCCAGCTATAGTTTGGGTATGTTTAAGGCTCTGCCGCAGAATAGTTCTGTGGTTTCTATTAGAAGTATCTCTGTGGAAGCTATTGATAAATCCTTTGCTTGGGGTTACTTTGATAGATCTGCAGCAGGGGAACCAAATATGTGTGGCGCTGGAGGTATGTTGTTTTTATCTGATGTTCATTTTTTCTCCTTCAAGGCTGGATTAGGATTGGGTACTAATAATTTTGCAGAATTGTGTGCCCTTAAGCTTCTTCTCTATCTGGCAAGGAGGAACTCAGTGGTTAAAGTTCAGGTTTTCGGTGATTCCCAGTTAGCTATTAATTGGGCATCTGGTAAGTATCAATTCAGGAATTTAGAGCTAGACATGATTCTACTGGATGTCTATAGGCTTACTGATTCCTTCGAATCAGTTGTTTTCAAACATATCTATAGGGAAAGAAATTATGCTGCAGATGCATTGGCAAAGGCTGGAGGTAGGATATTGGAAGGATTTGGTCAATTATGGAACATCGTGTTGATGAAGTTGTGGAAACCTTTCAGGTTTTCTAAATTGATAGTTTCTATGGGCCATGGGGGTGTGCTGATAGTTTGGTATTAGCGTGCTCAGTTCTCTATTTTGAGCATTTTTTTGATGACATTATCTTGGGACAGTGAGATGTTATGAGAACAGTTTGCATTTTTTATAAGCTTTTAGGCCTTGGACTTCTAAGGTTTATATGCTTTTATGGGTTTTTTTGAAGGACACCTTTAAAAGGTTTTTTGGATAATGGATCATATCCATGTTTGGCAATATCAGTGAGCTAGATTGATGTCTGTTTTTTCAGTTGTGTTGATTGATCAGAGGACAAGTGATCAAGTTTTGGTTTGATGTTGAGAACAATGATACTGTTTTTTTATTGAGAAGTTTTTTCTAGTGACAAAGATCATATTGTATATGAATAGTCTATTCTTATGGATTATGTCTTTAAACAGTTTTTAATGAGCTCTTTATGGAGTATTTTTCAACTATAATTACCAGCTTCAGGTTGGGTATTTTTTGAGATAATAGCTTTTTTTCAAGTCATATGCTGAATGTAAATAAAAATATTTAAGATTTTTTTCCATTGAAAAAAAATACTCTAAATATATTTTTTCAAATTTTTTAATTTAATTAAATTATGTTTGTAATGTATATGTTTATTTCACTATTAAGTTTATTGTAAATTTTTGTATTTTATATCGATTAATTTATTAATAGTTTTTTAAATACATGTTTTAAATTATTAATCTCATTAGAATGGTTATGTTTTAAAATTTTAAATTTTAAATATGTTTCAATTTATTTATAATAAAGACTAAATATTATATTAAAACTTTAAATAGCAAATATATATTTAAAATTATTTATAAAGAAGACTAAATATTACATTAAAACCTTGAATAGCAAGTATATGTTTAAATTTTCTAAGTATTCATAAAAAGATGTAACATGTTATTCTTGAGACTCTCTAATGCAAAAATTTAATTTCTTATTGTCATTTTCATAATTTATTTTTTATTTTAGTTTAATTACGGTTTTTAATAATAAAAATGTGTCTCACTTATATTATTATTATGGTTAATGATAATTAATAAAAATTAAGTAAGAAAGAAATTGAAATTGAATTAATTATACATTTTTATTTAACAAATAAAATTATTTTTTTTTTATTTAAAAAATAATTAATATAAAACTATTTGAATAAATTTTTACAATGTTAGAGTAAAAAAATGTTTTGAATCTAAAAATAATTCAGTAGAAACTTTACTTAAAAATTAATATAATTGTTTTTCAACCAACTTTTATAAGTCTATACTTTATACTTTAAAAAGACAACTAATATGTATATTTAAGTTTTATTAGCCTCTACTTTAGGCAGAGGCGATTGTTTCATTTGTTTAAGAGTCGGAATAATTTAAGCTTTGCTTTTAAGATATAGAAAACAACTATCAACGAGTGTTTGAATTTATTATTTTAATTTCAGAAAATTAATATATAATTTTTCATTCAATCCAAATCGAATACATGAATTATTATATTAAAAAAATGTAAAAATTATAATTATTTCTCATCATAATAATTTATATTTAAAACAAATTAATCCTCAAACTAGTGTCAAAGATATGCAAATTGCAATTAAAAAAATTAAATATAATAAATAGTAATTTTTTTTAAATGTTAAAAAGTTATGTTAAGATGACTTAATTAAAAAACAATTTTTTTAAGAATTTTATTAATTTCAAATTAATTAAAAAAAATTGAAATCTTTAAAATTTCATAATTGATATCTTGAAAATTTTGATAAAGAAATTTGAGTAATTAAAAGTTCTAAAAGAAATTTGAGTCATTAAAAATTCTAAAACATGTAGTGTTTATTGTTATAATAAAAAATTAAATGTATTTTAGAAAATGATTTTTGGTGATGTTTTGGAGTAAGATTTAAAATGATTTTTAATATCTTAAGAATTTGTTTTTTTTAAAGGCAAGGAAATATGGTAATCACTTAGACTTAGAGACATTTGGTATTTATAAATTTTTAAAAGGTTATTTCAAGGGAGTAGTCTATTCATTTTACATTTTCTACTTTATGGTAGGTTTTTGTAGGAATTAAATATAAAAAAAAAATTAGTAAAATCTAAATTTAAAAGTGTTTAAATTGGGTTTTTAAATCATAAATAAATTTAACACTCTGAAATACTCCTATCGCACCCAAATTATGTAATTTTTATAACTAATATATGTAATTCTAAATTTTTTTAAATATTTCTAACGAAACTCCAAACAAAATAAAACTGAAAATATAATAAAAAAATCAAATACTATTTATAATAACAACCAATAATAAATAACAAATATGTAATTCTAAATTCTTTTAAAAATTTCTAACAAAATAGCACTGAAAATATAATAAAAAAATCAAAAACTATTTAAAATAACAACCAATAATAAATAATAAATATCCTCGCTTCTAATTTGAGAACTAAACTATCATAAATTGTCCTCTTCAAAAATCAACTCCTTTCAAAATTCATTAAAAATTTTTAAATACACAATTATGTCTCAGCTACCCTGTCCCCTCAGGAAAGGTCAGTATACCGTGTCACGGGAACCAGTTTAAAATGAAAATAAAAACACAAAGCAATGTTAAAATAGTAAAATATAAAATAAAACCCACTATCTCCATTCTTCGAACGGGGTACAGTCCGCGATGAGAAACGAAACCGCGCTTGAAAAGTTAACTAAACTCATTGGTTTTGGACGGCGAGTGCAAACGGAAAACTTTAGGGCCGCCTTAAACTTACCGTGAATAATGATATATATATTAGATAATGGAAATGGAAATGGTGTGTCAAATGACATATATTTATATTTTCCAGATAATGGAAATGGAAATGGTGTGTCAAATGACATATATTTATATTTTCCAGATAATGGAAATGGAAATGGTGTGTCAAAGTTGTTTGTCAAGCATATTCTACAGTTTAATAAAGGATATGTAACTCATGACACGTATCATATTTACGTGGATAGGTCTATATATGTTGGGGTAGACTACTATCTATGTTTTTTCATCTACTGACGAGAATGAGACAAGTGTACTGTCCAGATTGATTCTATGGTAGTCGTCCAAGATTAAATAAGAATGAGACAAGTATACTCTCCAGATTGATTATATGAGTGTCGTCCAAAATTAATAATTAATAATTTCAAAAAAATAAAACATAATTTAATTAACATGTGATAAGTAGAGTTAGTGATAGTTCTAAAAATTAAAATTAATCTTCAACTATTCGATTATTAGATACAACTATTAGCTTAACACAAATTTGTCTAGAACTATTAACTTAACTTCAACTCTAATCAAAGTTATATTGGATAACTATTAGCTTAACTATTATGTTAACTCCAATGATTCTACAACTATTAGCTTAACTACAACTCTAATTACTTACGGCTTAGTCCAAGTGCATTTGGCATCTAGGAGTCTAGCTAATGTGCAGTCATGTAAGACTCGAAGTCCAAATAAAATAGTTCGAACTCTTAATAAATTCCTCTAAAATCGTGTGATAACTGCACTTAGTGGCATGGTATTGTGCAACTCATGTGACACTCGAACTCCACCTACCAATTGGGATTCCACTTAATGTGCATAAGTCTTAGTCGAACTCCATTTGGAAGCTAGAAGTCACGATAACTCATAGCTCTTTTATTAACTACAATAGATTTATATTAGCTTAACTATTAGATACAACTATTAGCTTAACTCCAATGATTCTACAAGTATTAGCTTAACTTCAACTCTAATTACTTACGGCTTAGTCCAACTGCATTTGGCATCTAGGAATCTAGCTAATTTGCAGTCATGTAATAGTCGAACTCCTAATAAAATAGTTCGAACTCCTAATAAATTCCTCTGAACTCATGTGATAACTACACTTAGTAGCATGGTATTGTGCAACTCATGTGACACTCGAACTCCACCTACCAACTGGGAGTTTAGTTAATGTGCATAAGGCTTAGTCAGGATAACTCAGAGCTCTTTTATTAACCACAATAGATTTATATTAACTTTTAAATTAACTATTAATCGTTCGAACTCCTTATAAACAATTATAAAAAATAAAAAATAGCTCATGTGATAACTGAACTTAATGGCATGGTTATTGCTAATGTGTAGTCCATGTGACAGTTGAACTCCATCTAGCATCTCGAAGTCGAGTTAATTAGTCAAACTGCATTTTACAATTGGGAGTTGAAGTAAAGTGCACTTCGTGTGATAGTATAATTCCTAATAAAATCCTATAAACTCCTAATAAATTCCTCTTAACTAATGTGATAACTACAGTTAGTGGCATGGTAATGTGCAACTGATGTGACACTCGAACTCCACCTACCAATTAGGAGTCGAGTTAATGTGCATAATGCTTAGTCCAACTCCATTCTAAAGCTAGAAGTCAGGATAACTCGAAGCTCTTTTATTAACTACAATAGATTTATATTAACTATTAAATACAACTATTAGCTTAACTCCAGCATGATGATACAACTATGAGCTTAAGTTCAACTATGAGCTTAACAACCACAACTTAAGTGGTTTTATATTAGATTAACTATTAGATACAAGTAATTGACACATTCTTTAGGAAAAAAATTTATAACATGATTAGGTTAAGTCCAATGATGAAAGAACTTTAACTTAACTTCAACTCCAATCACAAATTTTAATTGAACTGCAATGGTTGATATATTAACTTTTAAATTAACTATTAGATACAATTATTAATTTAAATCCAATGATTCTACAACTATTAGCTTAACTTTAACTCTAATCGCAATTATATTGGATAACTATTAGATTAGCTACTAGGTTAACTCTAATCATGATACAACTATTAAAATTAACTTCATTGGTGATATATTCCTCTCGGTTTATTCCAAACATATTAATCTTATTATTATACACCAATTTGGTGTCTTGCTTGGCGGTGACCTTAAAAATAGATTATTATTATATTATTAATATGGTTGTTGCTAGTTAATAATAGGTTAAAATTCATCATGAATAATGACATATATTTATATTTTAACTTCATCATGAATAATGGCATATATTTATATTTTAAAGATAATGGAAATGAAAATGGTATGTCAAGTTGTTGGTTGTTTTAAGCCTATTTTACTGTAATAAAAGAGGTGTAATTCTCATATTTAAAAAAATTAAAAAAATATATATATATATTAGTTTTTTAAAATATTTAATATAAAATTACACAAATTCTATAAATTAAAATGTTTTTTTAACATTTATATTTTAAAAAAAGTTTGCACCTTTTATACCATGGAGTTTAGTAACTTAAACAGAGTTGTGTTTGTTGAACAATGTAAGCTTGACGGTCATCCATCAACAGTCGTCGACCAAACACAGTCGATCAGCGATCGTCCTCCAAGCCTTCCAGCGAACTACCGAGCCATCTAATTAATTAACCTCACCTTCCAGTGACTAAAGGAATAGTAAAAACATGCTTATAAAAATTGCTATAAGTAGATCATTTCATAGCCGCATAAGACAGACTTGTAGCTTTCTCTTTTGCTTAATACAGCTCTTATTTGCTCATATTTTCTATCTTATCGCATAAGTGAGTTCTTGTGTTTTTAGTTTTTCTTGCATTCTCTACCTACAAACTGATATCAGAGAAAGGTTGTGGAGAAACTGGTTGTGGAAGAGCATAGGCTGGTTGTGGAGGTGCAAACTCTAGTTGTGCAAGAGCATAATCATGGAATGGAAGAATTGATTTTGGTAATGTTTTTTTATGCCGAATGCAATGGTAAAACTTTTAATTCGGTGTGTTGTAATTGCTGCAACAAGGTTATTGTTTTTGGGTCACTAGTTTAATTTTAATTTTGTTAAAAGGCAGTTGGAATATTAAAAAAATCACAAAGTATTGTGAAAGTGCAATATTTTGCATTGGTTGTGCCAAGTTGCATTGAGAAAGTGTTGTGGAAGTGATATATTTTGTTGTAATTTAATTGAAGTATGGCGGGTGTGAGTAGCATTAGTCTCACTCAACCCCAAATTCCACAATTTAATGGGAAAAATATGAATATTGGAGCATTAAAATGAGGACTTTATTTTGTTCACAATAATTATGGGACTTGGTTGAGAATGGTTTACAGAGCCACCAGATCAAGTAACATATCATGCTTTATCACAAGCACAAAAGGATATTCTCAAATAGAATAAGAAGAAGGATGCCAAGGCGTTATTTTTAATACAACAAGCAATGGAAGGATCGATTTTTCGACGGGTTGCAACATCTATAAGGTCCAATCCTGCATGGGACACTCTACAAAACTCTTATCAAGGTACTAGCAAAGTCAAGTTGGTAAGATTACAAATGCTTAGAAGAGATTTTGAAAATTTGCAAATGTCAA
>LPNX011083321.1:70690-93042 GCA_001517045.1 Pseudotsuga menziesii
AAATGTGAGGAGCCTTCTTATTATATTTCACCTAATGGTTGTAGCTATTGAATAATCTAAAGATTTGTCTCAAGTTTATATTGATGGTCTTATGGGGTCTTCACAAACCCATGAGCAAAGACTCGATAGGCCAAATGGTTCCTCTGTGGAAAATGCATTCATTCAAATCACAAGTTCAAGCTAGCAATAGAAGAAGACGAGGAATAATCACTAATAGAGGTTCAAGAGGATTTGGAAGAGGAAGAATCAACAATCACAATGAAGGTAGCAGATTAGAGAACTCTCATGAAGAATGAGCAAATTCCAATTTATTTGCAAGTAGAAGAGGCAAAGGTGGAAACTCTCTTGAATTTCATGGCCAAGGGAAAATGTATGACAAATCACATATCCAATGCCACTATTGTAAAAAATATGGTCCTTATGCACCTGAATGTAGGAAGAAGCAGTTTGATATGAATAGGAAAAATGCAAATTTCTCAAGAGAAAATCACTCTGAAAATAGTGATTGATTTGTTTGCAAACATAGATGAATCCATCCAGTCAGAAGTAAAATTGGGAGATGATAAAAAGTAGTTGTCATGGGTAAATGTAGCAAAAAAATTGAAACCAAGCAAGGTGAAAAGAAACACATTCCAAATGTGTATTATGTCCCTAATCTCAAATATAATCTAATTAGCATTGGATGACTACTACAAAAGGGATATAAAGTCTATTTTGAAAATGATGCATGTGAGATCCTTGTTTCACATAGAACACTAATTGAAAAAGTCCAAATGACACAAAACAATATGTTTCCTTTAAGGTTGCAAAATGATTTGTTTGTTTCTTTCAAAGCAGTCCTCTCAGATCAGTCATGGTTATGGCACTTAAGATTTGGTCATTTAAGCTTCAATGGTTTAAGTTTGTTGCATAGAAAAAACATGGTGAATGGTGTTCCGTTGATTGAACAACCAAACAAACTTTGTGAAGGGTTCTTTCTTGGTAAGTAGCATAGATAATCATTTCCTCTTGGTAAGTCATATAAAGCAAGAGCTCCACTTGAAATTGTGCATTCAGATTTGTGTGGGTATATGCAGACACCTTCTATTGGGAATAGCTTGTATTTCATAACTTTCATAGATGGTTATTCCAGGAAAAGTTGGGTATATTTTTTTAAACACAAATCATAAGCTTTTGAAATGTTTAAGTAATTTAAAGTCATGGTTGAAAAGCAAAGTGGAAACTACATTAAAATTCTAAGAACAGATAGAGGCGGAGAATTTGCATCCAATGATTTTTTGAGTTTTTTTAAAACAAATGGGATCAAAAGGAAATTTACAACAAGTTATACACCACAACAAAATGGTATTTCCAATTTAAAAAAATAAAACAATAATGGAAATGGAAAGAAGCATGGTGAAAGCTAAACATATACCAAATGAATATTGGGTTGAAGTTGTAGCTTATGTAATATATATTATGAATCGTTTTCCCACAAAGAGTGTCAAGGATAAAATACCTCAGGAAGCATGGAGTCACAAAAGGCATAATGTTTCTCATTGTAAGAGTCTTTGATTGTATTGCATATGCACATGCACCTAATGAAAATAGGAAGAATTTAGATAATAAAGGAGAATATGTATCTATGTGGGATATAGTGAGCAATCAAAAGCATACAAGTTGTATGATCCTATCACAAAAAGGACTATAAACAGTAGAGATGCCAAGTTTCTTCAAGATGAAGAATGGATTTGGAATGACAATCTACATCAACAACAACAATTTCAAATGAAATATTTTGATGAAGATCAAGCTCCCAACAAGGGCTCCAGTTCACATAGCTCAACATCAACACCTAGATATCACTCAAGTAATAGCTCAAGGTCAGATGGAACTCCAGTGAAGACAAGAAGTCTCAAGGCAATATATGAGGTAACTCAAGATAATGATGATGATGGTTTGATTTCTGATTTTGCATTATTTTTTGTTGTTGATCCAATATGTTTTGAAGAAGCAATTAAATATGAAAGTTGGCAAAAGGTTATGGATGAATAAATTGAAGCAATAGAGAAAAATCAAACTCGGTAATTAGTGAATCTTCCAGAAGGAAAAGATGCAATAGGTGTAAAATGGATCTATAAAACAAAGTTTCATGCTGATGGAAATGTTGTAAAGCATAAAGAAAGGTTAGTTGCAAAGGGTTTTTCACAACAACTTGGGATCGATTACAATGATACTTTTGCTCTCATAGCTAGAATAGATACAATAAGTACAATGTTAGCAATAGCAGGGCATCATAAATGGATATTTTATCAGATGGATGTCAAATCAACTTTTTTGAACAAGATATTACAGGAAGAAGTAAATGTGCAGCAGCCACCAGGTTTCTAGATATTGGGTCATGAACATAAAGTTTATAGATTGAAAAAAGTTTTGTATGTTCTCAATCAAGCGCCAAGAGTATGGTATAGCCGCATTGATTTATATTTCCGGAGCTATGGTTTTAGCAAATGCAGCAGTGAGCCAACTCTTTACATCAAGGTAACTAATCAAGGCAAGATCTTAATTGTATGCCTATATGTTGATGATTTGATATTTAAAGGAAACTTTTTAATTAAGTTGTTTAAATCAACAATGAAAAAAGAATTTGAGATGATAGATTTGGGCTTAATGAAATATTTCTTGGGCATAGAAGTAAGTCAAATAGATGATAGAATTTGCATTGGTCAAACAAAATATGCAAAGGATGTTTTGAAAAGGTTCAAGATGTTGAATTGCAAGCCAACATCTACGCTTGTGGCAACAGGATTGAAATTGAGCAAAGAAGACAAGGATACAAAGGTAGATCCAAGTTTGTTCAAAATATTGGTAGGTAGCTTGATGTATTTGACAATAACAAGGCCTAACATTATGTATGCTGTCAGTTTGATTTCAAGGTTCATGGAAACATCAATGGATTCAAATTGGCAGGCAAGGAAAATTATTTTAAGATATATTAGTGGAACAAGAGATTATGGCATCTTATATCAAAATCAAATGATTTCATTCTAGTTGGGTACACAAACAGTTCTTTTGCAGGTATCATTGATGATAGGAAAAGCACATACGGGTATATTTTCCATCTTGGTTCAGGATCAATCTCATGGGAATCCCAAAAACAACCTATTGTTACTCTTTCAACTACAAAAGTTGAATATGTAGTGGCAACATCAACAGCATGTCAAGCAATGTGGATAAGAATAATTATGTCATATTTGATGCAAGATTAGGAAGGAGCAACAGAAATTTACTGTGACAATAATTCATCAATAGAACTATCAAAAATCATGTTTTTCACAAAAGGAGCAAGCACATTGATACTAGATATCATTTCATCCGAGAACTTATCAACAATGGTGAAATATATCTTCAATTTTGCAAGTCTGAAGATCAATCTGCAGATATCTTCAGCAAGCCACTCACAAAAGAAAGATTTGAACATCTAAGGAAAGGTTTAAGCATCATTGAGAAGTCAATCTTAAGGGGGAGTGTTGAACAATGTAAGTTTGACGACCACGGACCAATTGTAGCCGACCAGCCATCCTCCGAGTCGTCTAGTGAACTACCCAGCGGTTTAATTAATTATCCTTACCTTCCAGTAGCAAAAGGATTAGTAAAAACATGCTTCTAAAAACTACTATAAATAGATCATTTCAGAGTTGCATAAAACAGACTTGTAGCTTTTTCTTTTTTTTGATAGAAACAGTTATATTGTATTAAGAAGGTGGTATTACCATAGAAACCAGACCAAAACACAAAATTCCCTTGAGAAAGCGGCAATAAGAGTTCAACTTCTCAATTCACGCCCTTATGGAAGCGGCAATACGAGTTCTGCTTCTTTGTTTATGCCCTTATGGAAGCGGCAAAGTGAGATTTACAAGTTTTGTGATACATCCTAACACAATCAGTCTTTAAGACACATCTATCAACCATTACAGTATAATAGAGTAGAAAATAACATTAAGTCAATTACCAACAGTCAACTTATCCCAGTTCCCAAACAGTCGAACTATCTAATAACATGAAAACCAAACAAAACAATACAGCCACCATAGCAAAGGAGCAAACCCATTCCCAAAACTTAATTGATATTCACATCTAGACTGGACGAGGAACCTGGCGCAGGAGGAGCTTCCGTCTTGAGGAGATTCAGGGCGAGCTTGTCCACTTTTATCTCCAGTTCAGCTATCAATCCAATTATAGCATTCTCGGACTTCCTCACCGCTCGCTTGATTTTCTTCCACATATGCATAAGATCTTTGTCCACGTTTTCAAGACGTCTGCGTCCTTCGATATCAATCGCCTCTACCTGATCTTGTAGCAATATGACATCTTTTTTAAGCTCTCCAATATCCACTTCAGCGAAATTTAGAGGGAAGGACGAGCCAGAGGACTCAGTTGAAGCTTCCATAATGACCACCAAGATCTGCTTCCCTTCAACAATGCTGCAAATCAGCTTCAATACTTCCGGGGGATTGGAGCTGCAACAGTTCAACGAAATTATGGTGCCTCTTGCCTTAATCCTCCGCCATTTAAAGTCCTTGCAGTTCGGGGTCATGATGATCACAACACTTAACACCTGCGTGCGAGCCATTATACCTTGCATCACCTTATTCCATTCACACAGCGTCAAAGAGACAAGCAGTGAAATTCGCAACGGATGGAGGGACTCCTCTGTATCTCATTTATCTCTTCCCCCGTAATACTGCGTGCGACCACGTGTCGGCCTTGCTCCACCTGCCCTGTTAGCATAAGAACGAACGTCAAGGGCCCAGAGAGGGAGGAGCCTTAGAGTTCGGGCCCAAGGGAGCTTAATCCCCCCAATCCTAACCCCGGTCCTATGGGGGAGCACAAAAATAGTTAAACCCATTAATTAACAAGGACCCAAGGCCTAGGGTGGTTCCTAGATTTCGCAACGAGGTCAACTTCTTTATTATGTAGCCTCAAGACATGGAAGAAATCAATTTTAAGGAAGGAAAGAGCCAGATTCTTAATTTTTTTAATTAGGTGTGTGAGATGCAATTGATTAGGAAGAGAGTTCTCGACCATGGCTTGAATAATTATTCTCGAGTCTCCCAGAACTATGAGCTCTGTGATTTCTTGACTATTGGCAATCCAAAGTCCTTGCAAGAGAGCAAGCGGGGCCTTAGCAATATTGTTAGTTTCCGAACCAAGTCCCCAGGAGAATTTGGTTTCCATTTGTCCATCCGAGGTGAAGAGAACCCCGACCCTGCCGCCCCAATTCTTGCATTTTTAGTTTTCTTGCCTTCTCTACCTAACTTTCTCTACCTAACTTTGGGTAAGATAGATGTATATTTTAAAAATAAATGCCCAAGATTATCACAATCAATTGACCAGAGAATATTGATGGCCACCAAAGTATATAAACATAGGAAGAAATGGAATTCATGAACATAATATATACATTTTACATTCCAATTCTGTATGTAGTTTATTTTCCGGCTAACAAATATCCTTATTGCACTTCATAATAATTTGCATCTTTGGTCGGATTTCTGATATAAATGATCGGAAAGATGTGAACATATCCAAATCGTAGCATGTTTGAGGTACTGTTTTATTTGGCTGGCGGAGTATTTACTGAATCGCATAGAGGATCCCAAATGCTGTTGCTTGTAGATCGACTATATTACCTCACGATATCACGCTTGCAGAACTGCAACCCTCGAGTTTTTGTACAGATATCACCAAATCGACTTGGAAGTCTATAACAAAAAAGCAAACTACACGCTCCTGTGCAACTAAATACTGCTGATCTTCCCTATTTGTATTCACAGGCCATCAGAGAAACGATCGGCTAAATAACCAACAACGGAATTTGGAAAGGAAAACGATCAGGAGACATCTTGTGCAGTAATCATATGGCGGAGCCTGCTGGGGCGCGGCTGAAAAGACGTTCTCCGTCGCGTGTGGTGGCTGGAGGGGCGTATGAGAGCAGTGAGAGCTCTTTTCACCCATTCTCCTTCCACGCTGCCGATTCTTGCTAGCGAATTCGTCATTGCAGATCTTCTGGCACTGAGATGAGAATGCGTAGAAGAAGAGGAATTATTAGTATTTCTATGAAGACTGCAACGGAACGAACCTGGATGATTCGTGGGCGAACACATACACGTTTTTCTTGGCGGAGCACAGTGAATGGGCTTCATGGTGGCGCCGCCTTTGGGTGAAATAGCACGGCCTGCGGATCGAACCTGCGACGAGGATCTGTCAGATGCGAGATTGATAGAAGACGAAGCGGCGGCAGAAGTAGCAGAAGACGAAGAGCCACGGTTAATGTTAACACGAGTAGGCGACAGCGCTCTGTGGATTGTAAAGTTGAAAGCGGAGGAAGATGAAGGCGAATTGAAAGGGCGTGTGGGAGAGTGGGATCTCTGAAGGCTAACGGAGAGACGCGTCACAGGGGCGCTAGATTTGTTCCTTGTTTCCATTTTTAGGGTTTGTTGGTAAGCGGGGCAAACCCGAGCAAACCTAATGGCCTTCATTTATACAATACAATTGACCAAGATTTATCATTTTTACGCCTACCCGAAGGTTTATCAAGCTTTATTTCACTGACTCTCCACCCGATTTTGGCTGTTTCGAACCTACCTAGCCAACCGATTTTGGATGTTTCGAACCTGACCCTCCAACCAAATTTGGCTGTTTTCAAGACAATGATGATCAAGATTGTGATGTTGTAAGGAAATGTGGGCTCCGCTTGTTTGTAAAAGCCGGCCATTATTGACACCTGGTTCCATTTATAATTAATTGCTTGAAGCCATGAAAACATGGGTTTACCTAACTCAGTTGGTTGAGCAAGGGATGTGTGCAAGATGTTCAACTTCGACAACTGTCGAACTACTACTTGCCATGCATCTCGCTTTCTCTGAAGATTGAGCATACACTAAGATAAAATGACAACCTAAAAAGATTGAATATTAAAAAATCTCATAATCCCACCATCCAGTCGTGGAGACATTCTCTGTTTTATCTGTTTAAGGTCGGTCATGTCACAAAAAGAGTAGTAACTATGGATGTAAGTGCAACCTGCAAGTACGTAACATGAAAAGTTAAGGTGTCATTGGTAACAAAAGCAGGGTGTGAGAGGCAAGATGCCCTTGGTTATTTGTTTAATGAACATAAATTTGTTGTTATAATCATAGTTTTATGGGATCAATTTCTTATCAAATTGAGAAGTCGAAGATGTATCATGAATCAATGTTTATTTGTTTAATGAACATAAATTTGTTGTTATAATCATAGTTTTAGGGGATCACTTTCTTATCAAATTGAGAAGTCGAAGATGTATGGATCAATGTTGCAAATATCGTGTGGTAAAACTTTTGGGAAATATCAGGGTGGTAAAACAAACAGATTGAAAATTATGAGAGAAGTTAGAGATATTTGTAATATTATGTATTATTGATTTGGAGTTTATTGACTTGGTATCTATATTTATTTGTGGGGCTAATCTATGGATTCTTGACTAACCAACTTAGATCCATTTAAAAGAGGATCTACCAAGCACCTAGAGGGATCAAATATCTCAACCTTTAAACCCTGAAACCCTTTTTTAGAGGGGAAGTGTTGAGCAAATGTGTAATATAATGTTTATGGTTTTAGTTTATCTAAATTATATTGCTTTATATATATGCATTTCTAAAGAATTTAAATTTAATTTAAGCCGGCATATTATTTTTAATAATATTTTATTATTTCTTATAAAGGACATGTGTCAAATCTAGGATGAGCACAGAAGGAGTTACACATCTCTCCCATACCGGGATGTAGAATGCACCTGTTCGGTGCAATAAGGGGTTGATCTTTTTGGGTGAAACACAAAAAATGGACTATTGATCATATCTAGCATTTAGGTTTATATGCACTAAATAGATAATGAGATGAACTATCATATCCTTTGAAATCATTGCAGGGGTGGCCCATGTTCTCTAGAGTTAGAGACGAAGGATTAATTTGTCTTCAAATGGTCACGATACTATGAGATTGAAGAGCCATCATTATGTGTTTATAGGGTCCTCATAGCTCACTTTGAGATTTTATGGTATTTAAAGGATCGTTAATGCATTGTCATGTTCTTTTTGGATATGTTTGAATTATACCAGTATAGATCCATCTTAACTCTGGTTCTATCAAGCGTTGAGAGGGATCAAATCCTTTAAGATACAATATTTTCCTCAAATTTTGCACTTCAAGGGATTTGATCCCTCTCTGCACTTGTAAAACTAGAGTTAAAATAGATCTATATTGGTTTAATACGTAAATCTATATTATGGGCTCAAATCTCTCATATGTTAATCATGTTTTAATGATGGATCAACTTGGATTCCATCGCAAGAAGTATTTAAGTTTCATTAATTTTTTTAGTTTTGATTAATGGGAATATATATTTCTTTGGTTTTGATGTTTTGGTTGGTGCCAACTTGTAAAATTTGTATCCACTTAATATTTTATCATTTTAATAAATTGTCATGTGTCAACTCCACTTTTAGGTTTTAGGTTGTGGCCGACATTGTAAAATTTTTAACGTAATATTTTATTATTTTATTAAAGTGTCATGTGTCAATTCCTTGTTGAACACCAAATTACACCCCTCTCTATCATACTAGGTTATAGAAAGTGCCTCTCAACGCAATCATCATCTTGATTGACACAAATCTTTCCTACTGACGTGTTTAAGTTGCTTTCAACTAATCCTAAGCAAGAAGAGACATCGTGATGAACTTATTGACATAGGCAGTAGGAGCATTAGATTATGCAAATCCCTTGGCCTCAAGACAACAACATAGTTCTTTTGGGGCTCAAATCATATGAGAACTGTCCCAATACAATGTGACTCATTTTCTTTTGCCAAAGCTATTTTGAGCTTCTACTTGGTTCTCATCAAGGAATTCATTTTCCTTCCTTTTAGAATTGATCAATCCCAAGACTCAATTGACATACATTTGCTTGTGCACAATCCTCAATCAACATTTTTGTTGGATCAAAATCACCCCTTCACTTAGTCAAACTTCAATTGACCCTTGACTTACTACTTAGTCGTATCATAGTCAACCCTCAACCTCACTTTGACAAGGATTAATCATCATACATGTCAAATGACACTTTATGAGTCAACATACATGTCATATACCATTTTAAATAGTCAACAAACACCGAAGCTAACACCATTGACATGTCATCACATGTCTCTTCTTTTAGCCAACAAATAGTAAGAAGTTGGGGCTCATCTTCATTTATTCTTGTCACCAAATGTAACTACACTACAATATGTTGGGCACCCAAGCATCACTTAGAATATTGTATAATTACATATAGGATTCATGAAAAGGGGCTTCCACACCACTCTTAGATCTCTCTCTATGTCCCTCCCTCTCTCTCTTTTGCATGAGTCCATCAACTTAGTTCAGCTCTATTCAACGCTATAGCATACATACTTTGAAAAATACCTTCCAAAGGCGATTGATCTTGCTACATCGCAATTTACACCCATTCATTTTCTCCATTATCAATTGTTGACTTACCTTTTCATGTGCTCGGTATTATTTATTGCTTTCAATTTATTCTATATGGTTATATTAGTTTTCATTGACAACCTATATTTTCATGTTTTTTCCATACTTTAGAGCTTGATTATTTCAGTTGGATCTATTGTCCCATGTCCTCACCTAGGAGACACATATCATTGGTATCATACCATCATTTTCAAAGGTAATGACTTCCTTATCATGTTGTAATGCTCTAGCCTCACTAAACAACACGTTCATAGTTAGTAACCCTGTGCCTATTTAGATGCACTTGAAGATGCAATTATTTAACCTACTAGGTTGTCGCACTCAAAGATTTAGTTATTTATCTTGCTAGGTTTCCTTTAGCTTTTCAGTATCTATCTACTTGAAACTCTAGACCTAGGATGACGGATGGAAGAGAGAACATGAACAACTTGCAAGGCAAGTGCTTGCTTGACATAAAGAATATGTGTATGAGCATTTTAATGACATCTTTATTTTGACTATTGAATCGATATGAACCGTCTTTAAAATAGGGTTAGAATGAGCAACTTGCAGAGAAAGCGCTTGCTCAGCATAAAGTATATATATATATATATATATCGGGGGGTTTAATGAAGTCGTTACTTTGACTAGTGAATTGATATGAACCATCTTCAATAGGGTTGTGTTCTTTGAGGTTCAAATGAATATAGATATTATTAATCTAGAAATAAAGGTTGATGCACAATTATAGATAGTTGGACACAACAACTAGAGGCCTACTTTTCCATTAATAAGGTTTTTGACATTGAGATGAGGACATAACATCTTTGAAATGTTGACTTATGTACACTGCTAGTGGGAAATTCTTTCAACTAAACAAGGTGAGTTACCAAACCCCATACATACATAAAAGAGATTCATCAACCATATTTTGAAATAATTTTATCCACTTAAGTATATGGAGAAACATTGTATAAATAAATGGTGACAATTAAGACAATGGAAAGATCAAATTGATAGAGTCAAATTGATGGATTCCATTGACAAATGGTTTCAATTGGAAATAGGGAGGAGAAAAGTTTCTAGTTTTTAAATATATGATTGGTTTAGAACCTTATGTAAAACAACAGATGAAATTTATTACTATTGACCCCCTCTTACAAAACAATCCATCATGCCAAAAAGCTTGAGGTGATTTTCAAAGAGAAATGACACTACCTAACCAAACCAACTAGTTGACTTTTCAAGAATAAACCTTAGTGGATAGTTGACCTTGGTAAGAAAAAATTTTATATTAAACAAATTAATTAGCAAAAAAGAATTAGTATACAATAGAACGAGAACTATATAGAAAGAACGAGAACTCCATCCAGTAAAATTCATATTTTTGCATAAAAAAAACCCCCCCAAAACCTCAAAAACCCCAAAACAAAAAGTTGTGATTCTAATATCATTCCTTTTGGGGGGGCTAAAATTACAACTTTTTGGAAACTATAGGTGGTTTCATTGCAATTGAAACCCTAATTCAAATTCTATATTGAAATTTGGACCTCCCATAATTCCCTCATTTTTATTCGAGGTCAAAATTTAAAAACAAACACTGTAAAAAATGTGAAACATGAAATTAAAAAAGTAAAAAATTATAGAAAAATAAATAAAAAAGATTTTTCAAAATAAATTTACAACATTATAAAATTTATAAAAAATTTTAAAAAATAAGAAAAAAAAGTTCAAAATGAAAAACAAAATTAGTTAATTTTTGTTTAAGTTGAGAAAAAAGTAAAAAAAAAACAATTTGTTTTATAAGTTATTAATTTTTTTCTTTAATTTGGAAAAAAACCAAAAAAATAATAATAAAATTAAAAAATAAAAAAATTATATTATATTATTATAATAAATAAATAAATTTAAAAACTCCCCCACCTATCCCCATCCCCCTTCACTCCCCCTACCCTTCGCCCTTCCCTCCCCCACCCCTGTCCCCTATCCTTTCCTCCCCCTCCTCGTCCCTCTTTTCTGCAAAAGATGTGTGCCTTCTCTTAAATGAACCAACATCACTCCTAGAAATTTTCTGATGTGTCAGTTTTCAACACTTCCTTTTTCACATTGTTAGTCAAAATAAAGACCTTTAATACAAAATACATGCTTGAAAGTCATAATCACCATGCCTGAGGAAGGTTCATTAGAAACCGCATCGATTGCTCCTCCTTTTTGAAACCCATGGCATTGTCCTCACTAAACATCCAGTTGCATGCATGCTTTGAACTCCAAAATTTTGTGCATTTTTTTGCTTCTATGATGGTTCCCTTTTCTATTGTACTTATCATTCTTTAATGTTTCCACTAGTACAAATGAGAGATAAATGACCAAAATCCGCATATAAATGACCCCTTTTGATTTGGCGACCACTGGTGGCAAATCAATAGTCATTGATCATGCGATCAAAAAAGTGGTCATATTTAATTGGTTATTTATAGATTATCTTGTGGTTATTAATGTGCTCATTAATTTGGTCGTATATTTGGTCCTTAATTGTGACAGTTAAGAACCAAATATACGACCAAATTAACGACCCAATATATAGCCAATATTTGACCACAAGATAAGGTATAAACATCCAAGCTAAATGTGACCACATTTTTTGTCATGGGATAAATGACTACTGATTTGCCACCAGTGGTTGCCATTTGATCATTTATATACGAATTTTGGTCATTTTTTGGTCACTTGTCTTATTTTTGTAGTGATCGTTTATCTCTTTTAGTGGTCATTTATATCTTCTTGGTCATTTGTAGTCATTTTATTTGTGGTCATTATTAATAAATATAAAATACCAATTCAGCCATTCATATGTGTTCATTATTTATTAGTAATTGCGGTGAGAGGCGCTATCTACAGCTCAAGTGGGAGAGATGTGTCCCGTCTGTAATGATGATGTGGCACATGTCAGTTCAATAAAAATAATAATAATAAAAAGTAAAAAATAAAAAAAATAAAAACATGTCGGCTTATAATTAAAAAAATAAAAAATAAAAAATATTATACTCATATAAATATACAACAATATTAGGGCAATACTCACAATCTTACAAACTAAGTAGTAAAATTCAATTGACTTGAGTAGTAAAAAGAAAAATTATAAAACTAAGACCATATGAAATTTAATTTCAGTTGACTTGAAACCAATAAATTACAAAATAATAGTTATTACAACAGCAACACTAGATTTACCTTATAAAACCCCTTATGGAAAAACCAACCTTCAATAATAGATTAATTAATTATTGGTCGACCAAGGTTGAGAAGAACATCTATCATGCTCAATTTGGCACATTGCAGGAAACCACTGACCACTAAAACCATGTTCCTTAAACCACTTACATCCTTGCTCATTCCCAAGTCAAGGTTAACCCTAACATATAAATGTTCAGTTTTAGTTATAGAGAAAAACAAGCCATTTCTTTAAAACATTTGGATAAATGTTTAAACTCTTCATTTGATGGTAAAATATTTTTCAAATTCTAATTTATTGAAATCTAGATTTTAAAATTTTATATGGATTATTTTACTCATTAACTACTCTTAATATTCATTATTGGTTTTAAAGAAAAACAAGTAAAACAATTTTTGGAAAACTATATGATTATTTGATTATTAATGTTACTCATCTCATTCTTCTACTAATGTTTACCCTATTTTGAAATTACTTAAGCAAGTTGGTCATTTCCCTCTGAAGTAGGAATACTTATTAGAGGCCCTTGGTAGAGCCATAGTTAAGATGGATCTATACTGGTTTTAATGTTGTTCATTATATTAATCAGCATAATTTTTTAGTAATATTGATATTGTGCCAAAAAAAATTTAAAAAATCATATAATAATCATGATCATTTAATACACATGTGAAACATGCAAAGTCACAATATTAGTTAATTACAACACTAAATAATATAAAGTACCAACATATAATTTTGAACCTCGTTAATTATATTATATGAAATGTCAAGTAGTACAATAAATATGAGTTTTCAACTAAATATCCACTAATGGACTAATATTGATCCATAATAAAAAAATACTCCATACTTTACATTAAAATCATATACACTATCGAAGGATTTTTGAAATATTACAATAGCCACTGAGTGAATCTTCCCCTACCTTCTGTCAATGATAATGCACCTACATCATCTTGGCACATTCCCTGAAAGAACAAATAAACGTAAAAAATTAACAAATGATGGATTTTGAAGAATGAAATCAATTGGAAAGAACATAAAGAACAAGTTAGCAATGTCATAACAAGTACTGATATTATAATGAATTCTATTGAAAAGTTGAAAGTCCAAGTATGGAGATACCATAAGGTTTTTACCCCTTTAAATAAAAATATATTATATGAAAAACTTATATAAATAATCAATAGTGAAATAAGCTCAAAACTCTCACAAGCATTTCTAAACCTATGGGCATCTTATAATGAATAAAAATAGTCACAACATTTTACTGACTCAACCCACTCAAAAAGGGTTTTCATCAAAATCCATATATAAACTAAGTTCTTTATTGACACAATGTCAAGAATTAATACACAAAAAATAACTATTATAATAAATATCAGTCTCAACTTAAGGTGTAATGTTTTTTGAGAATCTAATAATGTATTCAAGGCTTTCATTAGAAAAAAACAATTAAATATTAATTGCAAATCTATATTGTTGGTCCTGAAGGGACGAAGAATAAATTTATCATTAAATGTGGAATCAAGGAATCCATAGTGGCTTTGAAGCAAGGAATATGTTATAGTCTTCCATTCAAAGGCCTTTTCGCAACGTCTTACTCAGAAAATGCATTATAATTTGAGTGGAATGCATTGAAATGTAAAAGACTAGAGAGTAGGGGATGATTCAGTTTCCAATTAGTATTTGAAGAATTTGAAGCACCCATAGAAAAAAGAATTTGAGTATGGAAACAAAAATTGCAAAAGGGTAGTCGGATTGGGAAGTTTTCCAACACATTTCTTATATGTCAATAGGATTTGTTTTCTATTATTTGCATAAACCACTTAGTGTATCTTCTAGTAAGTACGTCAAACCTATGAACCAATTGATCGGGTGCACTCAAATTGGAAATCTCTAGGTTTTCAAATTGGTGAATCTAGTAGGAGCAACTATTTGTGTTACAAATGTAATGGAATCTTATAGAAAAGGATGCAAATGGGAAACATGAACATAACAATATGGAGGAAATGTAAACCTCATGGACATTTGTAAGAATGTAGCCGAAAAATCCACTTGTAGATGGTTTTGAAAAGTCATTAGAAGAAGTTAGCTTGAAGAAGTCGTCGGGAAAATTGGATAAGTAAGCTCTTGAAATTGTTTTCAATTATAGGAAGTTCCTAGAGAATAGAGATAGCTTATGTGTATAATAAATGTTGATTTTACAACATCGGGAGTCATTCTCCAAGACTTGTGTGGTATCAAGTCAAGACATTGTGTTGTATCAAGTCCTAGGTGTCCTTATATGATTGAGGTGGTGATGTTGTATTGTAGAGATTGTGACTAATATCAATTCGAGTCTTGTGAGTAGTATCAAGATTGGTCTTGTGTTGTATCAAGAATGTGGAATTGTGTTATATCAAGTATATACTTATGTTGTATCAATTCAATGATTCTCATAGACAACACCTTATTAAAATGGATCTCCAATTGTGGATATGATCTTGTGTTGTATCAAGATTGAAGTCTTGTGTTGTATCAAGACTGTGGACCTCTATTTTTTGAGGTGGTTATACTATGTGATATATTGCTAGTCATGGTCACTGAATTCTATAAGCCTTGTTTGGGGATTAACTACCCCTAGAGTGCATTACTTTATCATATGAATATATGGCTTTGGGTAATATATATGATCATCAACATGTATGGAATAATTCTTCTGAGTATGATATGATAAGATGGATAAATAATACTCATATTGACCATGCATTAATTAATTAATGATAATGAGATCAAGCATAGAGAAAGAGAAATTGAATTTCCCATGTAAATGTCTAAGTGAACTTAAGTTATAAAGCTTCAGTCAAATATGAATGCATCAATCAATGCCTCAGACAAAGCATCAGTTGAAGTATTAATGAATGTAATCAGTTAAGTAAAGAAGAGCTTAATGATTATCAATTATCATGCATTAGTTAACTAAAGAGATCCATGCAAAATTTAATAATAAAAATTGTTCATGGATTGCACTAACAGTGAAGCACTGATGACACTTAAGTTATCATGTTAACTAAGTGATCAACATTTATTTAAAAATTGATTTCAAGTCAGTTAACATTTAGTTCAAGTAAGTTATTATTTAGTTCAAGTCATTTAACATTTAGTTCAAGTAAGTTAACATTCAGTTCAAGTCAGTTAAGCATTCAATTCAAGATAGTTAACATTCAGTTCAAGTCAGTTCACTTTCATTTCAAGACAATGAGCATTTAGTTAAAGCTAATTGAGGAAATGAAGGGCGTTAATGTTTGCATGGAGGGAGTTTTAGTAATATCCTCCTTGTGAATGCACTATGTGGTGCTCTCAGTATGTTTACTGAGCCTCCTATGCGCTACCTTCTGCATGCTAGGGTTTTTGGATTGTTATTAATATGCTAGGCATATGGAAAGTTCAATATAGTTGCATACATTTGTTTTTTAAGGGTTACATTGGACCTCTCTTCTCTACTGTTGTGGTGATATCTCTTATCGGGCAATATTCTTATGTGTTGCAATATTCTTATGTGTTGTAAACCATTCTCTGCAAATCTATTTATCATACTCAAAGAATTGTTGGGTTTTTCATCCTCTGTGTTTGGAGGGTTTTCCAAGGGTATATATTGGCTCTTATGGTTGATTGATTTATATGGTTGATTTATGGAGTTGACTTATGTGGATGATATCTTTATCATATTTATATGTGGTTGATATATTTATGTGTCCGATATATTTATGAGATTCACATGTGGCTAATATATCCATATGTGGATAATTTATGAGATTAACATGTACTGAAATTGATTGATAAAAGTTTTAAATCTCATGCAAATCTGATTTCGCTCAAACATCAACATGGTATCAGAGCATAGGGCATGAAAGAGATTAGTTTTTTGTAGCAAGCTAAACCTACATATATCTTGAAGTGTTGAGCAAAAGATTGCATCCATGACATTGATCTTCGTTCGATCGGAAGGCCATCTCAGGGGCATTTCCAACTTCAACACATGGAAGGCAATGGTATTGGACATATTGGAGGATAGATACATATCCACAATGATTGAGGTTCCTTCATTCAATGCGGGGAGAACCCAAGAGAAAGTCAGTATGCACCTCCCGTCACTTTTTAGGAGGCAAATTTCATGGAGCATTTTTTATCAATCTGTGAGGAATAAGCCAGAACAGTTGAAAAGCCACTTCCCAAATGGGACGATTTATCTTATTTTGAAGCATATTTTAAAAATTCACAACCATTTGGGAGATAATATTAGGTATTTGAAAATGAAGTTTTCAAAATTCGTGTTATGTACATCTTTCTAATCTAGACGAATTGGTTGAACGACTTAGGTATTTGTGGATTGGATATTATTCTTCTTCAATGGATCTTGTGTGTAATGAGAGCCTCTTAGAGTTAAGAACTCATCCAAAAAAGAGGATGTTGATTGTTGAAATATTTTTTCCTAAAGAAGAGCATTCTCTCCAGGTTGCATGGGATCTAGTTTCCCCATGAAAAGATTCACTACCTGCTGCATGCACTTAAATTTACAAGGATATCAAGACCGAGGGACTCTAGTATTATCCGGAAGGAAGCAAAGATCAAGAGGGAGCACACAAAACAATAAAAGACAAGTACTTGTATTTTATTTATTATATGCTCTTTAGATCTATATGATTTTGAATGTGTTTCATTCTAGTGATGTAGAGATCAATATTCCTAGGATTAGGAATTATGTTATGATATAAACATATTGAGCATATATGTTGATTGTATTTATTTTATTGGAAAATAATAGAACTCATGAAGTATACATGCATGATTGTTTGATTATCATATGCTTTTATAAAATCAGATTTAATGTTTTTTGAATGTATTCCTGGGATTAGGAATGATGTTATAGTATAACATGATCAAAAGCATTTGTTATAATCATTTTATTTATTGGTAAATAGTAAAACTCATGTTATGTTTAAATTAAGAAAAGTATAGGGTTGCATGATTGTTCATGATATATGAATATAAAGAATGATTGTTTCTTGAATCAACTCTAGTTGTCACATAGAATCACTCTGGTATCCAACTCCATGTCAAATAGACCTGACATCAGTTTTTGAAGCCATATCGCTTCATAACTAGTGGAGCAAGACGCTATGTACTTTGTTTTGGTCGTGCTAAGAGAAACATTGGATTGTTTCTTACTAAACCATGAGATCATGGCGGATCCCAGACAATAACATCCACCGAAGGTGCTCTTTCTGTATGTGGCACTTCCTATCCAGTCAGAATCTGTATATCCATACAATCTGTAGTCATGATCTCTAACATAGTATAGTCCAAAGTATATTGTACCTTTTAGGTACCTTGTCACATTCTTTACAGCTATCAGGTGAACCTGTATGGGTTTAACTGGATACTGACTTAATATGTTCATAAGAAAGCATATATTTGGCCTTGTATTCATCGCATACATTAATGACCCAATAATATGTATGTATCGATTCATATCCACTAAATCTGATGACTCATCAGATAACAACTTCAGGTTGGTGTCCATGGGTATGGCCATGGATTTACAATCCAACATATCAAATGTTTTCAAGATTTATATTGCATACTTTCCATTGTTCAGAAAGATTCCTTCTAGGCTCTGCCACACTTCAATCCCAAGGAAATAATGCATCAATCTAAGATCTTTCATCTCAAATTCTTCAGCTAGCTTTTTCTTTCTTTTTGTGATATGTTTCTCATTTCCAGTCAGAAATAGATCATCCACATATTACAATAGTATGGCAGGTTCACCATCCATAACCTTAAGGTAAAGGTTAGGATCAGCTTTACTCTTGGTAAATCCCAATCTTGTCAAGAAGCTAGCTATTATTCCATACCAAGCTCTAGGAGCTTGCTTCAATCCATACAGATCCTTTTTCAACTTACATACATGAGTCACTATGTCTTCGACTTCAAATCCTTGTGGATGTTCGATGTAAACCTCTTCCTCAATCACACCATTCAGGAAGGTTGTCTTTACATCCATCTGGTGTAAATCCCACTTCATCATGGAAGCAAGTGCCATGATGGTTCTTATGGAAGTGTACCTTGCTACTGGAGAAAATGTCTCTTCATAATCAATCCCCTCTTTCTAAGAGAATCCTCTAGCCACAAATCTTCCTTTTTATTTTTCAATACTTCCATTAGCTGCATGTTTTATCTTGTAGATCCATTTTGAAGATACCACTCTCTTGTTTTCTGTTTTGGGTACTATATCCCAAACATCATTCTTCATTATTAACTAGTATTCTTTTGTCATTGCTTCTACCCACTCTTTCTTATGTGCAGCTTCCTCATATTTTTTGGGTTCTTGATCTACAATATCACACATCGAAGCTACATAACTAGAGAATGGCTTTAATCTCTTGCTTGTTCTTGTGGATCCTTCTGTAGCTCCGTACTTCTCTACTTCTTGTATGATTTTTCTTACCTAGGCATGTTTTCTTTTTCGAGATATATCCATAGTAGGGGGTTTTTGAGGTTCTAGCATATCATGATCTTCATATGCTATTATTTCAGGAGAGGGTTCAACTTCTACCTTTCTGGGAGGTACCGCCTCTTCATGTACTTCTTCAAGCTGACACCTTATGGATTTATTAACAGTTGTTTCTTCATCAAATGTTACATCCCTACTAATATCTATATGATGGAATCCTGAAATGTATATCCTAAAGGATTTGTATACTTTAGAGTATCGAACAAATATTCCCTTCTTTCCAGAAGGATCCAACTTGGTTCTCTTCTCTTTCAGAATATGTACATATACTGAACAACCAAATATATTGATATGGATCACTTCAGGTGTCTTTCCTATATACATTTCTTCAGGAGTCTTGAATCCAAGAGCACTATGAGATAGTCTATTATGCACATATACACATGTTCTTGCTGCTTCATCCCATAGATGCATGGGAAGGTCTTGGCCATGAATCATTTTTTTCATTGCTTCCATAATGGTTCTATTCTATCTTTCTGCAACACCATTCTATTGGGGATTGTAGGGAGTGGTTAGTTCCCTCTTGATTCCATCTTCCTTGCAGAATGCTTCAAATTATTTTGAAGTATATTTTTCACCATTATCTGATCTCAGTCTCTTGATTCTTCTTTCTGAATGGTTCTCTATCAAGGCTTTGAATTCCTTGAATTTCCCAAACACTTCACTTTTGGTCTCTCAAGAAGTATATCCATCTCTTTGTTTAATAGTCATCAATAAATGTGACATAATATTCATATCCACTTAAAGATATGGAGGGCATATGACCACATACATCAGAATGAGCTAATTCCAACGTACCTTTAGTCTTTATTTCACTTTTCAAAAAGGGATTTTTTATGTTCTTTCCTCTTGCACATCCTTTGCAAGTTCCTTCATGATCAATCTTCAGATGTGGTAACCTTGTTACCACCTTGCTCACATAGGGTAGCGCTTTGTAGTTGATGTGAGCAAGCCTTCTATGCCATAGTTCACTTCAGCTAGTATTCTCATGGACAAGGGTTGTCTCTGGATGTCCCTTGAGTTTGTACATTCCTCCTTCTTCTTCACAAATGACCACAACATCTTCAATTGTATTTCATTTGGACCACATGAGTACTTGTCCATCTATAAAAGAAACTCTGTATCTTTTATTATCTAGTGATGAGATGGAAAGTAGGTTCTTTTTAAACCTGTTACATATAGTACTTCCTTCATCTTCATGGAAGTTCCAGATTCAAGCTTGTAGCTTGATTCACCAATACCTTTGATGGGATATTGATAGTCATCTCCTAATCATTATTTTTTTAGCAGAGTTTTTTTCTTCAAGTCTTGACAAAGTTTGCTTCTTCCCTGTCATGTGCTTTGAAGAACCACTATCAATAAGTTATCTATCTTCTCCAAGTGTTGCAAACCCAGAGAGTGCAGAGAACAATACACATTCTTCTACAAAGTTCTCCATTTGTTAGTCAATTTTGAGGTCTTTCTTCTTCTTCTTCATCCTCGTCTTCAGCTAGATGAGCATGATGTCTTTTGTTTTTGTTCTTCTTCAATGAACACTCTTTGGTAAGGTGTCCTATCTTATGATAGTTATAGCATTGATATTTTGAGTAGTATTTATTTTGATTGTTTTCTCTTTTCTTTTGAAACTTCTTCGGAGGTCTATGCTCCGTGTGACTATACTTCTTGAAGTTTGATTGTTTTCTTCTTTTAGTATGGATGGCTAGAGATTGATCATCTTCTCTAGGTAGAGATTCTATGTTAGCTACTCTAGATTCTTCTTGGATGCAATCTTCCCATACAATGTCAAACTTCATACTTTATTTTCTAGCACACAGAGTCTGTATGAATGAATCCCAAGGTCTAGTGAGACCATTGAGAGCAATCATAACTAGCTCATCTTCATCAAGGGTGTCTCCAATGGAACTTAGTTGTTCCCTGAACTCAGAGACCCTTGTAAAGTAATCTTGAATTGATTCTCCTTTACTCATATTGGTACCCTTTAGTTGAGCTCTCAAATTCATCTTCATGTTGATGTTCTTTCCCTCATACATTCTGAAAAGTGAATCATACATTTGCTTTGGTTTCTTCTTAGATGACACTTGAGGGATCAAGTGATCTTTGATAGAATCAACAATGATCCTCATTGCCTTGATTAGGTCTTTCTGATGCTTCTCCTTAGCTTCATCTTCTTTTGGTTTTGAAACTTCACCCTTGATGTACTTCTCAAGATCATTCTCTCTAAGAATGAGACCAATCCTATATTTCCATGCTAGGAAGTTCTCTATGCCTTCTAGTTTATCCTCAAGCTTAGTGCTTAGGGCCATCCTATCTAGGATGTCACTAAAACTTGAAATTTCTCAAAATGAAAAGTTGGCCTTACCAGGATATGCGCTTAACTAAGGCGAGTTGGTTGGTCCACTTGGTTTCTAGAGATCCCAAATATTCACCCTTCAAATCTTGCTTGCGAGTTTGCAATTTCTACAAAATTTACGGTTATGGTTTTCTGCAGTTTTTTTGTTTAGGGACAAACTAGGTTTTGGCTTTCCAGGAGATTCAACCACCCAAAAACGTCGATCCAGGGCTCAATAGATGTGCTCTAAGGAGGAGCAAAATTCTATGCAAGCAGATCTTCAAAATTCCAAACTTTGCAAAAACCCTAATTTCTTTCGGAGGGAGAGGAGAGAGAGTTTCACCTTGTGAAAGTTGTTCTATTCAGGCTAGCTATGATACCATGTTGATATTTCATATGATTAGCTAGATATCATTAGTATTTAATCCAAATTCACAATAGTATCATATGCAGAATCATTGAACGAAACACAATCACAAGATAGACACAATATTTATCCTGGGAAACTCTCAAGGGGAAGAAAACCCAGCAAAAATTCCTCTATATATATATGTATAAGATAAAAAACCACTTATACTATGAAAAGAGAACTCGACACAGTTATCGTTTTTCTCTCTCCTAATTTTAGTAGCTATTTTTACCCCTGTTTCAAAAATGGTTGATGCCAGTATCACACATTTTCATTTTCAGACATTTTTTGGG
>LPNX011083321.1:99046-209974 GCA_001517045.1 Pseudotsuga menziesii
TAAAAATAGGTATTCTCCTCCTTGCTAGTCTCTCTCTCTCTCTCTCTCTCTCTCTCTCTCTCTCCTATGCGCTACACAAGTGAGTGAGTATGTCTAAATGAGAAGCACAACTCCTCTATTGATACTCTTTTTTTCAACTGACTTTTAACGTGATCAAGACAACCCCAGTAAACTGTCTGGGTCGACTTCACCTAGAAAATCATAAAACAATATTGTATTATATTCATTAGGGTACTATTGACCCGAATTACAATGGAGGATTTACCTCATGACACTATGATGAACAAGTACAATAATAACATCCCGATGGAGGAATAGAACATCTCCCTTGGGGTACATCAGTAAAATACATTTAGAATATCCTTTGAAGTTACAACATTTCAACACAAATAACTATGCAAAGATGAAAAATGCCTTAAGGTTGATTTTGAGCCTTTCTTTGGAAAAAAGAATACATAGGCTAAAAGTCTTTGGAGACTCAATGTTGATGGTCAAATGGATGAAAGGAAATTATAATATTCAAAATATGTATCTTGAAACATTAGTAAAGGAGACTATAATGCTTGGACACTGTGTTAGAAGATGCAGCATACCATTATGTGTATAGAGAACTAAATGAGAAAGGGTGATTTGTTTATTTCTGATGTGAATGATCCAACAAGAGGCTATCAACGATCTTTTTGAGGCAGTGGTTTCAAACATTACCAGGAAATGCGAACTGGATTTCAAGATTTTGTTTGTAGTACTGTCATGTTGTCATATGAAGATAGGCTACTCAAAGTGTTATCTCCCATATTTTATGAATTTAGTCCAAGACACTTAAATATGTACCAATCATGTAGGTGGTCGGCTATAGTTGATGATCAAATTGTATGGAGAGGTAAAGGTCAACAGAATTGTGTTTTGGCAAGTATAAACAGGAGTCCATTGAGTGGATTATGTGGCTACAGGAAGTATGTGATCCTTATGCATGTTGTGCTATATTGTTTTGATTTGAAGAACATTATGTCTGGCATGGTTCTCTCATGAACCGAAAAAAGAGCATGTGCATTGATTGTTTGTTCTTATGCACAAAAAAAAATTTGTCTATAAAAGAAATAACTATTTTTGAAAATGTTAGTTACTAGATGAATAACTTTCAGTTTACTACGCTATAGTTTGATATGATTCTCTCATGAACTTTAAAAGGAGCATGAATATTGGTTGCCAAAGGTTAATTGTTTTTTATTACATGAATGGTTAGAATAATGTATGTGCTCAAGAGCAATGATTGAACTCATAAGAGATGAGTTGGTTTTAGATTCTCTTATGCTTAAAAAATCTTTTGTATTATTGAAAATAAGAGAAATATCTATTTAGAGATGAATAGTAATTTATCAAAATCCTCTTATTAAAAAATAAAAAAGAGCAAACATCGTATTAAGAATAAATGTTTTTTCTTCATAAAACTGTAGTATTATTTTCTTGGAAAAATAAAGTATTTATTATCTAATAATTAAAATGCACTAAAATAATAATTATAATAAAAAATAAATATATATCTTTCAATTAAAAATAATTTAAATTTAAAAATTATATATCATAACTTATACAATATCATTATTCTACGAAAATGTAGAGCATTGATTGCTAACCACACACCAAAGTATTCAATTTATATCTTTTATTTAAATATCTCTTCTCACTTTAAAGTGTTATTGTAATTTTGCAATTCATTCTTCATTTAAGTGCATGTGAAAAATAAATTCAAGGCATTAATGAGAAGTACATTTCACCATGGACATTTTAGAAATTATTTGCTATGAAATATCCATTGAATCTCGACCTTGCCATTAAGACGGGGAATGAAGGGCTTGTTTCTAAACCAGCGTACATCCAAATCCTAGGCTCTATCAAGCGCCGAGAGGGATCAAATCTCTTTAGGTGCAAGCTTCTTCTTAGGTATTACACTCAATGAGCTATCAACTTTGGTGTGTCCTATATATACCATCGATTTGATTCAAACCAAAAGACACATCTTTTTATTTAAGGTCAACATATAATATATTTATTATTAATATTTAATGTTATTTATGGCCAACATATAATCTTTAATATTATTTTTTATTAATACGTGCTGTAGGTTTGACCAATTTATATCCTTGATATATAATAAAACATGAATTGATGTTGAATGGGATGTTATATTTTTTAAAAACTTGTTAAAACTAACTCTCCTTAATGATGTTTTTAATCATATTTTAGTTAAAAATCATAAAATTTTGATGTCCACTTTAATGTTAAAATGTTTACATCTTTAAAATTTGATATAATTAGAACGTAAACTAATAATTTATTATCAACTAACCATATTGACAAACCAGTCTACGGACATATACTATAATGCAGAATTAAAGTACTATAGCACAAAATAATAATAAAAAGTCATGACTAAACAATATAACTATGATCAATAAAAGATGATAAATAAAACAAAATTAAAAACAACGATGACTAAACAATACAACTACGATTAATGTAGGATGATAAATAAAGACACCTGAAAATATGATTTCACCTCAAGCTATGGAATAGAGGCAGAATTGTACTTATTATTCAGACACATTAATAAAGTTGTTTCTGATATATATTTAATCATCCAAGAAAAATAATTGATCTTTCATATAAAAACAAATAAGCTAAATTACATCTTAAAATACCTTAAAAGAAAAACTTAACCAAAAAGACGTCATAGTAAATTTTCAAAAACGTTTTTAAAATTTATGGTTTTGCATATACTTAAAAATAATTTGTCGGCAAAGGATATTCTGCTGCATTCCTGCTGCATATATATTCTGTTGTATTCCTGCGGCATATATATTGCTTTTGGAATTATGATAGTTTAAAACAAAAACAATAGATCAATGTATCTCAAACACCTTTAGATCCAAAAGTTATCATGCATGCTGCAGCTTAATGCAGCACGCTCAATAATTTTAGCCAATAATCACAACATTTTAGATTCTACTTTGTTGTTGTACTTTACCAGTTACGGCACAGCCTTTGTGTACTTCATTCTCTATCTCCTCCAATCGTTTCGACGAAGACCCACATGCTTTCCATATTATCTCTTCGTCTATATAATCCTCATCAGCAGTCTGGTATGCTGCTAATATTTTTTCGGCAGTACCTCCGGCTTCGAATCTAGCTTCCAGTTTCTAAAATGATAACAATTAACAGAAACCATTAGCATCAAAAGCAGTAGTTCAATATAGCTGAAAAATGTGCAATCAATTGCTTCAAATATCACCCAACAAAGGTGCTATAAATTGTCTCACTCGTTTTCTGGGGAGCATTGGGCAAAACCCATCGTCTAAACTTGATGGCGGGATTTCTCCAAGAAAATGCGCTCTCAGATTGTGATGGCCTAGTTTAAAAACTTCATGTTCTTCCCATATATCAACCTACAAATTTATAGAAAATTTAAATTCATGAAATGATCCTAGAAAAAACACAAAAGTTCGAAAAATCTGTCAATTTACAGGTCTAAGAGAAGAAAGTATATACCAGTTTGGATGCAACTTCCATTCCAGATTGTGCTCCATTTTGATATATATCTTCAAGATTTGGATCTACTCTGTTGGAAAACAACCTCTACGTGTTACCCATATACCTAAAAAAATGCCCTTAACCTGGAAAAAAAAACCTAAAAATGCCTCTACGCTTGGAGAAAAGGCTAATCTTGGTGAAATAAACAGAATAACAAGTACCTTCAATGCTATCTTTTGTGCTATTCAACTTCTGAAGCTTTCCAACTAAATGCTCATTCCATTTGTTGGCCATTGTATTCACCTGCGCAGATATGGCTTTCCTTCCGAGTAAAATAAAGATCAAACTCTATTTCAGCGATTGAGAATGAAAAAACTTTACCGCGTTTGAGAGAAATATTTTCTTCAAAGGATCTATAAATAGATGTATAAGATAGAGTTTTTTTTTCTAAGGTTTTATTTTTTTAACCGACATTATGTAACGTTACTTAACGCTACAACGTTACGTAACTCTACAAAGTTACGTAACGTTACAAGATCTACCCCATACTGGGCTGTAGAGCGCCTCTCGGCGCAAAAATCATTTGCTATGAAATATTTAATGAATCATGACCTTGCCATTAAGATTGGGCAATGAAGGGTTTGTTTTAATATTTTATATTTGAGTTAAATTTAAGCCTCTATACTTGAAGATGCTTTTTTAGTAAAAGTATTATGAGATAGATTTTGTACATGAAGTAAAGAAGGGCAAGTTGAGTTGGAGACATAATAAAGGGTAGAATCACTTTTTTGTGCATATAAGATTGAAGGTTGGAGCTGAGCTTTGTATACAATTGGTGGGCGATCAAATATATTTAAAATTTTAGCATTTTAGTAGTGATTCATAAAATCGGGATGTAATTAACGACTAACGATCAAGTCGAATAGAGTGCAGCAATCAAATCATAATACAACTGTCAAAAGACATCCAATGGGCTAAGGTGGTGTTATGTTTAGTGGTCGAGTCTTAATCATTGAGCTTAAGCTAGCCTCGAGCTGCTAGAAGGGCTCTTTTAAACCTTATGTGCAGAGACTAAGAAAGTGGATTGACTTAGGTTAAAGTTGTTTATCATCATGAAATCAATAAATTCAGGGGACCCATTTAATCATTTGGCAGTTATTAGTTGTAGATGTTATAATTCTGTAGTATACATCTATATATATATGTGTGGAAGACCTATTGGGCTTCTATGCAAGTCCTATGGATAGTTCATGTTTATTCATTTGAATATATATATATATATTTTTGAGAATATGTGTTATGTTTTTTATATTGGTTAAATATAAAAAATTATATTTGTTTTCAATTACCGAAAATTAAAGTATGAATGCCTTAAACATTTATGAATTGTTTTTAAATATTATAATATATAATTAGATAAACCAAAATTAAAAACAATATAAAACCTATCTAACATCAATATTAGAACCCATGTTATGAATGTTGTGAATTAGACTTTTGGTATGGGCATTTGTAAATTGTTTTTAAATATTATAATATATAACTAGATAAACCAAATCTAAGAATAATATAAAATCTATATCTAATATCAATATTAGAATCCATGTTGTGAAACAGACTTTTAGTATGGGATGGAAGTAGATCTCCACAAATCCTAAGTTTTTAGGAAATTCTTCCTTGTTTTTGTTTTACTACAAACTTTGACTGCAAAGTGATGATAAGGATTTGTTACAATTTCAACCACCCACCATATATCAACCACTGATGATAAGGATTGGTTACAATTACAACCACCATCATACATCAATAAGCATTCTTTCTTGTTCAAGACAAACTTTCACTGCAAAATGATGAAATCAATTGATCTAAAAGTTTGTCTTTTTTTTTAAATATTACTGAAAAGATTTAAGATTTACCAACTTGCTTTCACTGCAAACTGATGATAAACTGATGATAAGGGAGTTGGCTATTTACCAGACAATTTGCACCGGGCCCACTCGACGTTGTCAAGTGATAGCTTATTGCGTTATTAGCTCGATTGTCTCTGCTATGCTCAGGCTTCTTCCTCCATCTTTCCTAAGACCTGCTCTCCGTGTCCCAATGTTCCTTCTCTTCACGTAGACATGGAGTACTCTTCCTTTGAGCTCACTCGGAACCTCCAACAACCATTAAAGACAACGACTTCATCCTGGAGTTCATTACAAAAGTGAACTCACACTAAAACTAGAAAACATGGTTGACATGATGAATCTAATTTAAACCACATGAGTAATAACTTCTACCAGCGAAGAGAAAGACAATATTTTCACTAGTAATATGCTGCTGGAACACTTGGTATCACAACTCAGCTAGATCAATCATGATTCAGCTCTACCACACAGGACTTGCTTCTATTCATAAGGTATCAATTCTACACCAGCTAAGGGCGTGAAGAAAACCTAGAGCTAAGAGTTCAAGCCAAGCCCGCGTGAAGAGAAGGAACAATGGGTCAGGGAGAGCAAGTCGACGTTAGGAAAGATGGAGGAAGAAGCCTAAGCATAGCAGAGATAGTCCAGCTAGTAACTAAGTAAGCTATTACTCAACAACATCTGATGGGACCCGGTGCAAATCCTCAGGTAGAGAGCTTACTCCATAAGGAAGCATTCTTCCTTGTTTAACTACAAACTTTCACTACAAAGTAATAAAAAAGCATATATGTTTTTTCTCTTTTTTAAGATTTTCAAAAAAAATTGGCCTATAAAAACTTTAAATCCATAAATACCAATTGCCTTACCCACTGTAGGCCCTAAAATGTAGGTTTATTTGTGATTGAGATCCCTTTCCAACGGAAAATATCTACGAGTAGTCAAGTCTTCTTATTGAAAAGGGTATGGAACTTGCTATTAAATATGGATTGAAATGTAGGTTTATTTGTGATTGAGATCCCTTTCCAGTAGAAAATATCTACGAGTAGTCAAGTCTTCTTACTGAAAAGGGTGTAGAACTTGCTATTAAATATGGATTGAAATGTAGGTTTATTTGTGATTGAGATCCCTTTCCAGTGGAAGAGTAGTCAAGTCTTCTTACTGAAAAGGGTGTGAAACTTGTTATTAAATATGGATTGAAACGTAGGTTTATTTGTGATTGAGATCCCTTTCCAGTGGAAAATATCTACTAGTAGTCAAGTCTTCTTACTGAAAAGGGTGTGGAACTTGCTATTAAATATGGATTGAAGTGTTATTACAGTGTTTTTAATGAAGTTTGCTTTATTAGTAAAGTTCATAGAAAAAAGGTAAAGTAGGTAAAGTGCAAGAAGGGTGCTTGTTTTGGAACAGAGAAAGGTGTTTGTTCCAAAACAATTGTCGTTAGAGTTTGGAATTTTAAATTCAAATCACCTTTTAAATTTGATTGTTTAAACAAATTTATAACATAATTTAATATTTTTATTAAAAAAATGTAATTTTAAATTCAAATCACCTTTTAAATTTGATTGTTTAAACAAATTTATAACATAATTCAATATTTTTATTAAAAAAATGTAAAAGTTGTTTTAAAATTTTAATTTAAATTAATTTCTCTATTAAATTCGGCAAGAGCTATCCATTGAGCTTCAGAGCATTTAATACCGCTGCAATAAGCTTGATGATGGTTGGATCTTGAGCTCCTCAAGATTCAACAGTCAACAAGTCTGCTGCCGCAGCATTAAATGTTTTGCAGCTCAATAGATAACTCTTGCCAATTCCATGTCTAGTCAACCACTTACCTGTCAAAATCCATTTGTCACTATATTGATTACTGACACATGTCCAGGTGGTGGTTGCTGATTTGGATAACTCTTGCCAATTCCATGCCTAGTCGACCACTTACCTGTCAAAATCCATCCGTCACTGTACTGATTACTAACACATGTCCAGTTGGTCATGTCGAGTTGGTGTTTGCTGATTGGCAAAATACAATTTGACCTTAGCGGTGCCTCAAAGCCTCTTTTGAGGGCATTGCATCTCCGGATGGAGATGAAGATCTGCATAAGATTGGAATGGTGCCAATACTGTTCCGGCGGGTATTTATCTAATGAAATCACCCATTAATTTGGCCCTAAAGCACATTTTAAAACATGGCTGATGTTATGTGTACTAAGGAGTTAAGGAATAAGCTAATAATTATTAATTATTATTTTATTAATTTGGCCCATAAAGCACATGTGAAAACATGGCTGATGTTCTATGTACTATGTACTAAGGAGTTAAGGAATAAGCTAATAATTATTAATTATTATTTTATTCATTTTTCCCATAGAAAGCTTGGGTTTACTTGAACCATTTTTATTTTTACTTTTATTTTTGTTTGTTTTTTTATTTATTCATTTTTCTTATTCATTTTTCCCAATGAAAGCTTGGGTTTACTTAACCCAATTTTTATTTTTGTTTGTTTTGTTTTGTATTTATTCATTTTTCTTATTTATTTTATTCATTTTTCCCATAGAAAGCTTGAGTTTACTTAAACCATTTTTATTTTTATTTTTTGCTATTTTTTATTATTTATTACATTTTTCCATAAAAAGCTTGGGTTATTTTTTTTTTTCTTTTTCTATTTTTTTTCTTTTCCTTATAGCTAAAAAGTAGGGATTTATCCAGGATTAAACCCTTACCTCGATAGACCCTCACCTTATTTTTGCTTTTTCTATAGCTAATAAGTACGGATTTACCCAAATATTCTGAAATAATGTAGAGTTCTTCCTGCCAGCATGTTTTGCTCTGATATTGAATGTTTGAAGTTCATCTCCGATATTACTCAGTTTTTCTGACCTGTTTATATCAGGGATGATGAGAAAAGTCTGCTATGATCAAACTCTTTTTGTATCTGCTGCTCTGTCTGTCATTTTTTGTTGTTGATGTTGTATATGGGAACAGGCAGTTCTCATGCAATTATGTATATGATGTATTTTTCTGCAGTTATGTATCTGCTTGACAGTCTCCATGCAGTATATGCCAATTATATTTGTAGCGTTGGCTCTGGGATTTAGCAGTCTTCCTGCTGAGATGTCTGCTGAGATGTAAAAGATGTCTTTTGATTCATTGAATAACAAAGACTGGTATTTTTTTTCCTCTGAAAAAGTACGGATTTACCCAAAGATTAAACCCTTAACTCCATATACCTCGATTTACCCAGGGTTTAAACCCTCACCTCGATAGACCCAGGGATTAAACCCTTACCTCTTGTTTCGGCCATTTACCTCGATAGACCCAGGGATTAAACCCTTACCTCTTGTTTCGGCCATTTACCTCGATAGACCCTTACCTCGATTTACCCAGGGATTAAACCCTTACCTCTTGCTTCAGCCACTTACGCCTAATCATTTAGGCTAGATGTCAAGGCTTGTATTGAACTCTTTTACCTCTTGCTTCTTGAACCCCTTACATATTGCTTCGGCCACTAACACCGAACCGTCTGGGCGGGGGCTAGATGCCGAGGCTCGTATTTACTCAAGCAGTTGAGTTAAAACAGGTAATTTGATCATAGTAAAATTTATAAATTATTTGGATGTGCATCCCGCGTTCACCGACTTTTGGATGCGTATCCGCAGTCACCGCTCAATTTTTGGATGTGGTGTACCAAGAAATTGTTACTTACCCAGCCGGTTACATCACCCACTTCCAAAATCAGAAAAACGATGTTAGTTACCCAGCCGAATACCTCACCCGCTTCCAAAGAGAGAAAAAATAAGTGTTACCTACCCACCCGGATACATCGCCTAAAGCATTTATTTGGCTTCTCGCATGAACTGTAACTCCTGCAACGCACAAACCAACATTTAAAAATATATAGAGAAACCCAATGTTTAAAAATTAACAGAGGACATAAAAACCAAACATAAATGCATACAGAGTTCATTGACTACTGTTTTCAGACCTAAAAACTATGAGAGGAGATATTTTAAAAACAATTAAAACTGTACAGAGACCTAAAATTAATAGGAGCGAAGATATTTTAAAAATAATTAAAATTGTAAGTGCATCACTCAAAGGGCGTTCAGTAACGACAGTGCGACCTAGCGGAAAACAGTAAGCTTGCAGGTTTTACAAGGCACTGCAACGGAGATGCTACGGAATAAATGGCCTTTTAAACGGCGAATGCAAATAATTCGTCAAAGCAGATCTTTGCTTTGCTTTAGTGCGGCCTTCACTTTTATCCTTTATTACGACACGAATCTTAACATATGAGAGAAACGGTAATCTGGTCTCGAGGTTGTAGACATGTAATGTTTGTGACTACCTTTAATCTCCCATTAGGTTTTCCATAACATCAACGGTGTGATCTTCATTCAAAGAAAAAGATGTATTTTTAAAGAGAAAAATACCGATCTATTCAGTGCTCGATGATCCCAATCAGTCGACAGAAAAGACATTATCGGCGATCAAACAAAGAAAGAAAAGTGGAAATCAAATGAATATATATTTGTACATTTTACAATCCGGTCACTTAGTTTTGGCTGTTTTTTCATTGTTTTAACCCTGGTGAAGATTTCTTGAATCGCCTCGAAGATCCGTAGCATTTTTGCTTCTAGGTCAAGTATATTTGCAATTTCAACGCAATAGAAGCAATCCTTGGCTAAAGCTTTTATCTGCAATCAAATCCACGGCGAAGCCCTTGTCCGAAAGAAAACAGCGGGCTGCTCTGCAACTATATATGCCGATATTCCTTCTGGTGAGCCATTAGAGAAACGATCGGCTAAATAGACCAAATGGGAAGCTGAAAAGAGGGGCGGTCTGATGCAAACTTCAAGAAGCATCGTCGGCCGTGGTCATATGGCAAAGCCTACTGGGCCGCGGCTGAAAAGAAGTTCTCCTTCGCATGTGGTGGCTGGAAGGGCGTATGAGAGCCGTGAGGGCTCTTCGCACCCATTCTCCTTCCACGCCGCCGATTCTTACCAGCGAATTCGTCATGGCAGATCTTCTTGCATTTAACTGAGAATGCATAGTAGAAGAAGAGTTGTTGTTATTTCTATGAAGACTGCAACGGAACGAACCTGGATGATTTGTCGGTGAACACATACAGGTCTTCCTGGGCGCAGCACAGGGAATGGACTTCAAGGGAGCACCGCCTTTTGGTGAAATGGGACGGCACGAGGATGGAACCTGCGACGCAGATCTGTCCAGGGCAAAACTGGTAGAAGAGGAAGCGGCGGCAGAAGCAGAAGAACAATAAGAAGATGCGCCGCTAAAGTTAGCACGAGTAGGCGAGAGGGTTCTATGGACAGCAAAGTTGAAAGCAGAGGAAGAAGAGGGGAAATGGCGTGTGGGAGACTGGGATCTCGGAAGGCTGAAGGTGAGGGGCAGCACAGCGGCGCTGCGAGATCTGCTTCTTGCCTCCATGTTTCTCTCCGATAGGGTTTGCTACCGAGCTGGGCAAACCGAGTATACCTGACGCCCTAGATTTATACAAAAAAAATTACCCAGATTTGTCACTTTTACGCCCTGTATTTTTACCGGAAAGCCAGACCCTGTGGGACCCGTCGAGTAATTAATCCACCGTATTTCTCTGGCTGTCCACCAAGTTCTGGAAATAATGAGGACGATGACTTTGAAAGGTAAAGTGGTCTCCACTTGTTTCGGAAAAAGCCGCGGCGTGGCGCCCACAGTTGAAACCTTATCCCATTTTCTGGACTTTAATTCTATACAATAATTGTTTGCAAAGAAAAAGGATTACCGGCTATCTGTAAGAAGTTTCAATATGCTGGTATTAATAATACCACCAATGGATATGTGTAAGGCTGTAAGCTGTTTCATCAACACTCTTTCCCTAATTTCAAAAAGTGTCGACATGCCGTTTGCTGCTGCAACGGAAAGAAGAAAAAAAAGAGAGGAGATAATGGAAAATAGACAGCTTTAATGGATGGACCCCACATAACCCACTTTCCACCAACTTGCCAACTGGTTCCAATTTGAAATGGATCGAGCGGCTTCCCATCTACTTGATATATTTTGAATCATTCAATTCGGATGAGACTTGGCTCTCGCATTATTTTGTTTGTTTATTACGTGTGGGGTAAGATGCAATGTTATTAAATCTCATCTTCATGTGAGGGAACAATCAAGAAACCTCTTGAATATGACTTGTTTTGCTTAGCCCGCTCTCCTTTTGCCAACGGATAAGATAAGGATGATTTTTTTTCAAATGTCTTAATCTTTAATATTTTGTTTGGATGGTTCTTTAAAGAATGTTTATCATAACAGAAGATTCGAATGGCATCCCACGTTATGTGGGCATCGAGGGTTGGACCTTTGGTTCGAAGAAATTATTAATAACTTGGTTGATGCTTTGCCCGCTAGGGTTTGGCACAATGGTAGTTGTGACGTATGGGAAGGAGTTCAGTTCAGGAATATAGGGGTGGAGTTCAGTTCAGGAATATAGGGGTGGTTTGGCCTAAGTTTAAAAAAAAAATTAAGCATGCGAGTAGTGATTGTGGGTGGTTGTAATTTTTTTTACAGCAATTTTAGTGATTGAGTTGATAGGTGATTTACAGTCTAGAATGAGGAAGATTTTTAGTGATTGAGTTGATAAGCGCTTTACACTCTAGAATGAGGAAGATCTTGTAACGTTTGTGGATATTATGTGGACCAAAAATAATTTTCTGGAATACGAGGAAGATGTTGTAAGTTACTAACAAAAAAAAACAAAAAAAAAATGAACAACCCAACATGGCACAGATGTTGTGACGTTTGTTACTAACAAAATAATAAATAATAAAAAAATAAAAAATAAAAATTTTAATTATGCCCAAAAATAAATGTCCGACAGTATGGGAGAGATGTTGTAAAGTTCGTTCCTAACAAAATAATAAGGAGTAAAAATTTTAATTATCCACCAAAAACAATCCAATATGGAGGATATGTTGTAATGTTCCTACCTAAGAAAATAATACAAAATTAAAAATGTTGGTTTTGCACATGGTTTTAAAACCATGTGCAAGGCCTCCTAAACAACCCATAATGTTCCTACCTAACAAAATAATAAATAATAAATAATTTTAAAAATGTTGGTCTTGCACATGATTTCCTAAACAACCCATGGTTTATTGTAAACGAAGGCCTTGCAAATGGTTTTAAAACCATATGCAGTGCATCCTCAACAACCCATGGTTTTATTGTACATGGTTTAGGAGGGCCTTGCAAATGGTTTTAAAACCATGTGCAAGGCTTCCTAAACAACCAATGGTTTTATTGTATATTGTTTAGGAGGGCCTTGCACATGGTTTTGAAACCATGTATGGGGGAGATGTTTTGAATACTAATATACTTTAATTTATGCAATACATCAGAATCATATTAACATTATCCTAGACCCCCACTTGAAGTTGTATTTAGGATAGTATTAAAATGTATGTAATGTGGAGGTTTAAAACAATTTAATGTTTGCATTTAGGATAGTATTGCAAGTTTTTAAATAAGGGTTTTTAAGTTATGGGACTATGAAATATAACTATTAAAATATGGCCTTTTAATAGTTAATAATTTATAAAAATAAATAAAATTAAAAAAATGTATTTAAATATGCTTTTTTCAATTATATATATATATATATATATATATATATATATATATATTATAACAAAAACAATTAATTTTTATTTATTTATAAGGTAGGTCACTGGTCTACCATGANGGTCTACCATGAGAAATGCCATGCAACCAAATATACAATCAGATGAAAAAACTTCCAAAAAATCAGAATTTGGACAAGTATTTACAGATGGAGAATGAGACTCTTGGAATATGCATATTGCAGCTTATTAGATAACAAATTATGGGATAGGGTGAAAAAGGCTAGATTCTCCAGAGACGCAAAGGGTGCCTTGAGTTAGAAGACATGTTTTGTTTGCCATATCATCTGCAAAAGAATTTAGATTCCAAAGGATATGAAAAGATGCGACCCCTTCAAAAATTTCAGCAAAGTCCGAAGTCTAAGCATAATTTGATTCAGAGCAAAATTATTTAATTGATCAGTTGAATTTAATACTTTGATCAACATCTCAGAATCATCGTAAATTTGGATTGACTGGTATCCTTTATCCTTTGCTATCTGACATGCCATGAGAATATTGTAGCATTCAGATTGGTTTTTTTTCATGACTCCCAGTCCCCAGCTAAAACTGGATTCAAACAGTCAATTTGAAGAGAAAACCACGCCCCCATCTCCAGAGATACCAGGATTTCCCTTAGATGTACCATCAAAAAAAATTGTCCCCGAAGAGGAACTCCTCCATTGTTGCTTAAAAGCATCAGCAGTGCCATGAAAATGCCAGGGAGTATTGACAGGTTTAACTAATACCATTTTTTTCATTCATGTTGATGAAGGTCCCTGCCAAGACAAAAACGCACAAGGCAAAGTTGAAAGAGACGTGGAGCTCCCTGCGGATTCAGCAATTGCCATTTTAATGTTGTTTGCAAAGATCTGTGGGGTCAAAAACTGATTGTTGAAGGTCAAATTGCTCCTGGCTATCCATATTTTCCACCACGTGCACTTTGGGATGAGCATCCAAAACTTTAAAAAAAATCAGCTGATTTCTCATTTTTTAATGGACAACGCCAATCCAGGAGAGAAAAAAATGGATGACAGAATAAATGCCTGGGGGAGAGAAAATAGAGTCATGGAGAACAATTTCCCACACCTTTTTGGCAAATACACAGTTAAGTAAAAGATGATCAATCGACTCTTAATTGCATAAACAATAGTGAAAGGGTCTAAAAAACCACATTTTATGAGATTTTCGCCTATCAGCACTTTATTGTGCATAAGCAACCAAGTAAATTTTTTTATCTTAGGGAGGAAATTAGAGGACCAAACAGATTTCAAAGTAGAGGGGGACAGGCTAGAAGGAAGAGGGGCTTGTAACTCAGAGAAGCATTTAGCAGAAGAGTAGATACCGAATCTGCCCCAACCCCATTTGTCTTTAAGGGAGCGATGCACTAGAGCCAAACCAGATAGGAAGGAAAGAAGAGAAATTTTTTGAGAGTTGAGATGAACTAGGAGCTTAGGAAGAGACCATCCTGCCCAGTTCCCAACTCTATCCCATGAGCAGATATCCACCAAACGCAGCAAATCTTTGTTAGTTAACCAATTCTCGATCTCTTCTAGTAGCATGACATATGAAAGAGGAGGACTTCTAGAGATGTTCTCCTCCCATAGAAGGATCCTCTTACCATTTCTAGGGATTCTATAGAGATGTTGAGTGAATTTGTCAATTCCTCTTCGACAAGAATTCCAAATAGTTGTTCCTATGGGGGAGCTAGAAGTTGATATGTTTCTCAATGAGCCTCCCTTAAGATATTTCATCCTAAAAATCTTACTAACAGGGTGATTTTTATCCACAAAAATCTGCCAAACGAGTTTTCCTCCCAAGGCCAAATTAATCGATCCGTGATCACAGATTTGAAGTCCACCTTCTAAAGTAGGCCTTGTAAGTGTATCCTAACTAACCAGATGCATCTTGTTATGGTTTCCTTTTCCTCCATTCCAGAGAAAATATATCAAAAGTTTAGATATCTGAGACGAAACAAACTTTGGGGCTAGCAGTAAAGCAGATTGAAATATGGGAAATGTTGAAAGTACTGCCTTTATCAAAATCAGTTTTCTTGCCCTGGTTAACCACCGACCACCCTAAGAAGTGATTTTGTCTTTTAAATTAGCAATTACTTCAAACCAGAGAAAAGGAGGACTAGATCCAAGAGTTAAAGGCAGCCCCAAATATTTAATCTTCTCCCACTTATCATAACCAGGGAAACCCGAGGAGTTAACAATTCTGAGTATTGTCGAATTATCTACATCCCAGCCATACACGACACTTTTTTTGTTATTGATCATGGCTCCAAAAATGAGGCAGAACTTTTGAAGGATTTCATTGAAGGCATGGGAAATCTTCAAAGAGGCCCCTCCTAGAAGGAGAGAATCATTAACAAAAAGTGCATGGTTTATTGGGTCCACACCCCTAGCAAACTTTATTCCTAGAATGTAACTAGCTTCCTTGTAAGTTGAAACTTTTCTGCTGAGGGTTTTAGCCATCAAGATGTAAAGGAATGGAGACATCCGGCATCCTTGATGAAGACCTCTTGAAGAACGAAAAATTTCTGAGGGTCTGCCATTGACTAGGGGAGCAATCCAAGGCCTATCTGTGCAAGCTTTGATCAAATTCACAAACTCGGCACTAAATCCAAAAGAAACAAGGACTAGATAGAGAAAGGGAAGTTTCACTCAGTCAAAGGAATTTTTCATGTCCAATTTGATTAACATTCATTTCTCCTTCCTTTGGCAGCTTGAGTGAAGAGCTTCTTGGACTTGGATTACATTATCGACTAAATGCCTACCTTTTACAAAGCCTCCCTGAAGAGGAGAGATCAACTTTCCTAGCAAGAGCTTTAATATGTTGGCTAGAAGTTTGGCTAAAATCTTATAAAAGGCCTTACAAAGAGAAATAGGACAGAATCTGTCAAAAGAAGAAGGGTTTTCTTCCTTAGGAATAAGAGCAAAAAATGTAGAGTTCATACACCCTCCAACCTTGGCTTTTTTTTGGAAGGTTGACACCATACGAAGCAAATCTAGTTTGATGATATTCCTGTAGACTCTGTTAAATTGGAAGGAGAACCCATCTAGCCCAGGAACTTTATCAGGCTCCATTGACCAAATGACATCCAATATTTCGTTTTTTGAGAAAGGTCTCATTAGATCAGCATTATCCTATATGCTGACAAGAGTAGGGATATTATGCAAGAATTATGATGAAACTACTTCATTAGAGAGACCGTCCTCCTGGAACAGAAGCTGAAAATGCTCATAAGCAGCCTATTTTAGGTGATCTTGACCTTTAATAATAATCCCCTCCCCAATGGAAATCTCTGAAATATGATTTATAGACAGTCTAACTCTACATAGGTGATGGAAAAAGGCAGTGTTTTTATCCCCTGCCTGCAACCATAGACATCTAGATTTCAGACAAAGATACTCCTCCTCCTGGCGAAAAGAAAGGGTGGTTTTGGATTGAGCAAAGTGTTCCAGGGCTAACTGAGGCTTGGTAATTTCGACCTTTTCCATTCCCAATTGGATCTCAGAAAGCTCATGAACCCTCTCTTGCGTTATGATGGCTAGATTCTGAAGAGGTTTTTTGACCCAACATTTTAGAGCAATTTTTGTATTCTTTAATTTCTTCTCCCAAACAAAATTGGGAGAACCAACAACGTGGAGAGACCAAGATAGATTTACTGTATCCCAAAAACAGTCTCTGTCAATCTAGAGTGGACTGAAACAAAATGGTATTGGAGCGAAGTCATCTTCTCTTTCAAACTTCAGCGATATGGGGTGATGATTTGAAGTAATTTGGGTAGAATATTGGTTGAGATGATGAGTTTCCTATCCATAAAGGAACTCTGAACCAAGAACCTATCAAGACGGGCAGCAATGTTAGCAAAGCCAAGTCTATTGTTGGACCATGTGAATCGGCCATTTTTGGGTTTGAATTCATTTTGATCGCAAACATGAATCAGTTATTTCGTCGTGGCTTGGAAATAGTCCTTTCCACATACCCCACCTTTTTTATCAGATGGATAAAGAGAGATATTAAGATCTCCTGCAACGATAATATTTGAAGGAGAATTGGCTTCTGTGAAATCTGTAAGCATTGACTAGCATTCTTTTTTTTCAGTGAAACTAACAGGAACGTAGAGGCTAAAGAGAGCCAAAGGAATCTTACTGGAGATATGATATAGATCAGTAAAAATCCAGTGATGGGTGGCAAACCAACGATTTAACTGAAATTTTTCAGCACTCCAAAGAGTTGCAAGACCTCCAGAAGTGCCTCTCGCACTGACAACTTTGTGAGAATTCAAATTCCATTTGGATTTGCTTAACATGAGTAAAGCATCCTCCTCGATCTTAGTCTCTTGAAGTAGGAGAATGTCAGAAGGAACCATTTTCAATAAGTCCTTCACTGCTTCTACTTTGGTTAGGTTCCCAAAACCCCTGCAGTTCCAAGAGATGGTCTACATTATTTACTTGAAAGGGAGGGAGTAGCTCCCTTAGAGGGTCGAGTCCTCTTGCTTCTTCCAAAAGACATTTCAATGGTGGACTGACTGCCTTACATCTTTAATCTATTAGCCTCATCTTCTTGAGCCTCCTTCGTAGACTTTATGCCAACCTTTTTCAAGAGTTGTTCAATGGAGCCATCATCAGAGGAGCCAAAACTGTCAATCGGTTGCTTTTTACTTATGTCAGCATAAGAGGGAGAAATATTTTCTCTGATTGGAGAAAGGTATTCCTGCAGCAAATCACCAACACTAGGGTGGCCTAAGATAGCTTCTCCAACATGTACCATATATCCTGGATTAACTGTAGGGACAATATCCTACTCTTCGAATTGTTGAATCTCCCCTTCTTCAAGAGAAGGGACTTCAGGAGGGCTTAAGACTGCAAAGTGATTGGAGGATGCTATGGGATAAACTACAGGGTTCTTTCTAGCAACAAGGTATCCTTTCAAGTTATTTCCTTCTTGACCTGTCTTTCTACCGTTCTAACTAGTGGTTCCATACTTCTGAACTTGAGTCCATTGAACATCTTTCTCCTTTTCAAGATTCTCTTCTGTTTTTCTTTTGCAATTACGGGAAAAGTGTCCATAATCATGGCAGAACCGACACTCGAAAGGGATTTGCTCATATTCCAACTCCCGAATGTAAGACCAATAGGCTACTGTTAGTTTAATGGCCTTTGGAAATCCAATCTCCAGATCAACTTCAACACAAATTCTAGCACATGAATATTGATCTTTCCGTTCTTCTCTGTCTATGCATTTACCAAGCTTATTCACGATGGCTTCCAGGGATTCTGAGTTCCAACAGTATAAGGGTAAGTGAGGGAGCCTTACCTATACAGGAACTGAGGACGTAACATCTTAGGTAGGATCAAAATCAAGGGTCCATTTGTTTAGGTAAAGCCCCTGAGGGCCCATGAAGTATGGGCCATTACCAAAGATGAGGTCACGATATTTAACTGAGTCAAACACAAAGACAAAGTATCGTTTGCCAACAAAGTGGTTACGAATTCCTTCAGATACTAATGGCTTCCAGTTTCTTTGTACCCAGCCATCGATAGCCTTGGGAGAAGGCCAGAGACCGGTAAATTTCCCAATCAGCCCTCACTCAGCAAGATTCAAAGCCGATTTGCAGATACGATCAATAGGAAGCTCAATCGAGGGGATATCCACCTTCTTTACAAATCTTTGCGAAGAACCGCCTTTCCTCTTATCACATGTAGCAACCAGACACTGGAATTCTTCCAGTTCAGGTGGAAGGGGAGGAGGATGGACCCCACCAGCATCCATTGAAGAGAATGATCAGCTAGCCAGGACAAGAAAAGAAACAAAAAGAAATACCTGCAAGTTAGCCAACTGGGCTGAAAAAGGAAGATCTCACCAAAATCCAGCAAGATCGATGGCCAAGAGCAGCCACCAAACATAGAAAAAGCCTCACGCAGTAGGAAGCCAGAAGAACTGGCACACAAACCACCAAAATCCAGAGCAACCTGCAAAAAATAACACGACCACCGAGGAGGAGAGCAAACCGACTGGGGGTCTTCTTGATTGATCCAACAAGCCTAATAAATCTCCAATCAAAAAACCAAAACGTCTGCACTCTTGAAACGAGTCCAAGGGGCCTTCAATAGGGAAACCATGAAGCACGATCCTTCAATGCATAAATTTTTTTTTAAATGCTTCTTGGAGCAAAAAATCGCAAGTCCCAATATGAGAATGCCCCTCAGAGATGTATTTCAATTATATTTTAAATATGGTTTTTAAAATATAATTGAAAATATAGTCAATTTATGGAATATTATAATATTATAATGTTTAAAAAACTTTAATATTTTAATAATTATAATGTTTTAATAGCCATGGGGTGTAAAATAGATGGTGAATAGGTGTACTATTACGGCACTCCTTGCTTAAAGTCACAGTTGGAAACTCCATGGGTACTTACAAAAAAATTTATAATGTTTTAATAATTTAAATAGTAAAAATGTTTTAAAAAAATAAGGTTTTTATAATATAATTGAAAATATAGTCCATATATGGAATAGTATAATATTATAAGGAGGTAAGAGAATTTAGCAGTTAAGAGAAAATTAAGATACCATAAGGAGGTAATTAATCCTAACTTGGAGGATCAGAAGTATCTATGGGTAGTAAGTAGCTCACGGAAGAAAATTAATATAGCCAAACTCCATGGGCGGAAAGGGTTTGTCATTTGTGTGAGACTACGAGCATTGAGGATGAAAAACACTTTAGATTAGAGTGCCTTGCTTACACCCACATTATATTTGAGTTTCATAGTATTTGCTTTAATACAAACCTTTATAACCTCCTAACTTGCCAAAACTATAGTGAGCTTGGAAAGCTTCTTGGCAAGCTTTTTGAGCACAAGAACAAGATTTTAAAGTAAACCAAGTATTTTCCTTCTTAAGGTGTGATATACCAAAGTTGGTCTCAGTGGATGTTAATCATCATCATCATCATAATGTTTTAAAAAGTTTAATGTTTTAATAATTTAAATAGTAAAAATGTTTTTAAATCACTTTTTTTCCAAATATATTTTAAATAAGTTTTTTAAATTATAATTGCAAATATAGTGAGATTGAAAAATGTCATATTTGAAAATATATTGAATTTGAGTAACATAATTTCATTAACATGTACATTGCATTTTTTCCTTGCATAGGTTTCAGTGTCTAGTGTATTATTATTAATGCATAAATTTCAGTGTAGATTTCATAGATGTATAAATTTCAGTGTAGCTGTTAATGTATGAATGCATAGATTTCAATGTAGATTTCATGGATGCATAACTTTTAGTGTGGATTTCATGTATGTATAAATTTCAGTGTAGATGTTAATGCAACATTTTGTATACAGGCTCTGGACTAAAAATGGAAGATGTGCATGCAGAAGATACTATGAGACAAAAAAGAGAAGAACAAAAAAATGAAATGCAGAACGACAGAGAGCATATCAAGGAAGAAAATATAACGAAATGACAACAAAATAAGGAGAAGTAGAGAAGAAACAAAATGAAGATCAACAAAAAGAATATCGATAAAGAAAGTTAGACAAAATGACAGCAGAAGAACACCAAGAAGAAAGGAAACGAAATGCAGATCAACAAAAAGAATATCGGAAAAGAAAGTTAGACGAATTAATAGCAACAGAACGAGAAGAACAAAGAAAACGAAATGTTGATCGACAAAGAGCATAACGAGAAAGAAAGCTGAAGCAATTGGAAGAACAAATAAATCAAATTGTAGAAGAACAAATAAATCAAAATGTAGAACAACAAAGGCAATATTCAACCAATATACCCATAGAACCAACTGTAGGAGATGCTCAATGTGTAATGGTCACAGAGCGACATGATGTTGACATGGTCCAATTTCAAGCAGTTCCAATGACTAATATGGTCCGAGTTATAGTTGTTCCAGTTACCAATATGGTCCAATTTCAAGTAGTTCCAATTTTAGATTGTGTCTTCAGAGTTCTTATTTAAATAAGTTGATTTTGCGTCAATTTACTTCATGTCAGAATCTGCGGCCAGAAATTCCATGATGTTGCCATAGTTCTCTTGCAAATGTGATAAAAGGATGTTGGGATGCAAATCCTGATAAGAGACCAAAGATGGATGATGTGGTTAAAATGTTAGAGAATATAGATACCAATAAAGGTGGAGGAATGATCCCTCTTGATCAAGCTTAGGGTTGTTTATGTTTTTTCAAGCACCATGGTCCTTAACTTATCTTCTTAGAAACATGTTAGAAAGGATTAATATGACATTTACAACAAATATATGGTATGGCATTTACAACAATATGTAATGTCCTCTTCTGCTTAAGCATTTGAGGACCAACCCGCTAACCTATGTGATTCCTATAGGTTCGAGCAGGTACTGACAGTCAAGGAATCATCCGAAGACTGATGCCATATATAGAAGATCTAGGGCATCAATATTATATCACCATTGGGTCGAAGAGGGCCACTAGAGCCAAAGGCCACCTGCATGCATGACATCCGAGCATTATTTAATGATGCATGCACCCGATTAAGTCTCCATGCGCATGTATGCAAGTCAACTGCAAATTAGAAGATAAAGTGACCTAATTAGGTCAAAAGTTAGGGTTTTTGCAGTTGAAAGTTATAAAAGAAAGATAAAGTGAAGGGAGAAGTCACTTATGTGATAATTGATTTGTGGAGTCGAATTGAAGAGCTCGGCGAGCTAAGTTGGGGTTGAGCACATGCTCAGCTAACTGGTGTATTTCGGCAGTGATATCTATCTGCCCTAGTTCATCATCAGATTGGATCATCCAGGTTCAACACTAGTTCATCATCAAGTTACATTCAACAGTTATTTCGGGAAGTTGATTATTCATCCATCCAGAGGGTTTCACCGTCACACCGTGTCACCGTGATTAGAGACAAAGCAATTTGTTTTCCTACCTACAGGGTTCAGAACTTCCGCATGCTACTTCCATCATCATCAGAGGGGTATTATAACCCTAGTGCACATCATCCGGGCTTCGAGCAGTAGCTTATTTATTATTCTGGAGCTTATACAGTTTGAGAGGAGGGTGCATTCACCTGTGGAGGACGATTTGGTGTATCTCCTTATTCCTCCGGCAGAATCCTTGCATGATGGGACCAGTCTCTTCACCATTAGCTGATCTATATACTGGTATGTACATGCATTGATTTCTCCTATTTTAGAGCATCTCAGTATTTTTCTAGGGCACATATTTTCATGCAATTGCATGCATGCAAAGTTCGGGGTTTGCTTTCCTATTTGATTAAGAAGTAAGTCTATTAGCCATCTACAGTATACACATAAACAGGAAAATATCAGTTTGGGATATTACAGTGGTATCAGAACTATTTTCCTTGCCAGCTGTGGGCATGCAAAAATTATAAATGAATCCAGGAGACCCATACAACATTACTCACATAAGACAGAGGTATAGAGACAGAGAAGAGGAGTTAGAGGACATAGATTTGGGGAACAAAGAGTACCAGTTTGAAAAAGGAAAAGAAACAATGGTTGATGATGATAAAATAGCTTTCAATAGTATCATATCAGCCATAAAAGAACTCACCACTGGGAAAAAAGAAATGGTGAGCACCTTCAGGCAAATGACTGAGAAGAATGGGCCCACCCCACACAGTCCCTTATTTCCCAACAGTGATAGTGTATCCACCAGCAGTAGTAGGGAGCACTTACATACCAACATACAGATCCATCCCCATATATACAAGCCGCTCTGACCTACCATGCCTCAATTCTTAGATAGTTCAGTTGTAGTGCCTCTAGCACAAGCAGAACCAGAAGAACCTATGAGTGCCTATCTGAGAGAATATAGGGCTTTAGGAGAGGACTTCCATTCAGCCATGACCTTCATTGAATTCTGCCACTTTAAAAGTAAGAACAAAACCAAAGCTTAGAATAGGCCATTCACCCATAACTATGAGTTACAGTGCACCGCAGGGAAACTGACTATCTCTACCTTTGAGGGCACCCGAGGTGGCCCAGCTAGGAATTGGGTGCAGAAGTTGGATACATACTTCCAGCTCAACCCCATGATTGAGACATATGCCATTAAATTGGCTACTTTGCATTTGGACGGAGAAGCACATGAGTGGTGGTACCACGGGTTAGTGACACTGGGTCACAACACCATCACCTCATACACAGATTTTACACAGAGGCTCATTGAGTGGTTTGATCAAAAGGATCCAGAGGTACACTTTAGGGAGCTGGCACAACTCAAGCAGACAGGGAGTGTAGATGCTTTTATTTCTGAGTTTCAGAGGATAGTAGTCATGGTCACAGATATATCAGAGAGCAGGTTGATTATGTTGTTCACTGAGGCTCTCACTGAACCCTTACGGGGATGGGTCAAGTCTTATAGGCCCACCACCCTAGTAGATTCCATCAGACGGACTAGAGGCTTGCAGGATGCAGTGCCCAAAAATAGGTTTCCTCCCAGGAACAATGTTTCTATTAAAGATAAAGAAAGGAAACCATGGCCCAAGAAAGAATGGATGGACAATGATTCTCAACAAGACCTTAGAAGAAAAAAGTTATGTTTCACTTTCCAGGAACCATGGATACCAAGTCACAGATGTTTAGGAAAAGGAAAGGCCTACTACATAGAGGCTTATTCCGATAGTGAGGAGGATGAGGATTACCAGGATCAGGAGCAGGGAGAGACAACAGAGACAGTTGCTGAGGGATAGGCCTCAGGAGGTACCATTGCTACCATGACAGGGGTTCCTAGATTCCACACTCTTCGGATCAGAGGTACCGTACAGGGCCACTGAGTGGGAGTATTGATAGATGGTGGGGCATCCCATAACTTTATTGATGCTGCATGGGTTGAAAAGAGAGACATTCAGACTGAGAGGTTTGATGGGTTTTCAGTAGCAGCAGTAGGTCACACCATGGAGTGTAGTCAGAGGATTCCTAAATTAAAGGTAACGCTTGGGAATTATACAGTGATAGAGACATTCTATGTGGTAGATGTACCTGACATGAATGTGGTACTAGGAGTTCAGTGGCTGTATTCCATATGGAAGTATTCCACAAATTACCAGACCATGGAGATGGAGTTTACAGCAGGAGAAGGACAGAAGGTGGTATTGAGAGGGATGAATACCTATCCTCCCACAGCAGTGACATCACACAGGATGGAGGCAGTACTCCGGTAGGGAGATATTGAGTGGGTTGCAGAGTGTATGGTTACCTTCAGGAAACCACCAGATGAGGCCACACAACATCCAATAGATATAGAGGCCTTACTACAAAAGCACAAGGTAGTATTCGGAGACTTTCCAGCAGGTTGACCTCCAGATATGGGATTTGAGCACATTATTGAGTTAGAGGAGGGGAACCAAGCAGTTATCACCACTCCTTACATACATCCCAAGAGGTATAAAGATGAGATCGAGAGTATAATCAAGGAACTACTCAAGTTGGGATACATCAAACCTAGCTCCAGTCCCTTTGCATCTTTAGTAGTGCTAGTGAAGAAAAAAGATGGAACCTTACACATGTGCATTGATTACAGGGAACTCAATAAGAAGACCATAAAGAACAGGTATCCCATCCCTAGTATTGATGAGTTAATGGATGAACTACAGGGGGCAAAGTACTTTTCCAAAATTGATCTCTGCTCAGGGTACCATTAGATTCGGGTCAAGGAACAGGATGTTCCAAAGACCGCTTTCCATTGCCACTACAGACATTATGAGTTTCTAGTGATGCCATTTGGGCTCATTAATGCAGCAGCTACTTTCCAATCATGCATGAACCATATCTTCAGGACACAGTTGCATAAATATATTCTGGTATTCTTCGACGACATATTGATATACAGTCGGACTTGGGAAGAACATTTGAGACATCTTGATGAATTACTTGGTATTCTACAGGAGCAGTCACTATATGCAAAAATGTCAAAGTATGAGTTCGACATGCAGGAGATGTTGTACTTAGGACATGTGATAGTGGCCAACGGGGTCTAGGTGCACTTAGAGAAGATTCGGGCAATTTTGGATTGGCCTCACCTAAAAATGTGACAGAACTAAGGGGCTTTTTGGGCCTTTGCACCTACTATAGGAGGTATGTCGACAGATTCTCACAGATGACCGCACCCCTCACAGATCTTACCAAGAAGGGAGCATTTAGTTGGTCAGAGGAAACACAACAAACATTTGAGAAAATGAAGGAGGTAATGAGTTCATGCCCAGTGTTAGCTTTACCAGACTTTTCTCAATCCTTTGTGTTAGAATGTGATGCTTCAGGAGAGGGAATTGGGGCAGTTTTGATGCAAAACCACCACCCCATTGCATTTGAGAGTAGTAAGCTCAAAGACTATGAGCGCCACTATTCAATATATGACAAAGAGATGTTAGATATCCTCCATGCGCTAACCAAGTTCAGGCAGTACTTAGTAGGTGCCAGGTTCAAGGTTAAGACAAATCACAACAGCTTGAAATACTTCCTAGAGCAGAAAGAGCTAAACGAGAGACAACAGAAATGGGTAAGTAAAATTCAGGCTTATGACTTCGAGATTGAGTACGTAAAGGGGAAAAGAAATGTAGTGGCTGATGCACTTTCTAGACGACCAACTACTTTATCCCTTATGGGCATCTCATTAGATTGGAGGTCTCATATTTTGGTTGAGTACTCCAAAGATAAGTTTGCTTGCGAGCTATTGGATGGACAAATTCAGGATGATAGGTACAGGGTCATTGATGATATCATATACTACAAAACATAATATTCTTGGTTCCAGAGTCTCCCCTCAAGAAGAAAATCTTACAGGCATCGCACGATTCACCATTAGCAAGGCATCATGGGTTTCTCAAAACCTAGAGACAGATTAGAGAAAGGTTCTCATGGAAGGGCCTCAAGAAAGATGTGATACAACATGTGAGGGAGTGCAGCTTGTGCCAACAAAACAAAATAGAACACATCCACTCAGCTGGTTTACTACATCCCTTACCTATTCCCGTGCAGAAATGGGAGAGCATTTCTATGGACTTCATTACTGGGCTGCTCAAGGTCCAAGGCAAAGACTGCTTGTATGTAGTAGTGGACATATTAACTAATTTTGCTCACTTCTTTGCCATATCATCAGATTATTCAACAGCACAAGTAACATAACTATTTTTTAGAGAGGTATTTAGACTCCATGGGTTACGAAAGACCATTGTCAGTGACAGGGACACCAAGTTCACAGGAGCCTTTTGGCAAGAACTTTTCTGGTTAGTGGGGACCGAGTTAGCCATGAGCACAAGTTATCATCCACAGAGTGACAGGCAGACATAGATTGTTAATAAATGGATTGAGGGATACTTGAGAAATTACGTATCAAGTTAACAGAGGACATGGATCAAATGGTTACACTTGGGTGAACATTATTACAACACCACCTACCATATAATCATTAGGATGACCCCTTTTTGAGCCCTGTATGGGTATGATGCTTCCACTTTTGCAGACCGGATATTTGGCGATACCAGGGCCCCCAAGGCCAAGGAGTGGATTCAAGAGGGTCAAGATATCCTCAAGATACTTAGGGAGAACATACAGGCTGCTCAAAATCAATAGAAGATATATGCAGACAGGCACAGAGTTGAGCGTAGTTTTGAGGTGGGAGACTTCGATGCCTCCAGCCTTACCGACAGTCATCTCTTAAAAAGAAAGGAGTAGAAAAACTCCAACCTCGTTTCTATGGTCCATACAAGATAATTCGGAAGGTCGGAGAGGTAGCATATGAGCTAGAACTACCCCCAGAGAGCAAGATTCACAACGTATTTCATGTCTCCAAACTCAAGAAGGTGGTTGGTTAACAAAATGTTACATCTTCTGAGTTCCCTCCCCTTAATGACGAGGGGCAATTGGTTCTGATTCCGGAGCGCATACTAGAGGTGCGAGAGTGAAAACTAAGGAACATAATCATCAGATATTACCTAGTTCAGTGGAAAGATTTGCCTATAGAGGAGGCTACTTGGGAGGCAGAACAAGTATTACAACACCCAGCTTTACAGTTGCTTGAGGACAAGCAAATTCGAGTGGGGAGGACTGTAATGTCCTCTTCTGCTTAGGCATTTGAGGACCAACCCACTAACCTATGTGATTCCTATAGGTTCGAGCGGGTACTGATAGTCAAGGAATCAGCCGAAGACTGATGCCATATATAGAAGATCTAGGGCATCAATATTATATCACCATTGGGTCGAAGAGGGCCACTAGAGCCAAAGGCCACTTGCATGCATGACATCCGGGCATTATTTAATGATGCATGCACCCGATTAAGTCTCTATGCACATGCATGCAAGTCAACTGCAAATTAGAAGACAAAGTGACCTAATTAGGTCAAAATTTAGGGTTTTCGCAGTTGAGAGTTATAAAAGAAAGATAAAGTGAAGGGAGAAGTCACTTATGTGATAACTGATTTGTGGAGTCGAATTGGAGAGCTTGGTGAGCTAAGTTGGGGTTGAGCACATGCTCGGCTAACTGGTGTATTTTGGTAACGAAATCTATCTGCCCTAGTTCATCATCAGGTTGGATCATCCAGGTTCAACACTAGTTCATCATCAGGTTACATTCAACAGTTATTCCAGGAAGTTGATTATTAATCCATCCAGAGGGTTTCACCGTCACACCGTGCCACCATGATTAGAGACAAAGAAATTCATTTTCCTACCTACAGGGTTCATAAATTCCGCATGCTGCTTCCATCATCATCAGAGGGGTATTATAACCCTAGTGCACATCATCCGGGCTTCGAGTAGCGGCTTATTTATTATTTTGGAGCTTATACAGTTTGAGAGGAGGGCGCATTAACCTGTGGAGGACGATTTCGTGTATCTCCTTATTCCTCCGGCAGAATCCTTGCATGCTGGGACTAGTCTCTTCACCATCAACTTATCTATATACTGGTATGTACATGCATTGATTTATCCTATTTTATAGCATCTCAGTATTTTTCTAGGGCGCATATTTGCATGCAACTGCATGCATGCAAAGTTCGGGGTTTGTTTTCCTATTTGATTAAGAAGTAAATCTATTAGCCATCTACAGTATACACATAAACAGGAAAATATCAGTTTGGGATATTACACAATATCTCGAATTAAATATTTGATAGGTCTACGATTTCAACCTCCCTTCTCATATGATCGATGTGAGAAGATGTCAAAACTACCATGTGTGAAGATAAGAAAAGATGAAGAAGATAGATTGAGAATGATATCTATGTTTTCAACTTAACCTATTCCTTATAATATGATAATCGTCAAATATATATAAATACATAATGATGATCAAAATCTAGTTTTGTGTCATCGCCCATGTTACCAGAACCAGCTTAGATCCAAATCCTAGGTTCTAACAAGCGTTGAGAGGGATCAAATCTCCCGAGGTGCAAACCTCTTCTCAAGTATTGCACGCAAGGAGCTATTCGAGGAGAGGTTTGCACCTCAGGAGATTTGATCCCTCTCGGCACTTGATAGAGACTAGGATTTGGATCTAGGCTTGTTATCAACTCAATCGTGGGCGGATGGAAAAGGTTTTTCAAGTTATTGATTCCGCTCATTAAAAAAAAACTTAATTTGGACTTTGAAACAATGTGAAAATTAATTGGGATATTTTTAATGAAATGGTTGGATTATGAAATATTTGAAATTTTGGTGGAAATTCATCTAATAAGCTCTAATATTTATGCAAGAAGTAGCCTTAATCAAATTCCATTGTTTGTGGAGTTCCAAATGGATAAAAATAGTTAAGGAGAAAGACATTTCATGGAAGGATAAACTAACTCAAGTTTTATATTGATGTTTATGAATTTTTAAATATATGGAATCTCACAGGAGGTGGCAGGTGTGAGAGTCTTAATTAGCTCTAAGAGAAAATATATTGAATTAAACTTCGTATGGGGAATATGCATCACCTCCAAGAATCATGCAAAGGCCTTAGCATTGTTGAAAGGAATCTAGATGGCATCATATTGAGGGATCAAAGTATCCATTGTAGTAGGTGATGCAACTATCCTTATAAGACATATGGTCAACAAAAACCTCCTTAAAGAACGTGAAATCTAAATGATGATAGAATGAACTCAATGCCTTGTCAACAGAATGGAGACAATTCAATTCTTTCATATTCTCAGATATGGGAATAAAAGTGCAGATAATTTCGAAACTCAAGCAACTCATGTGTCAAATAAAAGTTTAATAAAAATGGATGGGGGGATGTCGAATCCTACATCATCCCGTAAGTATCAATCCATAGCATTTCCCAATGTAAGTATTTAATAACTAGGATAAGTGGCTCATCATCAACCAACACTCAATGCAAATGACAACCAAGGAAAACCACTATAGAACAAAGCACTAAATGGTCTCTCATAAACAACCCCTCCATCCTCTCCTCAGTAGTAGGAAAAAATAACACTAAACACCACCATCTTAGTTCCATGCATAATTGATTTTCTAATAAATGTTTTTTTTATAACAAGGACGGTTAAGGTATTGTATTAAAAAAAGAGAGAAGAGGGTTACATCAGCAGATTTATGGATCGAGTGCATTGGCCTTCAAGAACCATAATATTTTGCTCTTCTTTTACATGATGAAAGCTATCTTGAAATAAACCAAATCTAGAGTGACTGTAAACTCTTACAAATTTCCCAAGAATGAGAATGTAAAAATTGTACATATCAAAACTGCTCCTTTATCAAGGTATCCAACAATGATTAGGACTGTTGCCATCTCAAGCCATGAAGCCATATTCAATCTGAATTCCTTTGTTTGCCATATAATCTGCAGAATGATTGTTTGTGCGGAGGATATGAAGAAAATGGACAGCCTTAAATTCAGTAATACAACTATTGAAAATATGTTGCATCTTGTTGGAGGGTCTTTTAAAATGTCTGACCTGCGTCCTTACCTCTCTGATGACTAGTAATGAATCGCCAAACACTGCTAGATCTTGGATTCCAAGAGTGATAGCAATTTCCAATCCTTTCAATAAAGCTAGCCACTCAACCTGATTGTTGGTGCTCCTCCCAAGTCCCTTGGAAAAATCTTTGAGTTTGATCCCATCAGGGTCAAAAATTACTCCGCTGCACCTGACAGTCCTGGATTCCCTTTGGAGGCCCCGTCGAAGAACAGTGAGTGACAATCTAACTTTGTCCACCAATTTTTGAAAAGTTTAGGGCTCTTTCAAATCTGCCAGTTTAGAGAGGAAGGTTTTTTAACTCCTTTTGGGATAGGCATGATGGGGTGAAGAAGATCTCTCGGCCAACTTTTTTCAAGGGTGTTTAATGGTTCAAGGTGTAAATTCCGCAGTCCATTGGATAGAAGAGTTTCTGCCCATAAAGCTTTAGTCAAGGAGGAGAATGTGATGGGAGGAGTATTCAGATTTTCAAAAATACCTTTATTTCTGGCTATCCAAATCTTCCAGCATACAAATTTTGGGAGTGCCATCCAAGATTTGGAGAAAATTGGGTTTTAAAATAAGGTGCCTTGATAGTAATCTTTCCAACAGGTAAAGAAGTCTCTTAGGTTGGTAGGGATGGTAATATTAAAACTGAGCTCTTTAAGAACAGAACCCCATACCTCGTTGGCGAATGAACACTCCGGGAAAAGGTGATTTTGTGTTTCTTCTGCGCTTTTGCAAAGAATGCACCGAGACGGGCCCTCCAATCCTTTCTTTTTTAGATTCTTAGCTGACAGGATTTTTTTATGGGTCAAGAGCCAGCAGAAAAAATTAATTTTTGGGAGCTCGTCCCTGATCCAAATAGTTTTCCAAATGCCCTCTTTCATGCTATTGTTTTGAATTGAAGAGTAGCCGTCCTGCACTATGTAAAAACCGATTTTTCCCCAGCTTCTATAGTTTGGAATATTGGCATGGATCAGGAGCAACCATTGGAGTAGTGATTGTAGCAATGTATAATCCATTTTTAAATGGACAGGCATTTCTAGGTTCCTCTAGCCAGCCCATCTACCACTGCAGTTCTAGATTGAAATGTTAAAGATCATGGATAAATTTTGGATGTCCATCCACGTCTACAGATCCACCAGACTGTCACGCTGCTGAGTATTGTCCACTTTGTCTTCCCAGATCCGAATTCTTTTGCCATTTCCTGATGCCCATCGCAAGACCTCTTTGATGACGAACGCTGCTTTATGGCATAGCCTCCAGATTGGAGACACATTTTGGAGAGGTGGAATGCTGTCTAAGCATCTAGCTCTGTTTCCAATCAAATAGTTTTTCCTCAGTGCTTCTTTCCACCAGGTTCTATCTCTAGAGATCAATTGCCAGACAATTTTTTCTCCCATTGCTAGATTCATAGCTGCTAAGTCTTTAACTCCAGCTCCTCCACTATTTTTTGGCCTGCAAACCATGTCCGAGCTGATTAAATGCAACTTTTTATTTTCATTTTGTTTTCCTCCCTGCCATAGGAATCTTCTTATCTCTTTCCCGATCTCCTGAACAATCGAGCTTTGGGAAGTGCAATGGAACAAATGAAGATAGGGTATGCTTTCAGAACATCATTTAAGAGGGCCAATTTCCATGCTGGGTTGAGCCATATTGCTCCCAAAGAATGGATTTTATTTTTTATTTTCTCCACCAGGTCTTTCCAATCAGAGCTTTTCTTGTTCCCTTTGTGAATTGGCACTCCTAGATATCTGAAGGAATTCCAACTTGAGCAACCCTCATATCCTAAAGTCCTGGCAATCTTGGCCAATGTTCTAGCAGGATAATTCTAGACATAGATTTTGGATTTAACATCACTTACTTTCCCATATGAAGCTTTGACAAAGGTGGAGATGAAATTTATGAATCTTTCAGCAATTATGATGGAAGCTCCACCTAATAGAATAGTGTCATCTGCAAATTGTGAATGGTTTGCGTTTTTGACTCATCTGCCAATTTTGAGGCCTCTGAGTTCTCCATTAGTTTGCATATCCTGTAGCTTTCCGCTAAAAGATTCAGCTACAATAAGATATAAGAAAGGGGATAATGGAAAGTCTTGACGAAGTCCGCGAGAGGCTTGGAAGACGCCAGCTGGTCTGCCATTAACTAGAGGTGCGATCCACGGGCTGCTAATGCAAGCTTTGATCCATCTGCAAATTTTTTTGGAGAATCCCATTTCAAGCATGATCTCAAATAAAAAGACATGGTTGACCCTGTCAAAAGAATTTGCCATGTCCAGCTTGATGGCCATGCCTTGTTGTTTGCGTTCCAAGCTAGAGTGAATGGCCTCTTGAACAATAATTATGTTATCCATGATTTTCCTATCGGCAATGAAACCTCCTTGTGTTTCAAAAATAATCTTTGCCATGATTTTTTTCACTCTTAAGGCAAGGATTTTGGTGAGAATTTTGTATGATGTGTTACATAAGGAGATAGGACGGAACCTTTCAATTGAAAGAGGGTTTTTTCTTTAGGGATCAAAGCCAAGAAGGCGGAGTTTGTTGCTCCTCTGATTTTATCTTTTTTCCTGGTCCAGTTTAGCAATTTCTTTAAGTCTTCTTTGATGATGTCCCAGGCAGCTTGATAAAAGTTTATCGTAAACCCATCAAGAGTTGGGGATTTGTCTGGATGAAGGGTCCAAATTGCTTCTATAATCTCATTTTCTAATATTGGCTTTTCCATCTCCTTGTTCTCTTCTTCAGTGATGCTGGGTTGGATTTCCGAGAGCAGATCCGCTTGGGAGAGAGCATTTGCCTCACCAATGTCAGAGTATAGCTGATTGAAGTGTTGAAAGGCCAGCTTCTTGATATTGTGTTGTCCAGTAATAATTTGGTCATTGCTGTTTTTCAACTCATTGATAAAGTTGAAACTCAATCTGGTTTTGGTTTGGTTGTGAAAGTATTTTGTATATCTATCCCCTCCTTTTAGCTAAGCTGGTAAGACTTAATTCTTAGAGTCTATTCTTCTTGTCTGGCTGCTATTAGGATTTCACAGTTTAGGGTCTTTTCTTTAGCTAAGGTTTCCGAGGTGATATCTTCTGCTTCCATTTTAGAGTGTAAAGTATCCAGTCCTGATTGTAGGATTTTTTTTGTAATGGTTGGTTCTGAATAGGAGATTGTTGCCCACTTTTTCAGAGAAGAATGAACATCCCTTAGCTTAGATTCCCAAATGTAGCTGGGGGATCCAGATAGAGTAAAATTCCAAGCTGTGTGAATAATATCTAGGTTTTGGCATTGTTCAACCATAGGGGGTTGAACCTAAAGGGGATAGGCCCCAGGTTAGTTGGTAAGGAGAAGGAGAGCAAGATGGGCTTATGATTAGAAGTGGCTGAAGATATGATATGAGAAGAGGGGAGTAAATATTTTGATAGGAAGGTAGTACTTACCAGAAACCAGTCTAATATTGCCGCGATATGTCTTGGTCCAGCTCGCTTGTTGCTCCAAGTGAATTTCCCATTTTTGGGCAAAGGGTCCAGAAGGTCTAGATCTGCCATGAGATCTTCTAGTTTTTCACCAAAAGGGTCTCTGATGATCAAGACTCCTCTTTTTTCCAAGCTTGACCTCGTTGTATTGAAATCTCCAGCTATTATAACTTCTTTCCCCTGCAGATCTGTCTTCAAAGCAAGTAAAGATTCCCAAAAATCCATTTTTTCTCTGTAGTGGGTAGGCCCATATACATTACAGATGTAAAACACTTCTAGATTGCTTTTATTTTGGATTTCTACTAAAATCCAATGCATGTTCCCTTTTGTTGCTATGATGTCGTCTATATCTTGTCTGCAGAATGTTGCTACTCCACCTGAAGCACCTCTAGAAAGAATGTCCTTTCCAGCACTAAATTTCCAGAATAGGGATGACCTACTCAAAACCTCATCTTCTGGCATCTTGGTCTATTGGATCAACAGAATGTCTGGTTTCTTAGAGTTTATGATATTTCTCAGGGTTTCCACCTTGATTGATCCTCCCAGTCCTCTGCAGTTCCAAGAGATTAGTTTCATTATTTTTTGGATGCATGAGACCCTGCTCGGGGCCTGAATTATATGGAACCTAAATATTTGATACTCTGGAGCAGGCCTATGTCTTCTATGCTGAGTTTCCTTCCTAGCTCTATCTCTCTTTCTGCCTCTTGCTCTCGTTGTTGCTTTTGAGATTTTCTTCCTCTAGTGGCTTGAGATGGCCCTACCCCTGATGATTCCTAGGTTTCTTGAGATGAGGTTTGACTGGAGGAGGCCAACTTTGTACTGATCCTGGTCTGCTTGACCATTTCTTCCCATGTCCCCCCCGGGGATGGCGATCTTTCGAAATTTTTTCCCATATTCTCTTCATCTGTTGCCACCATCTCTGCCCAAGTTCCACCAGGGGGGTGGGAGCCTTTTTGGAAACATATTCAATCACTATTGGGGAGGTTGATGTTGGGGATTAGTTCCTGCTGCCTTCTATTCCATCTTCCTTGTTCTGGGATTCTAGATTTGGTATTTCCCCTTCTTCTATTTGAAGAGCCTCGAATTGACTGCTGATGAGGATTTCTGAGCTTTTGATAGGTTGTTCTTAAGTTTTTTCCTTACCTTTCTTGAGGTTACTAGTAGGGGTGGGATTTGTTTTTTTACCCTTCTTTGCTTGATGCCAGCCTTCTTTCAGATTTTTCCCAACTTCTTCTAGAGGATACTTAGGGCATTTCTTTACGAAGTGCCCATATTCATGGCATTTCCTGCATTTAAAAGGAAATTGTTTGTAGTCTACCTTCTGGTAGAATTCCCATCCATCCATGCATAGACTAACTCCTTCCGGTAACCCTTTCTCCAAGTCTACCTCAACACAAATTTTGGCACAGGAAAATAGAGGCCCCTTTGGCTCGGCTTTGTCTATCTATCTTCCTAGTGAGTTCCCGATCGACTACAGGGCTTCATCATTCTAGTAATGAAGAGGCAAGTGTGGTAGCTGGACCTAGACTGACACTGCTGAGGGAACATATTTTTATGGATCAAATGAAGAGAGTCCATCGATTGAGATATAGACCTCGAGGGCCCATAAAATAAGGCCCACTTCAGAATATAAGATCTTTATCTTCTTTGTTTTCAAACAGGAAGGTGTAAAATCCTTTTCCGTAGAAGCAGTGTTGCAGACCCCCTTTGATGAGGCGCATCCAGTTTTTGGAGATCCAGATCTCCATGGATTTCGGTGAAGGCAAGATGCTTGAGAACTGCCCAATCAGACCTCGCTCGCTCAGAGCTAGGGCTTTCATTCGTGAAGCTGCAGACATGATTTGAACTCTTGGAACTGCTACTCTCTTCACAAAGTTGGAAGCTGGAGCTGACCCCGCAGGATGGATCGAAGATGAGGCAAACAGATCTTGAACGACAAGATCTAAGTTGCTACGAGGATCGTCTGGAGGTGGATCTGGCGGTTGAGAAGCCATATAGCCATCCTGGGAAGCACGATCCAAGAGCTGCTCTCCCTCGTCCTCATGAAACCCAGCCACTCTCGGCCGAGATCGGCCCAGGCTTAACCAGATCAGCTCGGCCCTGTCATGTTGCATGCCGTTTTTTTCCTCCCAATTTTCTAATAAATGTTATGTAAAAGAGTTTTATTTTTAGGACAATAGAAAGTATACTAACCAATACTTAAATAGTAACTCTAGAATTCTAAAAATAGGAAGTCTATTGAAATTGGATGTTAATGAAAAATCTGGCTTGCCCAATTTATGGTAGATAAAGAAATGAATAGCTTATATTTTAGCAGTTTCCCATGAGCACACATATTATGGTTTAATGGGTGGAGGTTTTTGAGCTAGAGAGATGAATTGAAGAGATCAATATCAAAGCATTATGTTTTTCTAATTTTTGTATGTCATGAGATTTTGGAAGGACATGCGAATCTACAACACAATGCAATGTAACTTCATTGATTGACTTTTCTTTTACATGGTTTTGGCATCAATTCAATAAGTTTTTTTTCTATTTTATTAACTCTCTCATTGAAATAAGGAGTAGAATTGGTATTCATGAAATTCTAAAAAGCCAAGAATTAGTTTTTTTATAAAGTTGTCTTATCTATTGATAAAATTTAAGACCTTGTTAAGCCCTAAGGGATAGTTTAGTTGGTTGGATCTTCGAGGACCAAGACAACACACGGTTGAGGTCAGGGTTCAATTCTTTTGGTCCTTCAGGGTTAGGAACTGAAATAATCCTGACAAGGTAAGGTCCCTTCGGATGGGCTCCTTGGATTATATTATATGGACATAACGAGCATCGATCTCTAGGGTCGTGAACCACATTGAAAACAAAAACCTTTTTCCCTTAAAAAATTCAAATATATTGTCAATTAAATATGAAATACTAAAGGATCATGATTTAAATGTCAAATTCACAATAAGGAAAATGAGGTTTAGCAGTGGTTTTCGTAGAGTCCCTTTCACCCTTATCTACTTCGATGGAGATTTTAGTAAAAGTGGCAACCAAAGGTATTTTTGGAAAGAGTCCTTTTGTACAATACCCCAATTTTCAAAGTGAAGTGGTGTGTTGTATAATATGATGCACTAGTCCATAAAAATCAAAAGCACACCATGGTTATAAAAGTAATTACCCTTAGCTAATTTTTTACTTTTGCCATGGACTTTAATGCTTTCCTCCCCTCTCAGCATGCTTATATGTTTCTTTTTACATGGAATTTAGTGCTTTCCTCCCCTTCATTAATGCTTCCTTTTACCACACTATCCAATGCTTATGAAATTCCAAATTTGATCACCATCCTCCATTCATGGTGGATTGAAATTCTCAATTATTTTAACAAAACCTTCCAAAATATGTTTTGCATGATCATGGCTCCTCAATGACAAAGAATTTTCATGATCATGGATCCTCGAAAGTATGTTTTGCATGATCATGGCTCCTCAATGACAGAGCATTTTCATGATCATGGATCCTCAACGACAGAGAGGATACTAGGTAATTTTCTTTCACACCATTATCAATGCATGCGCAAACGACACTAACGTGGTGCTTAGAGTTTTAGTAATTTTCTATGCCATGGAAAAATATGCATTAACAATGATGTTGAGAAAGCACCACACACATTGCATCCCATGCAATAGATGTTGCAGACTATGGGAGGTAGCAACCTTGAAATCATTGGTCGTTACTTTCAAGCGGCTTTAAAATTTCTTCATGGTGCTTAATTATTGGAGCCTTGCAATTTTGACAATGCAAAGCATGGAGAAACAACTCAGGCTATGAAGGTGTATACAGATACTGCCATGCTCTGTGAGTAAGTCTCATAATCTCTTAGAGTTTGAGTTGAAAGTTTTATCCATTTTTTTCATTAGTCATTCTGGATGTGAGCACACTGTATTAGCTTTACTTTTGGAAATTTCTTAGGCAATTTTGAAATATAGTCATGCTGATTCAAATATTGATAGTTTAGCTTCTCATTTACCTTTATAGGTTTTGTGCCTTAACATATGAGAGAAACAAAGAAATGGCAGCTGCTGCCATGGCATATAAATGCATGGGGGTAGCGCACATGAGGGTTGTGTTGTCTAAAACTTCATGTTTAGACATCAATGTTCGAGTTTCAGAGAAGAAGAAATAGCCCTGAGAGATATGATAGAAATGCTATTCAAAATATTTTGAAGGGCATCAATAAGATTGAGGAAGTTCGTGTTAGCAGGGAGGCTAAATTATGGGAGAACATGTTTGTCTCATTCTCTTCAACTTTCCTTGTAAAAGAGTCAAGGGGTGATAAATGAAAATTAGATAACTGGTTATCTTCTAATTGTTGTTGCTTATAGCATCTATGTGTCCAAATACAATAGAACCACCATACAACATTTGTTTGTTCTCAAATATTACCTTCGTCGTGATGCTTTTTTTTCTTATCTTTATTACTTTACCTATGGTGCACTTCTGGAGTGCCCTTGGTTCTGATAATTATTTGTATCAGTCTTGTTGTGGCTATATCTAAGGCAAGTTGGCCAGAGATATACTTACAAACATGATTGAATGTTTCACACTGATTTTCATATAAAATGTGTCAACTATAATGTTGGGTATGCATAGTGCATTAGCATACTAATGGTTATGCTAAGGAAGCACCAATAGTGGTGTCGATATTGAAATGGGCTATAGAATGCATCAGACATAACTAACATGCACTTCCAATTTTATTAGACTTGTTGACATTAGTGCGCTATGCCTTGTACCACTTTTGGTGCATCTTGGCAACCTTAACACACCACTAAAGCAGCCAAAAGAAATGTGGATGTTGTAGCGCTTTACAATTTCCAATAGTCCCCGTGGTTGGTGCAAAGATAGTCCATTGACATAGATTCCAACTCATTGGTAGGATAGTGCATCTTTACACACACCATACATAAGGTTTCAAGTAATCCTAAAGACACCAAACATAGTAATGGGCCAACAACATAAATACTGGGTGCCTTTAAGTTTACTCTAGTACTATAAGGAAAACATTTTTTACCAGATGTTTTGGCAGAATCTCCAATAAAAAAATTGTCTTTATCTATTTATAATAAATGTGGATAACAAAGGCAAGTGGCCAAAGGTTTTTTAGATGCTTTGCCTCAAATGGGTTTATTATCTATACTTGTACCAATGCACTTTATTATTTATAAACGCATCAAATAACTCAATTGACCTATCGATTTAAATTTTGATTTTACACACACACACACACACATAACAATTGGTGCTCCTAAAACAAACATAACCATCAGTGCGTTTAAAAAAAATTCACTAGCAAGCTTATAGTTTTTGCTGAAAAATAAAAGCATTTCAAAATTTTATGGTGTGCTAGCTTTATCTACATAAATGCATCAACGAAAGTTTTATTTTACACATATGCACTGATGTGTTTTAGAAAAACGCATTGGACAAGATTGAAATGATTAAAAAAATTAGAATATAATTTATGTTATGGAGAATATTTCCTATGGCTTGGGTGGACCACAATAGACTGAATGACACGAGAAATAAACCCATTTCATATGCAATAGAGATAAAAATAACTAACACTAAGGGATGGAAGGCATACCTTATTTCGGAAGGTTGTAGCCGATCCCCGTTGAGTTTTTCAACCACGCTTGTACCTACAATTCATCCTCAACAACAACGAACAAGATAAGCATGCTATATGTTAAAGTGTTAGGCCTACTCTAGCATATATAAAACCAATATGTATATATCAAGGTAACTACATCATCCATGGATAAAGATCATACATAGTTACACACATACAATGGATGAGAAATGAATTTTTCTATTAATAATAAACATATATACAAGTGACAACTTATGTCAGCGCCTTGTCGAAATGGAGAAACTGAGTCCTCCACCTGGGCCTCCACCACTTCAATCCTCCATCTCAATGCAAAGGAAAGCTTGGGAAGAGCAACAATGGATTCTCACAAGGACAAAGGGGATGCAGACTCAAGTATATGTGAATGAGACACAAATGAACTATAGTTTCCTTGCTCTCTTGAATTCTCCTCCTCCAATGTATCTAAGGGGCCTAATATATAGCCCTTCAATAGGAAGTGAAGGGTTGATTCAGAGTGTTTCTTGGCATATGGAAGGCCAAAGGTCAAGTTATTTGTGACTCAATGAGGAAAACTCCAAAATATTTTATTTTTGGGCACATTTCCTGATGTACGTTGGTCATAGTGGAACAAGCTACATGTACACGTGGGTTGTAAGATTGTGACCTACGTATAGCAATAATTAGGGATTTTTTGAAGTGTTTCTTAGAACATCAAAGTATATTCTGAGCAAAGGGGGTCCAAAGAGTCTGTAGAGGGGAAAGGAAGGCCATAAACGTGTGATCTACCAAGTGTGGTAAAATCAGAGGTCATAGGGGTAATACAATGGCTGAAATACATTATGTCAATCCTAGAAGTGGAGTAATGAAGAACCAAGTGGAGAAATCAGTCGTTCATTAATACAATACAATAATAAGTATCAGCATGTGACTACAAATATGAAGTACAACAATCCTGGATACAACATAGTACAATGGTCATGAATATGCATGATAAACATATGAGTCATGTGGTCATCGCCGCATACAATATACAATGAAATAAGGTCTCCATATTGAATGAAGACATATGATAATACACTTGAATCTGGTCATGAGAGATGACATATCATGGATACTGGCCAGATCAAAGAGGTAGAATATATGGAATGCCACCAAGCTCAGAGGTCTTCTACACAAAGCTCTACTGGTACATGTCCCATCACGCGAATAAAGGTGTCAAGGTCGAACATGATGCTCCATTGCCCGATTACTGGTCATTGATGTATACCATTAACAAACACGAGATATCCCACCAATAATGAGAACGAGAATCAAGGTACAAAGTGCAATCAAATGTCTGAATATATGTGTTGAGGTCGAATAGTTGAGTGAATCCATCGATCAGGGGACATTGATGTATTCCCAAAACTGTCAATGGCAAGAGAACCTGCCACTGATGACTACAATCCTTAAGGCTCTCAATGGAATCTAGACTCCTATTCCAGAATAGATGATATGAAGTCGATGGAATGGAATCCACTAGAAGGAGGGCATTAAGGAATCCCCCATCAACCAACACGAGGTACTCAACAATGTTGGATAATTGGGAAGAACTCAAACGAACCAGATGTGCATGAACTAGTAACTATACCAAGAATGGGCTACATGCAAAGATAAGATAACTGAGGAATGAATGACTCGGGCTAAAAATTCCTTCGAACAAGAGCATAAGGAACATGGTGACTGATAGGAAACATGGACTGGACATGCAAACTAGGACAACTCTGCGACACAAGAGGCATCGACATAGGCTCCATAGGGTTTGGAAGCATAACCAATCGATGGAGAAAATTCAAAATAATGAATACAACTCTTAAATTCATACTAGTAACCCAACTGATGGATGGAATATACAGTGCTCTGTTCGAAGGAATCATGACTTGACAGCTACCAAAAATAAGATCATTTCCCATCCGGATTTTTATATATTTTTATATTTTTTTTGGTATTTTTCATATTACGACTCCTTGAAAAAGAATACAAGTTCTTATGGTACATAACTAGGAGGAGACGAGTGTCATGGGAAAGCAAACTAGTTCCAAGAAGTGGAACATACCTGTGCTCAATGCAAGGAATCATGTGCATGATAAGGACACTTGAGGGAATGTCTACTCTGGGTAAGGGATGATCAATCTGCAAAATATATACAAGAGGCTATGTTTGGATGAAATTGAGGAAATCTTGGGCTATATGGCTAATGAAACTGAAGCAGGGTGCTGACATAAAGCTCAATATGACAAGCGGATAGATGAAAATGCATGTACAACTTGATATAAAGGGGAGTCCTTGCGGGAGATGGCCAACATAAGGTTTAAGAAATAATATGTGGTTATTTCTTGAAGACATGGCATGACTACAAGGGACTCTCAAAACTAAGGGAAAAAATGCAGCATGGGAACCAAATGGCATAGCAAGATCTAACTAGGGCACCCATGAAATAGGGAGGCTCTACCACTTATGTAATGCCACTTCTAGTAGCAGTGTGAGGTTATGTAACATTATGAAGTGGGTTTGTACCTATAGTTAAGGAGACATGGTCATAGGAGGATGCATGATGGATACAGAAAAGTGATCCTATCCTATATGGCAGTTCAAAATTATACATGTCATGGGCATGAATGGGTCAAAGCCTTGACAATAGTGCAAAAAAAATGGACCCTACACAACAATAATAGTCCAAAATAGCTAGACTATTAGTCGTAGTCGTAGTCGACACCGATGCTAATGCCCACCCAGCTACCCAAAAACTAGTGGGGAGATACTTCTATTTAGAAAGTCCCTTTCTTATTCTCACTATAGGGAACAGTTAACACACCAGTGATGGAAACCCTTACCCTTATTGGGTTAACCTTGGGCAAATCTGTTTTGTACCTCACCCTGCCAAACCCTCATCTGAATCGATAGGCCATCTTGACACCAATCCAAACCATTGATACTTCCAACCGACCACCTCCTAGAATGTCCATGTTAGCACCCTTTGTCCCTGCATCCCCACAGATCATGTCGAAGGTTGATCCTAACAATCTCCCACCTATTCCTAAGAAGAATGCAGGGGAATCAATACAAACACCACCACATCCACTGACCAAAACAAATCCATGAACATACCTTCTACCACCTCATCTTGAGCACCACTTCCTTGTGATTTGTGTGATGTTATGGTCACACCACTCAAAATTGTCTGCAATTTTTTATTTTATGCACACATATACACACAATGGATGATGAGGAGAATTTCCCTGTGGTTCAAGTATCTAACCCTACCCAACCAAAAAACAAATCCCTTCGTACCAACCATCCTTGCATGCTATATGGTCTTTATGACCACTATTTACACCATGGCCGGGATCTTCCCAAATATTGATTCATGTTGGTTGACTTGCCTAGACTTTCCTTATAATCTCAAGTCACAATTATCAAATAGGTTCACTCCCCGACATCCTCCTCGAACGAGATAAACACCATTTATGTTATCTCGTCACTTGATCATATGTCGATGACAACATCCTGCCTTGATCCCTTCAGTCTTACCACTCGGTCTTTCCATAGAGATGAGGAGATCCTCTAAGCTCTCATAGATCCTGAATTTCCTTGGAAAACATGCACCATCGACCATACTTTATCCCTAAGGAACCCACTGTACCTTCCGCGAATCAGTTCTTTGTAGAATCAAACTATTTTCTCCCTTGCAAAAAATGTTGACTCGTCTAAACATGCAATCCCGACACCTGATTCCTTCGAGGAGGGGAACATGGCTAACATCTCACCACCATCTATGTTGACATCTCGGTCAATCCAGACATTATATAAAATATCACGTTAGGTGCCTCATGCACCCCTATAGAGGTCGTCGCCTAGAAAGAAATATTGATTGGTCTAAACATCCAATTTCGACACTTTATTCCTTCGAGGAGGGGAACATGGATAACATATCACCGCCATCTAGATTTACATCTCGATCAATATAGACATTATATAAAGTATCATGTTAGGTGCCTCATGCACCCCTATAGAGGTCATCGCCTACAAAGAAATATTTCAATAGTTTCATGATGTATTTTCTTGGTCCTACATCGAGATGTCTGGTCTTAATCCCACTAGCGTTGGGCACCAGATTGACACATGGCCTGATGCAGCGCCAGTTCACCAATAACATATACCAATCCATCCATCTAAAGAACCATTTGTTAAAGCTGATATCGAAAATCTTTGTCAAGCGGGCTTCATCTACCCAATCTCTTATACCACTTGGGTTTCCAATACGGTCCTAGTGAACAAAAAACAGGGCACCATTAGTGTCTACAGTGACTTTTGATATCTGAATTTGGCATGTTTGAAAGATAATTTCCTGACACCCTTCATCGAATAACTTATCGACTCTTATGACGTGGGACATGAAGTCCTTTTGTTCATGAATGGATTTTTGGGATACAATTAGATCGACATACAAAAAGAAGACCGATACAAAACTGCCTTCACTACCCCTTGGGGCATGTTAATTTACCAAGTCATGCCATTTGGTTTGAAAAAATTTGGAGCCACCTTCTAACGATCTATGAATTTTTGTTTTCATGACTTGGTCCATATCATCCTTGTCTACTTAGATGACATCATGTCTCGATCCAAGAAGCCTTCCCAACATTTAAAAGACCCCTGACAAGTCTTCCTTTGATGGTAAAAGTATAGAATTTTCCTGAAACCCCTTAAGTTCGTGTATTGCATTCCTATTAGCTATTTTCTAGGATTTATTGTGTCCCATAAAGGAATAGCCATTGATTCTTTGAAGGTGCAAGCCATACTTGATCTTCAACCTCCTCGTACCCTATTCCAACTACAAAGGATTCAGGGAAAATATAATTACCTAAGATGTTTTATTCTAGATAATGCCACCAAGGTCCATGGATTCTTGTGTCTACTTTGCACCAATGTCTCTTTTGTCTGGGACGAACGAGCATAAGCCACCTTTGATGCATTGAAAGAGGCACTGAATTCTACTCCCTCAATCTCGCCACCTGATTTCATGAAGGATTTCATCCTTTAATTTTAGGCATCATAACATGCCATCATAAGAGTATTAGTCCAAGAAGATATTGTTCATCAGGAGAATGACATCTACTATGTGAGTCAGACGCTATCTGATCCACAATTGATTTACCCCTATGAAGAGAAAATGGCCTTGGTTGTTGTTTTCTTGGATAAAAAATTGCAGCACTACATTCTTATCAGTCGAAGTATAGTCATTAAAGATTCTAACTCAATGGTCTACCTATTGAGTCGTACCCTCTTCCATGGTCGTATATCCAAGTGAATTGTTATCCTTCAAGATTACGATCTTGAGTTCGTCACTCCTAAAAATACTAAGGCAATGGATTTGTCACAACTTATGACTATTCTTCCCTCCCTCCCAATTCGTGGAACCTCTGACCCCCATCACCTTTCCCAACAAACACTTATTAACCATCACTTTTGATGACTCATGGCGTGAGGATATGCTTGTCTACTTGCGTACCCAGAAATGTCAGCCTCACCTCAGTCATAGCGATGAATGTCACATTCAACACCAAGATTCATGATATCTCCTCATCAGAGATGTCCTCTATTGATGCGACATTGACACTAATATGCATATATGCCTTACCTATGACAAGGATGAGATGGTATTGAATGAATACCATAGCAAAGCTTGTGGTAACCACCTCTTTGGTATGGCTACCACCCAAAACTTTATCTGCACTATTTATTTCTGGCCAACCCTATTCACCGATTGAATCATAGAAGTCAAGCACTGCCGCAACTTCTAAATCTTCGCCTTAAAGGAGAGAACCCCTATGGTGCCACTCCATCATGTTGTCACCATTGATTTGTTCTAGAAATGGTCCACTGACTTTGTTGTGCAACCAAGTCCCATAAATAGCATAAAAATAGAAGAAATAGACAAGAAGAGAGTAATACACGCCTTAACAATGAAGAACATAGATAAGTAGCAATCCTCTTCGAGGGAGGAACCTACTTACACAATGTATTGAGTACAAAAGACAAGATACAATGATGGCTAAAATGAAAATATCTCCTTCATATATAAAAGAGACCAAGATGTACAATAACAACTAATAGACCCATTTCGACATGAATAATATGTAATACACCACAACATAGGGGGTAATGTGCCACCCTTTAGGGGGAAATGTGCCCAACATTTAGGTATTAACATGGTTGTCCCCTTTAGAAAAGCGTTGTCCTCAATGCTTGGATGCATCTGTATGAAGGACTCATCTTCTCATGTCAAATCTGGAACTGGTAAGTTCTTCCACTTGAGGAGGTCTAAATAATAACATGATTTCGTAGTTGTTTGGTCCTTATTTCGATGATTTATTTAGGCTCCCATATGATTTGTGCTTCTTCAAAACTCCTTTTATGGTGATGTTGATCTGTTTGTAGTTTCATATTTTTTTTTGACATCATTAGGATTTGGAGAGCTGCTTGTTGGTGCTCTATGTGATCTTCCACTGCTTGAATTGTATATTTTCCTGTCATTGCTTCATCCATTTGCTCCATTTCACTCTTCTGGTCATAGGGGTATTTGTAAGGTCTGATTCTAGAAGGAACGATTCCCAGATTTAAGTTAATAACATTTTCCAAATCTCAAATAGGTGGATGACTTATTGGAATATATTCAGATACCGTGTAAGAATTTTTAAGGACCCTTTAGATATTTAGAGAAATAAGAGCCTTACATGTTTGAACATCTAGTGAGTATAACTGTGTAATTACACCTTGTTTTCCTTTCTTTGATACTGTTATCATACCATTAGAGATGATCACCTTGCTTGGTTTCCTTGTGATACCATTTAACACAAATCCTTTTCCTTCCCAGGAAAATTTCATGAAAAGCTTCTGAAAATTAAAAGCCATTGTTCCTAATGATTGTAACCATTGAACTCCTAATACAACAACAACACTCCCCATTGGGATAGCAATTATGGGACTATTCAATACATATTCCCCAAAGTAAGATTGATATTATAGAATTTCCTTGAAAAATTGATGGTTCCCCCATCTGCAATCATTACTTGAAATTCTGGTGTTGGATATACAAAGCAATCATAGATCTTTGCCTACTTTACAGTGATTGGAATTATGAGTATTACAAGAATCAATCAACACTATTACCTTTTTATTTTTGATATATCCTTCGATATTGAGAGTTTGAGGAGTGTTAATTCCAGCCAAATCATGACAAGATATGGTGGGAGTAATCACTTCTACTATCATCCCCTTGTGGTGGTTCCTGTTATTTTTGTTCTTCCTCTTCACATTCTATGCAAAAGAGTTTATTTTCTCCACACGTATGTGCCTTACTGTACTTTTTGTCACAATTAAAGAATAGACCTTTCTCTCTTCTTTCCTCTAGTTGTTGAGGTTTTGACCTCTAAGGTTGGTTAGAAGGAACATCGTTCTCTCTGTATGCGTTGGAAGTGGTATTTCTAGTGTCCCTCACCATAGTTTTACTAAAATATGACTAAAATGAAAATATCCCTCACCATAGTTTGGGCCCTCACCATAGGGAACCTCCTTACACAATGATGACTAAAATATTTTCATTTTAGTCATCATTGTATCTTGTTTTGTAAAAATTTGGTGAGGGACACTAGAAATACCACTTCCAATGCATACATCATTGTGTACATCCTCGATAAATTCCTCGAAAATAAATAAGTACATTGACCGAAATTATCCATGCCCATAACATTGGGGGGAAGCTCTATAAGTAGTTGACTATTCATTAGAGTCATCTAACTCATCCTCCTCCATCTCCTTGTTAGTATCCTCCTCCTCCTCCTGAAGGGGTGAGTCACCTCGAGCCATATCCCTCACAACCTCCATTGTGATAGAAATCCGCTGCATGGTGGACCTCCACTCTAGTGGATCCTAGTAGCAGATGGTGATTTTATCATCATCTAGGTACTGCTATCCATCATTAGTAACCCCATCTAGTAGTCGATCTATACTGATTCGTAGCGAGTCCATAGCTTCCTTGTCACTCCTACGCCTGCTGATCGCAAGTTGGTAGATCTATGCCCTCAACTCTCCCTCTACATTGTTGGTAACCTGTTGGAGTCATTAGTCCAATATCTGCACACACATAGCTCGTCATCAGTCCCTGGATCATGTATAAATATCTAGCTACCATCTACACTAGTAGTATAAAACATGAGGCATGCATAAAAACATTACTCTGTATGTACCGTCGGGTCCCTAGGCTTAACTAATATGTCGGGCAGCTCTGTGTCCCCCTAAAAGTCCATGCTAGCATATTATGGGTAGTCCTTTATGATTACCAGTAAATGGTGCCACTGAACGGACAAATCCCTGGTGAACAAACTGCCTACCAAGCCCCCTCACTCTCATATCATCTTCTCACACCATCATATCATCCTTTTTGTCATTGGCCCCTCTTTGCACATCGCTAAGTTCAGCTATAAAGTTAGTACCTGATTAAAGAAGAATGCACAGATGAATTATGGGAAACATAAATATCCTCAACACCGTTTCACCTGGTTCAGTGATCGTTGAATCGTGGTCAGGTACATCTACACACAATCAAAGTATGTTCCATCTAGCACCATCTCCACTAGCATCAACTGTCCACCTAATATCTTGTGTAGTACACTAGATCCCAACACATGTACCATCGTTGCAGCAGCCAATTGGGTCTCCAAGATCTATATGACATAGATAATAATATAAGATTCATGCACCTGCACCGTCCCAACGCAGTGCCTCCCGAGAAAATACCTCATCGATACATATACTAGTTGGCTTGACTGTGTGTCCCCTATAACTCCTTGTCTTAGGATCCTAGTCATAAAATAAACATCCTCTAGAGGTGCTCCAGGGTAAGATCTAGTTGCTCACCATGTATCATGAAATCCTCCACCTCCTTGAATCCCAAAAATGCACCAACTTATTTAGGAACAACTTTACACCGCGCATCAGTGGGGTCATCATGAACTTCAACAAACCCTACCATGCCAATTTTCCCATTACATCCTAGTCACCCTCAATCCTCTCATGAAGATCGCTCAGATCCCTCTCTCTCCATATCGCTCGAGGAATCCTACATTTCTAACACATTAGGATCAGTACTTGAGTAAAAAATAACCTCTCTAGCCTTAGGTCACACCTATTTTCATAAATAGAGAGACCTAGTCACTCTTGTTCAGAGAAACAGTGCGACTTATGTCTCTTCTATCCAGAAAATAGGAGTGATCTAGGTTGCACATGTCTCCTGGATAAGTGTGACCCAAATGGCTCTTGTCCCATCAATAGGATTGGCCAAGTCTGCCTTGTTACTATGTAAAGAGAGAACCAGCCTTGAAACCTTCATGAGGTTCACTAGGCTCCCAAGAAATCCCAAAAACACAAAATAAATGGATGAAATTAAATACTTTGAATTGCATAAGTAGTTAACTAGAAGTCACAGAAGTAGAAATTGTTAGTCTAGTCGAGAGAGATCAATAGTTCTTTCCTGGGTTCCTCCACACACTCTCAACACTCAATAATGAAAATGACATGTGGCAAGTGGGCTCCCCCTAATTTGTAGGGCCTTTTGCACCTTTTCCTTCTCACGACCATCTTGGAGTCATATGCCATCTGTTTTTTACACCGTTTGCACCGCCATAATCAATATTTTGTTCCTTTCATGATTATGGAGACCCTTTCTTGTGATCACTAAACTATTGTTAGGCCATTGTTAAGTTTGCCTCAATTTATGTGTTGTCATGTAATTCATGTTATATATGTAATTGTATGCTATATTCATGTTCTAGATGCACATTTATGCCTGGGTATCCTTTCTTTTTTATAGATACATGTTACGGCTACATGCCTCCTTTATGGTACCGACCGCCTCTACAAATATAACTCCCTAACTAGTATATAGGATATTCTTTCCCTCTGAAATAATGATGCATCTCTCTAGCTTTCCCCCCTTAAGCCTATATGACCCCCTCTGTTTAAGTGAGTGTCCTAGCCCCACCACCATTGCAATTTGCCTTGCTTGGTAGTAGATCCTTCCTTTAAATGGGTGACCATTTTAGTATCCCTTTTCTTTAGCACCCATGTCGTTCACATCCCCTTAGGGTTATGATTCCCTATAGCTTAACGTCCAAAAACGAAGCCTCATGCATTCTTTCATATTGTCGATCATTGGCTAGTCCCTGAGACTCATAGCAATGAGTTTATGTTAAGCTCTCTTCTATGTCCTTAAATAATGAAAAGATTGTTGAGTGAGATTGTTCCTTTCAAACTCATTAAAAGGATGTGAAGAAACTTCTGCCTGGTATAAGATTACCCCTTTTTTCAGGCTAGATGGATTATTTATGAAAAATGAATACTCTAGTCCCTCTTGTCTAGAAGAGTTCTCTTCAGAAAACTTTTATGCTTTTTTCAGGTCTTGGAGACTCACTTTATGAAAAAGACCACTCATGGATTCTTCTTCTTGTTTTTAGACCCTCTAAAAAGAAAACATTCACGAGCATTGACTGTCTCAGGCTCGATAAAAACCCACGGGACATTACCACCTTGAACATACTTCTATCTATTCTTTGAGTTCCTTAAACCATGAAGAAGGAAAAGCAATGCTTCTTAGCACCCCTAAAGATCACATCTAGTCCCTCATCGCAACAACATTCCCAGTCACCTTTGTTCATAGTATTTTACGATGATTCACTGTTGGAGTCTTTTTCCCATCTTCTGCATTTTCCCCTCAGAGGTTACCCCATTGCAATCATTAACCATGCAATCCTCCTTCCCCTGGTTACCCTTGCTATGTTCTGGGTCAAACCCACTATCATACTTTGAACAAAGGAAATTTGAGTCCCATTACTCTAGTACCCTTATATTCACTTACATTGGCTTGGTCCTAGTTCTTGTTCCATTCACTCTATGGTTGTATACATCATGCTACTATCAAGGAATCATTATTTCCTTGGTAGTTACATGTCTCCCTTTGTCGATGCCAACACATATATTCTAAAGGATAGACCTTGAGGTCCTTGTACCTTGGTCTCATCACCATCATTGATGAGTTCCTACAGACTACCTGAGGGGAGTCCTTAGTGCCCCTTAGAGTGGTTGTTTCTCATGTGATCAACATTTGCTCTATCATCACACCGTTGAGATTCATATAGGGTATTGGTCCTTTCATTATTTCATCAAACACCCCATATGTCCTTTGACTCTAGCATATTGGTGAGTCCCTATGGAACCCTTGAGTATTATGTTCCTTAGGATGTCAGGGCTACATTGGCGACAATGTTCGAAATCCCTTTATGATTTTTAGTATATCCAATTCCAGATGCAGTATGTTGTACCTCCAAGATTCAGACTCCCATTGGTTTGAGTCCTTACAGTTGTTAGAGCCCTCCTGATTCAACAGAGCATCAATTATTGCAATCATGCATTCATGTTGCATGCCATTATTTCTACTTTCAGTTCTTTAGATCAACCATGGTTGGACCATGATTTTGTTCCACATTTGAGTTCTTATTGGACACTTATGATGTACACAACAATTCTTCATATATTTTTCAAGTCCCCTTCGGGCCTCATTATTATTTGTATATCTTGAGACATTGATATGAGCATGGATATGCCTTCCTCATCCATATAGTTGTGATTATATGTACCTCATCCATTTTGAGTGTTGTATCTACAAATTTTTTCTTTGTAGTCCCAACGAAGAGCTTGATCTATCCTCCAATGCATTCCTCGGTTCTCCATACTACCATCACACTCATACTTTGGAAAAAAAAATCATATGATGTCCATCAGTCATACGATGAGATCCAAACCTAACACATCAGGGGGAATTTATTAACACCAAAAAATGGTCCATGCATCATAGTACACTTCCCATTTCCACATTATTAACCTCCACACCAAATTCCAACATTTTGGACATTCATGTATCAAAAACCCAAAAAGTCAATATTATGGACTCCCTATTTTCCTAAGGCAAAAAAAAAAGTGGACATATCCCACAAAACTAGGAAATCCCACCAAAATAGGGATTTCCACCAAAATATGGAAAATGGCACCAAAATAAGGAAAATTCTACATAAAAGGAAAATCCCACTCAATTTCAAAAGTTACCACCGGTAAGTGGTAAATACTACCATGGTTTGAAAACCTAAACCCTAAATACTTTTCCTATTTATAAGATATGAAGGTCCTCATTCAAAAGTATTCCCAACTCAAGCATTGTCACTCTACTGGTATCCCCTTTGAAACGTAAACCTCATTTTTCATTCTCTTTCACCCCAATTGAGATTCAACACCTTTGTGATGGATTCTGGGAGATGGTAGGCTACTTGAAGCTAGGATAGCTACACTCTACATGGCTGCAAGGGCCCTATCTCTCGAGGTACTCTTATTCCATGTATAACACATTTATTTTATTTAATATGCTTTGTGTTATAGTGAATAGTGTCTTATACTGGTTATTACTTACTATTACTTGTTATTGTTAATGACCACCATTTACATTTACGACCAAATGTTTACCGTTTTCTACTTTCTATCTAGTATTTAATTTTTATTTTCATGGCCATATGCATATCTAAATTAGTTTTTATTTGCTTGTTTTTACTATCATTAACGACCATTTACCTTTGCATTTGCATCATCATCTTCGTTTGCTACTAATAATTCCTCAAGTCTTAGTAGGTGCCATTTAACACTAGCTAGTGTGAATAACCTAGCCTGAGTGGTTCTTCCTACAAAGTATATTTTGTAGCTACAGATGAGTTCCAAAATGTTTTCACTCTTGGATTTTGGTGCATAACCAAGTTATGATTTCACATCAATATTGTTTTAAAACCATTTTCCAAACCAAATCTAGCACTTAAATGTAAATAAGAGAATTCTATTTGGATTGATGAAGAGTGCACATTTTCAATGCACAAGGGATATAACTGTTATTGACCTTATTAATCAATTAGTGTTCTTGCTTATATGGATGATATCACAATTTAGTCAAAGAGGTGCTTTGATAATCAACAACAATTAAAGAAAATATTTGATAGATGCATAAAGTATGGGATCTTATTAAATCCTATGAAAAGTATTTTCATTGTTGGAGAAGAAAAGTTGTTTGGACAAATTATTTCAAAAGAAGACATTTTGTTATTTGGAAAGAACAAAGGCTATAAGGCCAATACTATTGCCACATAACAAGAAATTCATGTAATCATTTTTTTTGAAAGATTAATTGTGTGAGGCACTTCATTTGTAACTTCACGAAATTATTGAACCCTTACAAAAGATTATTAATAAGGATGCATTCTTTGAAACCATTGAGATTTATAAAGAGAATTTGAGAATATTAAGGTGTCCATTGTTGCTACTTCAACCTTGAGTAGTCTACATTTTGGAAAATATTTCTACCTCTACACCTTTACATCTAATTATTCCTTTGTGACCTTATTCACTCTAAAGGATGAAGAAAAGAATGAATTTTGAATCTCATTTATAAGCATTGGATTACAAGGTGTTGAACTACACTAACTAAGAGTTGAAAATAAAGAACATGTTTTAGTCAAAACCATGAAATAGTATAGACCAATGTTGAGTTGGTTATTATTAGTAGGTGTAAATAAATGTTTGTAAATTTATTTGAGGGTCTTCACCTTATCCAAATAATTAGTGATAATCCTTCACACTCAGCATCGACATCCCATAATAAGTTATCAAGGCTCATTTATGAGTGAATCACTCTCATTTTATTTTATGCAACTTTGAGTAAGATACCAAGCATTCAATGAAGTTTTATAATAACATCACAATCTCACCACATGAAGGTTATATTCAATCACTCTTAAGCAGTTTAGAAGTAAGATACCTCTCATAACTATGAAGGGATTGGTTTTAAAATTCCTTTCAAGCTAACAACTGTTAGGGTGGTTGGGTTCCCAAATTGCCCAAGGATTAAACAATCTCTCCCAATTTTGCGAAGGATAAGTTCAACCTTTCGCTAAATACATTAATCGTGATTGGTTAAGTGAGTTCAATCATTATAATATCTATGATGAGGGAATTGCTTTGAGTTCTCATCACTCTTTCATCCATGGAGGGTGAGTACTTCTACATTGAATTTGTCTCTCAATTTTGTGAAAAATAAATAACCTTTCCCTCAAATACATTGATTGGGATCAATAGGTTAAGTGATTTCAATCATTACAATATCCATGAGGAGGGCATTGCTTGAGTTCTCATCACTCATTCATTCATGGAGGGTGAGTATTTATGCCTTGAATTTGTCACCACGAAGAGTCGGATTTTATGTTTCCATTCATTCTCAAAGGCACCATGATAATATCTATCCTTAAACTCATCAATCACGGTTATAGTGATGGAATGGAATATATTGTAGGTTAACTTTTTGACAAGGTATTAAGATTCCAAATCTATGATGCATATGACTTAAAATGATAATCATTGTTTGATTTGCAAATGGAATGCATATTCATCATCAAGCCTATGACTATGATAATACTAAAGACTTTACTTATCCAAAATGTAAGTGCCATTGCTACCAAATGAACAAAGGATTTGGTACATGTTCTCAGTGATGTAACCACATGTGTACCAATCACAATGAAATTCATGAGGGAGTTGTACTCAGTCCTCATCAATGTGATGTTGAAAACAATAAAAGAGAAATAACTTGAAATTTACACAGATAATAAACTTTATAAACCAAATAAGTAATGCAAAGTAGCTCAATGATATGATTGATATTTAATATAATTGCTGTAAGTGCCATTGCTACCAAATGAACAAAGGATTTGGTACATGTTCTCAGTGATGTAACCACACATGTACCAATCACAATGAAATTCATGAGGGAGTTGTACTCAGTCCTCATCAATGTGATGTTGAAAACAATAAAAAAAGAATAACTTGAAATTTACACAGATAATAAACTTTATAAACCAAATAAGTAATGCAAAGTAGCTCAATGATATGATTGATATTTAAAATTAATTTAATTTCAAAATCAATTTCTATATGTAAGAACTTTTATTTTTTATTTATTTATTTATATTTATCAATTTTACCAATCTTCCAAACTAAGTGAAAGGATTTAAAGTTTTTTTATGTGGTAATCCCATATATAATAAAGATTTTATGCGTAGGAATTACTCCGAAGGATTGTACATGTTCTACATGAATTATGGATGACGAAGAGCATGGAAAATGAAGATTATACCGCTACCTTTTTCAGAATCAAATAACAAAGTTGAGGATTGAGCAACTTGCATTGAATATGACCAAATAAAGGGATAATAGACTGAAGTTGGCCCTGAGTTTAATACAAGTCACAAATTTGATGAAGACGGAAGGCATAATATACAAGTTTCAAACTTGAATGCAATTCATTTGAATTATTTCCCAATGTCTTGAAACCTTGCTTGTTTTGAAGAGAAAAGGATAGAAATAAATTATGTAATATTGAATATTTACTTTAATAATTTCCTCGTCATTTAGGCCAAGATAAATATGAAAATTAAACGAAAAGGTCAAGAGCCATTGGGAAATTTGATAAATAGAACCATTGCAATCATGCAAAAGGTTATATATTCATGGTATTGTAAGCTATCTTCACATGTTAATAAAATATAATGTTAGCTTGTGTTTTTATACTATTGCAAGTTATGCTTAATTGCATATTATTCTTGCATTTCATAGTTTTCATAAAACTTGCATGAAAGATGTTGCAATTTATATATTATTTATGTGCAAATGTTTATGTTTATTTGTCAATGCAATGGTAATGAGTTGATATGAAGTAAGTATATCTTAGTAATTTGTAAGTTGTAGGCCATCCTACACTTCTTAAAGTTGTTCTAGAGTTTGTGGAGGTCTTAGGTTGTGAACTATTCCCCCTACTATTTGAATTTATACCTTTGTTTTATGTCAATTAATTACTAAACACTTATAGCTAGGAGAATACTAGTTATTAAATTAATTGCATTCTGCATTTTCATTTATTGAAATTGAGACATAATCAAGCTTGGATCCATTTTCAATGCAGAAAACTCTAATTGGACCTTTTTTTTGGGTGAACCTATGAGATTGACAGTGGAACATTGTCTTGTGTTAACACCTTGGAGGATTGTTGTCTTCTATTAGAGAATTTAAAAAGTCTTAAAGTCCTCTCATACTTTGGACGATTCAACCTTACAACCTCAATGGAAATTCAAACACTACAGCGAAAAGTGAGTTATCAAACCCTTCTAAAGGAACTTTGGATCTCTATTCAATACATATCATCATATCGTTTTATGTGGCGGATATAATGTTATTGTATTGGATATCAATGCAAGTATATTAAGTATATTTTGATATAGGATTGAGTTATGTGTGGAGTTTCATTTACGAGGAAAAAATCTCTTCTAGGCCTATCAAAATTATCATCCTTAGCCTAATAAGTTTTGACACCTATCACAACCATCATCAAGGTGAGTTATTTCCCTTCTACTTTCTTTCATTTCCATTTTTTTAGTTTAATTCACTAATCAAGTGGGATTTTAGAATTAACCCTATATATTCAATTAAGATTGAAAAAACAAATCAATCTAAAGGTTTTTTTCATGTGTTTTTTTCATCCTCTCCCCTACTAGGATTTCTTAGTTTCTCCCAGCAACATTGTGGCAAATCTAGTCTCTACTTCCTCCTTTTAGTGGTGCTTGTAGTAGGGTGATTCTCCATCCCTATTTGTATGATACATTTACAATTGGACAAATCACTACAAAAGAAGCAAACACACAAAAAAAATCAAGTCATAAATAGAATAAAGTGACCACTAGGGATCTAGAACCAAGTGGGGGTGGAGGGATCACATAGACCAACTGCATTTGATCTGAATTGTTTCTCAAGTAGGAATCACCTTTGCGCAATAATCTTGAAATTATGTTGAAGCTTACCCTCAAAGTATATCTTAATTTCATAACATTGATAAGAGAAACATAGTATTGTCTTATTTGATGAGTTTGAGAATAAAGTTATTGTCATACCAATCTATAATGGTTACTGTCCAGTCTTAAAGATGGAAAGAGGGTGGGATTTGATTCACTAATATGCATGTGGGAAATGCAATGTCAGCCTCCTCTCGTATTTGAATCCAAACACCTTAATCACTCGTGAAAAGTCTGTATTCTTCAACAATTTATCCAACCCTTTTGAGATCTATCCTAACCAATGCATTTATTCAACCCTTTTGAGATCTATCCTAACCAATGCAGATCTGGATATTATCTTTTGATATACTAAGAATGGGATTAAACAAATTTAGATGCTTAAAATACCACATTAAGATGGATCTCTCTCATAGTGTATGCTTGTCTCTATATACAATGCTCAAATTTTTATTTGTTATTTTGGGACAGGGTTGAAATATTTATTTAATTGTACCATGTAAAATACAGGTAGTCTCTTTCAATGCAATAGTTTTTACCATCTATTTATAATATTAATATATTTTTGATGATTAAGATGATGATTATAAAGTCCAATGAGACTAACTTTGTTCTATTGGACTTTAAGAAAGGTAAGGAAATATTTGATTTGCTTTAGACTTAAATTATTTTTGTGCTAGAAAAGTTTTAAGAGAAGCATTTCTAAATCACCATAGTTTTGATGAGTTAAAACTTTAGGAAAGTCTTTATTGTAACAAATATTTTGAAAATGCTATTTAATGTGGGTGTATGAAGGACATTCTAAGAAAAAAATGTTTTCCATCTTCAATCCTCTTAGTGTCACGAAGATTAAAAATTCTTTTGACCAACATCTTAAAATTTTTCCAATGCCTTATTTCAACATGGAACTTGTGAGACCTGTTATTTTAACAATGTTGATTTTCTTATTTAAGTTAGTTAAAATAAACTGATTATTTTGATCTCATAGATTAGGGTTGATCACCTCTTTATAGTATCTTAATTTTCTGGTATCCTCTATTTCTTTATTGCACCACAATTTGTCATTAAATTTAGATGTAATAATATTTCTATTATTAGGTTAATGAGCATAGTGAAGTTTTCCTTGATTTCTCAATGATTTAACCAAGACTTGGCATCTATATGTCAACTTAGCTTGGTGGTTAGTTTGAAGCAATCTTAATGAAGCCTCTTGTCTTCCATAACTATATAAAGTAATAACATGAGTGAGCTTAATGGTTAAAAACATATGTTTAAGATAGGATATGTACACCTCCATAAACTATTATTATTATTGTCAAATGGATGTAGCTTGGGTGGTTGGGAGGAATGAATGCTATCCTCCCACCCAGGTTCTACTCTTGTAAGTGACATGATGCTCTTGTGGAGCCCTTTGTAATAAATGTTGTGAATGATGAGCTGGCCATACCTTGATTCAGTTTGAATATCAGGTATTGGGATTTTCCGTGGAGTAGCCCTCTAACAAATGGTGAACCACATTTGAAAAAAAAAACTATTATTATTATTATTAAAACTAGTAACTAGTCAGTGATTTCCATTAATATATAACTATTTTCAACTGTATATTAAACTTTACATTCTCTCTTTATCACTTCAGTCAATAATACCATATTTGTTATGACATAAATTTATTACCCACTCACTTGATTTCGGTAGATTCATTGAATCGATTGAACAGACATGGCGGGGATTAAAGTATCGGATTTCGCTGTGCATTGGTTTGGAGTTTATGATACGATCCTTCAGGCACGGCCTTCCTTCCGTGCATCCAATTGTCGGATTATTCCAGTTGTCGGATATTAAGAGTTCCATCCAGACCAGTTCCAACAGGTTCTGGGTTCGACCTCGATATATTATTTCGTGGTGCTGTAAAAGCAGGACTTCTAATTAATAATACTTTTTTTTAATCATGTCTGGACTATCTGGAATATTAGCTATAATACTTATCTGGTAGCCTTATGTTTATACTATGGATAAACATATTATTTATAAGGCGTCTATAAAATATTATCTGTAAGGCATCTGTTTCGAAAACAGATCTGTTCGTGCTCGGACTGGCCGGTAGTAGACAGTTCAAACTTTGCACGTTTGTCTGTTTGCCAAAAACACAAAACAATCGGATGTCGCCATAAGGGGCTGGCTTGGTCAGTTTCCCAGACTCAACTTGGTTAACGACAAGTCGCACGATCGAATCTTCTGACCAGCTAGTGTCTGACTCCAGTGCGATTTCTATACATGCGATCGAATATTCTCATCCACCGTTTATAGTGGTAGCCGTTGGGGTTCGACCTCAACGTGGCAGTTGGGCAGTTGATTACAAAGATAAGAAAATACAAAGTTCCCCTCTACCAATACAAATATCTACAGTTGTTAGTTCTCAGAGCTACCTTTTTATTTTTTGTTGGCATTGACAGACAGAAGCAACAAAATTCTCGTCGTCTACTTCCATGTTTGCCGCACTAAAAAGGAGTAAGCTAGCTCGGGAGCAAACCTCCCTCATCGGACGGAGAGGAGCAAAGTTAGCGTTGACTTTGCTCCTCCACCGTCCGATGGAGAGAGGTCTGCTCCCGAGCTAGCTCACTCCCACTAGAAAGTGCTGTTCCATGTTTGCCGCACTAAAAAGGAGTAAGCTAGCTCGGGAGCAAACCTCCCTCATCGGAGGGAGGAGGAGCAAAGTTAGCGTTGACTTTGCTCCTCCACCGTCCGATGGAGAGAGGTCTGCTCCCGAGCTAGCTCACTCCCACTAGAAAGTGCTGTGGAAGATGCGGCCGTTTCTCCGGCAGTCGGATAACCAGTCAATAATTTTCTTTTTCTTCTTTTCGGCGACGTCAAGTTCACGTCTGATAATTTTTATTGGTCGCTTGGTTTGAGGAAATTCAAAATGATATGAGTTAATATATTTTGTTTTAAAGGCCAAGTTAACGCTTGATTTTTTTTATTATTAGAATTTGGTTTGTTTGATAAAATTTTCCATTTTGGATTATAAATTGAATAATTTTAGTATAATTAAGTTTTCAATATGGTTGACTTTATTTGTGAATATAATATAAGGTTTTACTTAAAAATAATTTGTTACATTTTGACAAGAGAAAGCCACGTTACAACCTATTTCTGTTAAAGTTGTTGCATTAGCCAAGCTTCGATAAGTTGATGAAGGGTTAACATTTATTGTGTTGCGGTTGGAGCCCTAAATTTTAAGTTAGCAAAGGCATCATACTTATGGTGCTACCATCAAAGCTCTGAATTTTAGTTAGTGGAGACATATCACTTATTAAATTTAACGTATATCTTGCTAGAGGAGGATTCATTATCGAGAAGGAGTGTCGTGAAGGATGTGGTCTTTTACCATGTATTGTGGGATCTGTAACACAATTTGTTTGATGAAAGATTGTATGTTTTTTTCTAAGCCGCAAAGATCGATGGCTTAACATAAGTTTACTAGCATAGATCCATTTTAAACTCGGATTTATCAAGCATCCAGAGGGATCCAATTTCTTCAGGTGTACATTTTTTTACCATTTGGATCCATCTCTGTACTTGATAGATCTGGGTTTAAAATGGATCTATGCTAATTTGTTTTTTTTTGTTTCAGTTGATATGTAATTTATATTTTTCATTTTTTTAATATTTTTTTATTTATGTTAGCTAGCATAACGTGACTAATGTGACACGATCTCCCCCATACTGGATTGGAGAGCACTTGACTTCTCTCGGTGCAACTAGACATGTAGAGACATCAGTTTTAAAATATCAACCAGCATAGATCCATCTTAAACCTGGATCTAGAAAGCATCAAGAGGGATCCAATTTATTTACCTATAAGTTATTTTTATCTTAAATTTTTAAATGTTCATAAAAAATTACAACTCAAACATTTTGATCCGTTTAGTGTTCGGTAAATCCGGGCTTAACATGGATCTTTTAATTAATTTTCATTCAGTTTTATTATTTGATAAATTAGCCGACATGTTTCTCTCTCTATATTTTTTTGTTTACACTATATAAATATATGAATCCACAGTAATTTTTTATTATTATATATGTCGGTTAACATAATTTTTTTTTTTGTCGGCTAACATAACGTGACTAACGTGACAGGATCTCCCCCATACTAGGCTGAGAGCACCTCGCTTCTCTCGGTGCAGTAACCTCGACTAGATTTCAAGCAGAGATCAAGTTGAGGGAATTGACATCTTAGTTGTGTTGTTTAGTGCTCTGTAGTAAGTGGTGATAGAGTTGGCAAGGTACTCGAGCTCCGAAGTGTACCTACAACATAAGTATGTGGACCTTTAAAGATAATATTTAAGTCAACATAGGGTGAATCCATGAAGATGGGTGTCTATTTTGGGGGGTCTTATGAGAAAATAAATATGATTTTTTCATGTTTTTCAACTTCGAGTGAATGAAAGTGATATTTTTGTTTAGAATTTCATTTTTAAGTAAAAACAAAATTTTTAGAGAATTATGTTAGCTTTGTATTCATAATTTTTAAATTTTTTTTTTATTGAGATTTGATATGTCGTTCTGGAAAATGTTTGACAGTGTGTCCTTATAAAATGAAAGGACTAAAAAGTAGTCATGTTTGGTTGTGCCCCTAAAATCATTGTTAAACTTGTGTTTTGCAAAAAAAAAATGCTACGACAATCTACACACAATATACTATTGCGATGGATATAAGTTTGTAACTAACAGATCTATATACTAATTTTGATATTTTTTTGAATTCAATCAATGGGAAAACCTTGTCGATTTTAAACATATTTTTGGTTGCGACACTTTTATCTCAATTGACTATAAAACTTAAAAATCTACGAATACTCTTTTGAAGTAGACACTCCAATTAACTGCACCATATTTGTTTTAATTTTTTAGGTGGTGTATTTTCAAAGTTATATATTTTTCATTTCACCGCATTTTGAAAGAGATGAAACTAAACTCGACACATGTTAAGAAACAATAAAAATAAAAATATTGGATCTCACCTATACACAATAAAATCTCTACCTGCGGAAAGTAGATTTAATGACGAAATTAAATGCATCAAGTCCGACAGTCGATTTGTAGTGTAAGGCATCCATTTTACCTTCCAAAAATGGAGAAACCTGAAAACTGTGCAGGTTTCAGGTCTCAGAGGTTATTCGGCCGAATAATATTTTTCCGTTACGGAACCGTTACAAGCAAGGCTGTTCGGCCGAAAAACTAAACGCAAAAAGAATTTCGTCGGCCAGAATTTTCTTTTTACATTATCTATATTCGTATAAATAAAACAGAAGAGACTCATTATTTTCGCACATTTTCATTTCGTATAAGTAAAAATATTTTTGAAGGGGTTTCAGAAGAGATTTCTTTTGCCAAAGGAGTCTTTTTACAAAGTATTTTTCTTATTATTTATTTCCAAGGGGTACATTCAAAGAGTTTTTTCCCAAGGCACTTTTGCTAAAGATTTTGTGTTCTAAGGTATTTTTGCAAAGAAGTTATTTCTTTGCAAGAAGTTTTTTCATAGAGTTTTTTTTCCAAGTTATATTTGCAAAGTAGGTTATTTCTTTGCAATGGTTTTTTCCAAAGAGTTTTTTTTTCAAGGTATTTTTGTAAAGGAGTTATTTCTTTGTAAGGGTATTTTTTAGATATTTTTTTTTCCAAACTATTTTTGCAAAGTAGGTCATTTCTCTGCAATGGGTTTTTCCAATGAGTCTTTTTGCAAGGTATTTTTGCAAAGGAGTTTTTTTTTCCAAAATATTTATATAAGTTGTTTTTTCAAAGAAGGTTTTTTTCAAAGAGATTTTTTTTTCCAATTGTTTTACAAAGAAGATTTCTTTACAAGGTGCTCTTATTTTTTTCTAAGGGTTTTTCCAAAGGAAATTAAACAATCATGGGAAATAAAAGAAACCGTAAAAAAAAAAGTGATCGTAAACGTGATGACGATGCTAATAGGAAAAAACAAAAACTCAGAAATAGAGCCAAAAGAGCAAGGGTTGCAGAAACAGAAGGGAGAATTGAAGATATAAGAACAGATTTACATGACACTGTTGATGAAATGGGAATTGAAAATAGGGTACAAGAAGAACAAATGTAAGTTGAAGAGACCATTTTTGAAGATATAAATAGTGATTTACATGTTAATGTTGATGAAGTCAATATTGAAGATCAAAATCAAGATCCAGAAATTGGACCTGGTATGTATATATCATGTATTTTTCAAATTCATTTTTTATAATGAATTGTATTTTTGGACATATGTTAAATTAAATTTAACTTGATGTATAGGTACTTTCACCATTGGTGATGAAATGTTAAAAGACATTGATTGCGACAAATATGGAGAAAAGTTATCTATACATGTTGCACGATATTGTGCTACAAAAATGTATGATGATATTCTCAAGGATTGTTCAATAACAGGACAAGCACAAATTTTGAGATGTTTATTGGTGTCCAAGAAGTTAGAAGGCGCTACGTCATTATTGAGTATTCACAAGGCGACAAAAGAGTAGAAACTGAAACATAATGTGATAGAAAATATAGGTGATGCAAATTGTTTTTTTGGAAAATCCAGAAAGAAAGATACCAGTGCTGCACGTAGAGCAATTCAAACAACAATTGTTTCAACTAGTACTAGACAAAAATGTTTGACAACACAACTAGCACAAGCAATTAGAACCTCAAGAAAGACATTATACAAACATAGCAAATTCAGAAAGCAAATAGATGAAAATGATGAACTTGCTTGTTGGGCAATTATTTGTAGACAACCTTACAAAGATAGAATGAGAAAAGGTGTTAAAGATATTGTACAAAAATATTGGTTGGAACATGCTCGAATTTCACCAAATTCAAGGGGTGTGATACGACAAAGAGTATCACAAAATGTATATGAAAGTCGTCCAAAACATATAATGGAAATGACATAAGTACAATTGTTCAATAAATTCAAGGAATATCATCGTGGAATTAATATGTCAATCACTACATTTGTGCAACAAAAACCATGGTATGTTAGACCTATTACTATACGTGACACATGTTGTTGTCGTTATCATGTGCAATTTCAATTATATTACGACACGTTTCTTGAATTTGGTAAAATGTTTTGGACAAATTCACCACCTCCGCCCACAGTACGTGAATTCATATCTCAAACTCTATGTGAGAGAAATCACGATGAAGTATTTTATAATAAGAAATGTGTCAATGGAAAACATTGTCATGGTTGTGGAAATCTTGTTTTATTCCACAGTAAATACACTATCGATAATGATCAGTCGCTTTCAAATGTAATCGTTGATTGGAGAAGATATGAATACATCAATTATTCTACAAGTTCTAGTGATGGACATTCCAAAAGAATTGATGTGCGAGAAGATAAAATATGTGCAACATATTTTCTCAAGAAATTTGAAAGTGAAATTTATAAATACACCAAGCATTCACATAGAGCATGATAGTAAGACCTTCAATTCAAACATTCCCATGAAATTTTTCCAGCTGGAACAATTTTGTCTGTGGTTGATTTTGCAAAAAACTACACATTTGCTGCACAAAAAGAAATTCAAAGTGAATATTATCATTCTGACCAAGTTTCAATATTTGTCCATGTTCTATATAGACATGCTCAACAATATGTTGATGGCATTGAAAGCACGTGTGACAATCGAGATGTGATTAAAGAATATCACTTTTATATCAGCGATGATTGTACACACGATACACATTTTGTTCAACATTGTATTGATTTTTTTTTCTATGATTCACTAAAAAGGTTGTAAAGTTAAATTCAATGAACATTGGATATGTTCGGATGGATGTGCGGGACAATTTAAATATTCACAATCATTTTTTTGGTTATGTTGACTTAATAAAGCATTGAACATTAAACATGCTGGAATTTCTTTGAAACTGGACATGGAAAAGGTGAACATGATGGTGCAGGAGCATGCGTAAAAAGAGAACTTCAAAGATGAAAAATGAACCATTCTTCTAGATGATTCCATTTAGCTGCAAAGGTTGTCCAATGGTGTAAATCACATCTAAGCCATGATTGTAGTCAACAATCAAAAGATGTGCACAGGTATGTACATGATTTTTTTTAATTTATATTAATTGTCAATTTAAAAAAATGTATGTACTAACATTGAAGTATTTGTACACTAACATTAAAAGTTGTCATTTGTGTTTTATAATTTATTGTGTAGGTTTTTTTGGCTTGTTGGGGTCCAAGATATAGATAGATCAATACCATATGAGACTAGCACCATACATGGGACTAGAGAACTTCACTCCATTCAATCAAAATCCTTTCAAAATGTGTTTGCATTTGACAGTAGAAAGCAATCATGTTTTTGTCATATTTGCACTAAAAGTGTTGAATCTATAGAAGTTTGTGAAAACATAACAAACAACTACGTAAAACATTGCAAACACAGAGATTAATCCAAAAGGGAAAATGCCATTAGCAAGCATAGAAGAATTAGAATCAGAAGAAATAGAACATCATCTGATGGTGATAGAATTTCAGATCTTGTCAGAGAAGGTAATGATGTTGTTGATTGTTCAATGTTGTCCATCACCTTATGTGTATATAGTCAATTTAATTCACTTAAAAACTCTAATGCTAATTGTAATTTGCATAGGAGATGTTTTCACTATGATTGGACCTTTAGGCAACAATGAAAATGTAAAATATTATTTGATGCAATGCACTGAAGGAAAAATGAAGTTATTGGAGGACTATAATGACAACGGATTTACATACGAGAGATGATCCATCATTTTAAAAGGATATTTTTTGCAGTAGACCTGTATGACTGAAAATTATGTCTACTTTCAGGATTATGAACTTGATGTTATATGTTGTCAGTATAGTCATTTAGTATGTGCATCTCGAATAAAATTGGTACAAGTTCCATCGAAAAAAAAACTTAAAAAATAAAAAATGGAAACTATCCAAATATGACCATGAACGGATAATTGAGGACGACATTCCATTGTGATGTTTTTAACTATATCATTTCTCGTTTTATGTTAAGATTGGCTATCATGCTCAAAGATGGATTGATGTTTTAGAGTTTAGAATAATTGTGTACTTAGTCATTTAGTATGTTACCTTATTAGAATTCATTTTAATGTTACCTTAGAAGTCATTGAAATTTAATTTATTAGAATTCAGAATCAAGTTGCTAATTTTACCTTTGAAGTCATGGACTGAAATTTAATTTATTAGAATTCAAAATCAAGTTGCTAATGTTACCTTAGAAACTTCATGGATTGAACTTTAATTTATTAGAAATAAGAATCAAATTGCTAATGTTACCTTAGTAATAAAAAATATTAAAATTCAGAATCAAGTTGCTAATGTTACCTTAGAAATAAAAAAATAATCGAATTCAGAATCAATTTGCTAATGTTACCTTAGTAATAAAAAATATAAGAATTCAGAATCAAGTTGCTAATGTTACCTTAGAAAATACATGGACTGAGCTTTAATTCATTAGAATTTAGAATCAAGTTGCTAATTTTACCTACGCTTGGATTTTCTCTATCAAAACTTTGTAACATTCCTAACCTTTCCTAACATTTATTCATACATTCATATATTTGCACCTATCAAAACTTCGTAACATTCATAACATTTCCTAACATTTATTTCTAACATTCCCCATATTGATTCCTAACATTCTCCACATTGATTCTTAACATTAGATTGCACCTATTAAAATTTCCTAACATTCCTAACATTCCTAAAATTCTCAAATTGTCAACACTAAAAACATTTTACATCTACAAACATACATAAATTTAATAATACAATCATTCATATATTTAAACCTATCAAAACTTCCTAACATTTTCTAACATTCATTCTTAACATTCATTCCTAACATTCATATATTTGCACCTATTAAAAATTCCTAACCTTTCCTAACATTCATTCCTAACAATCATATATTTGCACCTATCAGAACTTCCTAACATTCCTAACATTTCCTAACATTCCCCACATTGATTCTTAACATTACATTGCACCTATTAAAACTTCCTAACATTCCTAACATTCCTAAAATTCTCAACTTCTCAACACTAAAAATATTTTACATCTACAAACATACATAAATTTAATAATACATACATTCATATATTTGCACCTATCAAAACATCCTAACATTTCCTAACATTCATTCTTAACATTCATATATTTGCACCTATCAAAACTTCCTAACCTTTCTTAACATTCATTCCTAACATTCATATATTTGCACCTATCAAAACTTCTTACCTTTCCTAACATTAACATTCTCCATTCTCACATTCACTCATAACATTTTCCATGTTCATTCTTAACGTTAACATTTTCCATATTCATTCTTAACATTAACATTCCTCATATATTCATTCTTAACATTGGATTGTAGTTATCAAAACTTTTTAACATTCCTATCATTCTCAACTTCTCAACAACAAATATACATAAATTTAATAATACATACATTCATATATTTGCACCTATCAAAACTTCCTAATATTCCCAACCTTTACATATACATGTATATAATCTAAAAAAATATCTAAGGTCAATATACATGTATATAATCCAAAAAAACAATCATGAACATGTGAGTTCAATGTACATGTATATAATAATAAAAAAAATCATGAACATATGTATAATCCAAAAATTAATCTTCTAGATGTCCAAATCAACTACAATATATGTATAACAAAAAAAGAACAATATAAATAATTCTGTAAATGTAAGTCCACCACTATCCTCCACTAGGGTCTTCCCTTGGACTCATAACAATCTGCAACATGTACAAAATCAGATTATGAATATCATAAATTATTTAAACAATTTTAAACTAAAATCAAAACATTAAAACATTAAACTAATATATCGAAGAATAATACAATTATTAACAAAATTACCTCAAATTTTCTATCATTCAATGGAGTCTTCCTTTTTCCTCTAAAAGGTGGAGGAGACCAAAGCTGCAACATATATAAAAACAATTTATAAATCTTACAAATTATTTAAACTATTTTAAACTAAATTCAAAAAAATAAAATATTAAACTTACAATTCCACCACTATCCTCCAATGGAGTCTTCCCTTTGCCTTGAAAAAATCGAAGAGACCCAAGCTTCAACATATATAAAAGCAATTTACAAATATAAAAAAATATTTAAACTATTTAAACTTATATATAAGAGAACAATTCAAGAACAATTCAATTATGAACAAAATTACCTCGGTGCCAATATCCACATCCATCTGAGAACTTATATTTTCACTGCCAATTTCAATATGTTCTCTTCTCTTAAAATTTAAATTTTGTTAATAAATAAATCATAATAAAAAGAAAAAAAATAAGCTTAAGCAATTAACTTAAAACTGAAACAAAAAAAATTATTAGCTCACAATAGATGGAAAATCATCTAAAAAGTTCGAATCTAATGAAACCTGCATGGATAAGTCAAATTAACAATAAGATACATAGTTAAATTTAAAAACAAAAATAAAATATCTTTCAAACATAAATATAAATATATGTAAGTATTAAATATACCTCTCCAAAATGCTCTTCTACATTTCTAGCATTTTGAATGGTGGAGACTCTAAAATTATGTTGATTTAACAGTCGAGAAAACTGAAAACAATAAACATTTATATAACGTATTTATTACTATACAACAATTTTTTTATTATCATACATAGATATAATGTAACAAAAAGTTCAATTCAAAATAAATAAATAAAGTTAATAGATTGAAAGTACACAAGCCTCTCCTTTACTTGACGTGTCATTGGATATTCTATCTGAAGCTATATCATGACAAACCTTGGTATAGGCCTTTAGATCTTCAATGCCCATACAATTTAACTTATCATTTGTTTTGTAAACAAAATCTTACCGAATAGTGGCTCGAGCCCTCTCTCAACTCAATCCAACATCAACTCCTACAAATGCTGAAGTCAAACATTCAGCAACATTATGCCTTGCAATTGTCCCAACTTGTGATGTGGGCTCCATCTACGATTTGTAAGTCACAAGCCTAGGTGGAAGAGATATCTGAGGTGGAGGTCGAAGAGTACTGAGATCTCTAAGAGCACCTTTTCGATTGTATATCCTTCCCTTTCCAACTCCATAAAACTCGGAATGAATATCAATATAGTATGGCTTCATTCCTAAAAAAAAATTGGCATAAAAAAACCTAGCAAAATAATTAGGAACCTCATCGTTCCATGGCAACTGACCATAGGTTGCAAGGAACCGATCATATAAAAAATGTGCAAGTTCAGGGTGCTTAAAATATTGCACTTTCAATGCTTTATGCTTTAGGACCTATTTGAAGTTAAACATTGAGTTGGCTTGTTCTCTAGCCACTCTTTCCTTCACAACAACCCACTTGTCTGGACCCATCACCTGTGCCTTTCTTCTCTGCATCAAGGCAACATAACTGTTTGTTGTTGGTCCAAGATCTTCATATACCTCAATGAATTTTTGCAATGATTGCAAAACCATCTCTATATTTTGTTTGTTTTCTGGAGCAAGATCCAAACTAGAAAGATCGTTTTGCAGCTTGTCATAGTGAGCCCTACAACTTTCAAGGGTCGTTTGTTGAATACCACTTTCCCATGGAATCTCCTCCGGTAAATCTGCTGGATAGATCAAAATGGATGTACAACCCTTAGCTAGTTGGAGATATTGTGTCCTGGCTTGACTTTCACCGCCTTGTGTAGGATGACGACCCTCTTGCGAACCTTACTCTGCATCCACTCTTGTCTCCTGTGGAGAAGGCCGCGATCCACATTCACCCATAGAGGATAAAGGGGAATCATCTCTATCACTATCACCATGTCGATGATCAGATGAATGTGTGACTATACAATAAGCTTGAATCTCGAGGTGAAGTCGACAATCTTTGATTTTCATTTGGGACATCAACTCCCGAAGAATGTGATGAATTCCTACGCTTCTGTCTCAAAGGTTGCTTTCTTTCCATTTGATATGATATCTACAACTTTACACAAATATCAACTCATCACATATTCAAATTCTACATGTTAATTAATCAACTTCAAAGACCTAGCTACTAAAAAAACTAATATTTTAATAAGGACCTAGATGTCCCTAATATTATCTAATAGTTCTTAAAATGAATATAGCTAATTTATTATCTATTTCCATTTGATATGATATTTACAAGTTTACACAAATGTCAACTCATAACATATTCAAATTCTACATGTTAATTCCTCAACTTCAAAGACCTAGCTCCTAAAAAAACTAAGTTTTTAATAAGAACCTAGATGTCCATAATATTATCTAATATATCAACTCATAACATATTCAAATTCTACATGTTAATTCCTCAACTTCAAAGACCTAGCTACTAAAAAAACTAAGTTTTTAATAAGGACCTAAATGTCCATAATATTATCTAATAGTTTTTAAAATGAATATAGCTAATTTATTATTTAATAGTTCTTAAAATGAATATAGCTACAACTATTTTTATTATTCCGTAAAATCATAAAAAAAATTGTTATCAATTTGAATTATTGCGATAGGTTGTTACAATGTAAGCACTGAAAAATAAAAACAATTAAAATTATACTAATCATCTTTATCTAGTAAGCCACCCAAATACAAACAAAGCAAGAAGTAAACAATGGTAATTATACAGCTAATCTTGGAGTAGTGGGATAAAAATTTTGATTTATTTTGTATTAACTACATGGGACATTATAGGTACACTTATTAGAAATATAAATACTTACCATAATAAAAGACATGTTATAACAAAATAAAGTATAGGAAGCAATGACAGAATTTAATTCCAAATAAAAAGATGTTGCACTCTGTCCATTTGGACAAAATTCATGCGCTCTGTCCACACAGAATTCATGCGCTCTGTCCATGTGGACAGAGCACATGAATTCTGTCCATGTGGACAGAGTACATGAACTCTGTCAATGTGGACAGAATGCAGGAACTCTGCACTTTGTCCACATTGACAGAGTTCATGCATTCTGTCCACATTGACAGAGTTCATGCACTCTATCCAAACATTAACTATCGAATGATAAATTTGGGTAATAGTACATACCTTGAAGAAGAAACAAGTAAAAACATTACTACTTCCGCTTCCTATAAATTTTATGTGTAGATATCAATCGTGGAGTAATTGGAGTTGTAGATTTGATAAATAATATCTATAACTCCAAATACTCTGCGACCCATATCTACAAATAAAGATAAATGACCCTTTTTTATATAAATGTCACTGCGACCGATATCTACAAATAAACTCAAACAACGAAGGAAGCAAAACAAACCAACCACCGAAAAAACGAACAGTACCTGCCAACAATGTATAAAAAGTTATAGTATGAAGAGTGTAATCATCAACATTTGCATATTACTTCATATTAATATAGGTTGTAATCAGTTCAACTTAGAGCTTATGTATAAGTAGTTTAATTTTTATATATTATTTCTATAACCCTTTGTATATGTTAAAGCTTAACCACAAACATATCTTACTTTTATGAATGCAGAGTTGATCTTTGGCTATTTATAGGCTTAATAATTAGATCAATCAGTACAATATCCTAATATAATGGTAAGTATAAACTGTAACTAATAATCATTATAGAGGTTATTTGGGATTATTTTATGACATATATTAATGGGAATGATACTAACCTCAGTGTAATAATAATTGTTATTTGTAATATTTGGTATTTTATATTAGAAATACATAGTTCAAACAATCAGTAATCGGTAATATTTGGTATTTTATGTGTAATAATATTTTTTTTGTTTATGATTTATTTAAAAACAACTAAAATCCCTTATGCTAAGTAAAGTGATCAGGGACAGAGTTGATGAACTCTGCATGGACAACAACTCTGTCCATGTGGACAGAGTTGATGAACTCCATCCACATGGACATAGTTCATCAACTCTGTCCAGGTGGATAGAGTTCATCAATGAATATCTTCATCATAATACATATGAACTAAAATTAAAATTAAAAGAAATCGACAATATTCTAATATGGTAAGTATAAACTATAACTAATAAACATTATACAGGTTATTTGTGATTCCTTTATGACAAAAATTAATGGGTATGATCCTAACCTCAGTGTAATAATAATTGTTATTTGTAATTTTTGGTATTTTGTGTAGTAATATTTTTTTGTTTATGATTTATATAAAAGAAACTAAAATCCCTTATGCTAAGTAAAGTGATCAGCGACAAAGTTGATGAACACTACATGGGTTGTTGAACTCTGTCCATGTGGACAGAGTCCATCAACTCTGTCCATGGACAGAGTTTATCAATGAATATCTTCCTCATAATCAATGAATATATTCCTCATAATACCTATGAACTAAGATTAAAATTAAAATAAATATACACTACTAATTAACATATGAAAACTTTAAGATAAAAAAAACTATAAAATAGAAAAAAACTACGATAAAAATAAATTTAATCCATTGGCTACGACAAGCCATGAATAACTTGTTCAACGTTCGAATTTAAAAAAAAAAGTTGCAAAAAAAATACCGGAATACCTGACAAGAAGAGAGCAGAGCACGAATAGGCCACGAACAGACCCTCCAAGAACAGAACACGAGCACACCTCCATGAACATACATCCACGTCGAAAAGACCTCCACAAATAGACCTCCACGCCGAGAGGGTCCTAGACAGGTGGCAGGGTGGTGGACGTACACGTCAACGTAAGAAAGGTGGGTTGCAGGCGGAGGCGGGGATGGGGATGACATGGGACAAATTAGGTGGTGGGACAGGTACAACATGAGACCAGGGAGACAAGCACGACAAAGTGGCGGAACAAGCACGACGGGGTGGTGGGACATGCACGACAGGGTGGCGGGACATGCAAGACGGGAAGACACCAATCGACTATAGGCGGAAACCATGAAAAAGAGGTTGCAGCTGACCTTTTATGTAGAATAAGTGTTCGGCCGAACAATTGTTTAGTCGAACAATTATTCAGCCAAACAATGATTCAGCCGAACAATTATTCGGTCGTAGAATAATTGTTAGGACGAATAATTGTTCGACCGAATACACATTGAACTACAGGTAAAAATTACCGGCCGACTATGCATTCCGTCAAATTAAACGATTCACCATTAAAAGATATTCGACTGAATAAAGGATCTGTTATTCGACCGAATAACTATAGTTATTTGGCCGAATAAAAACATTATTCGGCCGACTAAATATAGTTATTCGGCCGAATAACGTCCGCTATGTTTCTCGAGCACTCGATTCTCACGGAAGCGTTACCCAACTTCGCGTTTTCACCCCACATTATTATAATAATATGAGCCATAGGGTTGTTGAATCTCTCATTCATTTGTGGCACATAAAAATGCTTGTTTCAATAAAAAAAATATAACTGGGTAAAATGTAAAGAGATAGAGTGTTGTTCTATTTAATCTAGTTACATATTACACTAATGGAAGATAGTTTGATACTTGATCGAACTTGAAAATATATCAATGTTTTCAATATTGTCTCTTGATTATCAAGGAACACAATAATTCAAGTGATAATATTAATTAAGATGAAATTTAAGTATAAGTTACTAGTTGCAAGTCCCAGAAGTGATGATTGATACTATGTGGTTCATTTTGATAGTCTCAATCCCACTTCTTCATCCCCATGAGCATCATATGATGGAATGAGTTCCAATTGGATTATTCAAAACCACCAGAAATTGGTCAGCTATATGATTAATAGCTTCATGACTTACAATAAGCAAATAATATCAAAAATTATATATCATGTGTTGGGTTGCAAAAACCCTTTTACCTAAGTACACCTTATTGTGTTCCCCTTCATCATAATAACTTAAGTATATATGTGTTGGTTTTGAGGAATTTATATTTTGGTTTGTAGTCCAAAATATAAGTAAACCTTTTAGTTTTTCAATGATAAAACTTGAGAATATAGTCTTTTCAATATTGTATCTTAATCATTAAGGAACCTAATAATTAATAATATTAATTAAGGTGAGATCCAAGTACACGTTATTGTGTTAATATTGTGGATAGACTAGTTTCCCAAGTAAAATTTGAAGAGTAAAGAAGACATCAAAAAATTATTTTTGGAGAGTTACTCCTAACATTGATGGTACCTCAAAAGTAATGAAATGATATTTCAAAAGTTAATAAAACTAGCACAACCATAAGTAAAGTGGCAGATGAATGTTCATAGGCACAACCAACCACTTAGTTTTGTGAAGATAGTTGGCTGTTAAACAAAGACTAAAATATATAATTTTTTATCCATTATTCATACTAGATTGTTAGAGTTAATATTATCACAAAACATATACTATTTAATAAACAAAAAAAAACAAAACCTAATATGAAAATACAAAAACAAATTGTTACCAATTTCTTTAACCCCCCTTTAAGTAAAGCTTATTTAAATATTAATCAAGATGACTTTAAGCATAACAAGATATGTCGACCATGAAATGAATCCCCATCGTACACTTGGGTTAATCTTGTTGATTCGCTCAAGAAAGTAAAAAATCTCATATAATTTTTAAATTCCTATGAGCATAATGATAAAAAATAATTTTAGTAAGTTTAAATAATTTTAATAAGTTCTTTATTTTTAAATAAATATTATATTTAAATTAAAATAATAATAATAATGATTATTTATAAAAGTGACGAAAACATGTCATGTAATGTCTCTTGGGGCTATCAAAGGGTCTTAGGGACGTATCATTATCTCTCTAAGGCTAATTAGATAATTTTAGCAGAACAAATTAGTCAAACAAATATTTAATTTAATTTTTCATGATTTAATTTTGAAAAAATCCTTTTATTGTGTGCAAGCTTATGGATTTGCATTGTGTATACATTTTAGAAGTGACCGACGCGTTTCGGGTGGACCCTCCACCCATCATCTGGATCATTCAAATCTATGGCATGAATGAAGTAATTAAAATCCTTTTAATTACATATAAAGTAAAATAATTTGAATAATTATTCCAACAAACGATCTAAGGGCTGGAAGAGTTTCTTAACATCATCTAACATCATCATCCAATCCGTATCAAAGATTATAACTAGTTATAAAGGATAATAGTTCTTATTCACTGAACTAACTAGTAATTAAGGTGTTAATTACGTCGACACTTAGTGGGTGATGATGACACTTATAAAAATCCATTTGTTTAACAAATAACCATCAATTATCAATCCCAATTGCTTAATAAAATCTAATTACATGTAAATAAGGCCTAATTACAAAAATTACAATAATTAATCATGGTAATTACAAAAGAGAGTCCATAAGACTAGTTAACTAGTTTTCCAACATAAGCAGCTATCCTTGAACAAAATCAACTTGTAACCATGCCATTAAAACAAAAAGTAATCCTACACCCATTAAAATCATATTTAAGCGTGTGCCTACATCCAATTAAATGTTTATTTTTAGATAGTGACAATTGCACACAAGGCAATCTTTTCCATCAATTCCAATTAAACTAGTTAACATTCACCGCAAGGAATTGAGTCTAAGTAACCGAAACAAAATTTAATTCATCCACAAGTAAAGGATTACACCTGATATGTAGCCACCTACAACAAAATAACATGTTATAAGTAGAGCACATGGTTGTAGCTTCCATTTTTACAAAAACAAAGATTTCAATCCACAACTAATTATCAATTTTCACCGCAATGTACCTAGTTTCCAATTTAACTTTCCAAATGCTAATTAAAGAGAAATATATGGATACTATAGCTCATGGATAGTGTATCAGGGGACACCTAGATTCATATGGATTTATTTTTCCACCCATATATAGTCCATTAAATAACACATAAAAATAGTTAATTTTACTCATCCGAATTGACTAGTCTTTCTAGGAATTGCTAGAATAATTAATTCCACAGCTCATAGAATCATTCAAATTCCATTCCAAATCTAAATAACATGTTTTTATCAGTAATAACAGAGGTATATATCATTCTAAAATTTTGTCGAACACTTCATATGCAAAGCCACAAATCTACTCAAAACAATTCCATTGAAGGAGATAGAAATTAGAAATTGATCCAGAATTTTGGTAGACATTTCCCAAATACTATCAATAAGATTTAACCTCACATTATCACACACATTTAAAGTGTATTCATCATAAATAATCATAAAAATAACACTCAAATTGTTTTACAAACACTTCATGTGCCAAGTATCCAAACTATGCAAAACAATCTAATCGAAGAACTAGTTTTCGAATAAAAGGTAGAAGCATCAAATAGAAGTGTCTTAAACCATTTCGAGGATACTATACCATCAAAATAAACATTATATAATGAATAGGGGCATAAATACCAGTTCTTTAGAAGAGGTTCCTAATAATCATTTCCTCAAATAATTTGTGCACAAATCCTAAAAATTAGTTTCCAATTCCTTCACAAAATTTACTTGCATAAATAGATTGATTTCCATGAGAAATTAATTCCACAATTGCTCATACATTTCATCAAAAATTTCATTTGCATCCATAAATAAATCATTTCAAAGCCAAATAAATTAAATAAACATGAGATAAATCACTTATGTTTTCCAAATACACAACCATAATCGACCGTTCCACATTCCATCCAGTCATAGACATAATGAAAGACAAAACTCACTTTGCAATGGTCACCCTAGATCCAGAACCATGATTCCACAAGAAATGACACACTCAACCACAAAACTATCAAGTAATTATTCCAACCATAACCCAATGGAAATCATGACCTCTACTTCCACTTCGGGGAAATTCCAGTGGCTGTAGGACAACAATCCAACCGCAACCCAATGTTAAGTAGCATTTCCAATTGAGGAAAACTCATGTGGCTCCATGTTAAATACCAATGAATCCATGTTAAATACTAGTGACTCCATGTTAAATATCAGTGGATCTAGAGTAACTCATCTTGGGAACTGTATCAACAAGTATATCATACTAAGAGCAACACAATCAAACCACAAGTGTCAAACACAAGAACAAGAGAAAAAGTATGAACCAACACACAAGAGTGCCTTTTTTTAACACAAGCAAATCGAATTCCTTAATGAGAAATTGGAATTGGGAGAGAGAGAGACACACGAATGAGTGTTACATTTCAAAAATAGAAAATAATAGTTACACATCAAGTGGCAACATCAAGAGGCACACTATTCCAACTCATGAGTGCGCATTAGGTGAGAGAGGGACTCCAATCCTCAAAATAAAAATTAATCTCAAGGTAAATAAAACCAAGGAGTAACATAACATGAGAGGGTAGATAACCAAGAGGGTCCATCAAGTACATAATGAAGGTGTACACCATTAGCATAGTCTCAACACACATAGGTAAACACTTTTCCACAACCCCTTGCTCATAACATCATGGTTTCTCATACTCTCTTTTGTCACATCGGCCATCTGGTTATTTATTTTATTAGTTATTTTATAAGTTCAATATAATAAAAATAATAACAATGTGCAAACCATAGTACAATCACCTTGTGCCACTATGTCCAACATAAAAACAACAATAATAGGTCCAAGGGCTAAACTAGAGGGTATTACACCCTCCCCCCTTAAACCATGCATCATCCTCGATACATACACATACGTCAGAAAATCTCAAAACATATGAGGGTATGCATATCTCATCACATATTCCGATTCCTAAGTCACATCCTCAAGAGTATAGTGGCTCCATTGAGCCTTAAACTAACATATTTCTCTATTCCAGAGAAGCTTGGTCTTCTTGCCTACAATGGTAATAGGCTCTACCATAAAGTCTCCTTGCAGCTCCACCTAGTCATATCAAATATATATACAAAACATAATCAACATCATGTATACCTGTAGACATGAAATCATATATATACCAACATGCTAAAAAGGATAATATGTCAGCATAAAAATAATCCGAGCAATAATATATCATATCATAAGCATCATCATCTAATGTAAAACAAAATCATATACTCTACAATTTACTTGTATCATATTCCAGTCAATTATATGCCTAGGATCATGCACATATGTTTTCAACAAAGAGACATGAAACACATTATGCACTTCTATGCTAGGAGGCAAGTTCATGAGAAATTGGTCCTATCTTTTACAAAATCTCAAAGGGACCACAATATATAGCTGCAAGTTTAGATCAGTTCCCCAAGTTTAAAGTATTCTTTTTCGGTTTCATTTTCAAAAACACATGATCTCCAACCTAAAACTATATGTCAATCCTATTCGGATCGATATAAGTTTTTTATCTATCCTGCCCTGTTTATCAAATTTTGTTTAATCCTGACCATCTGATCTTCCATTTCCTTCAACAATTATGTCCCAATGGTAACTATGTTTGTCAGATTGTCCCAACTAATAGGCGTGTTGCATTTTATTCCATATGCTTCAAAAGGACTTACTTTCAAAGAAGAGTGATAACCATTGTTATAAGAAAATTCCACAAGATACAAATAATTTTCCCATTTAGTAGGATAATCCATTCCATACATTCTTAACATGTCTTCAATAACCTGACTAACCCTTTCTCTCTGTCCATATGTACGATGATGGTGTGAAGTACTCATATTCAAATATGTTTCAAAACCTTTAAACAAATCTTTCCAAAAATTACCTATGAATTTTGAATCCCTATATGACACAATTGCTTTCAGAATACCATGTAATTTAGATACCTCTTTCATATAAATATATTCTATTTTAGTTTATTTATGTGGAGTCTTAACTGGTATAAAGTGGCTACTTTAGTTAATTTGTCTTTCGATACCATGATAGCATCATATTGTGACCTTGTATTACGTAATTTTGTGATAAAATCCATAATGACTACATCCCATTTCCATTATGGTATCTGTAAAGGTTATACCAAACCTACAGAGTGTCTATGTTTAAATTTTACTCTATGACATTCTAAGCATCTAGCTATGTAATATGCAATTTCCTTTTCATTCCCGGCCATTAATAACCTTCTTAGTTGCTTCTACTATCTTTTGATAACCATAGTGATCTGCATATAGTACATCATGCATTTCTTTTGAAACTAATTTCTTTACGTTTTCTGAGTTAGGAGTGTAAACCCTGTTCTTATACTTAAATATTACATCTTCCAATTTATAGTGTTCAAACTTATGTGTTGTTTCATGTTACTGCAAACCTGCTTTTACCTGTTGAAAAAATTCATCTGTACTGTTTGCCTCTTTTATTCTATCCTTTAAATCTGAAGTGCTAGTACTAATAGCTACATGTAATGATATGCATTTTCCTATTAAGTGCATATGCCACTGTATTTTGTTTTCCTTTTATATGTTTAATGTCAAAATCGTATTCACATAGTAGTTCCATCGAGGGATGATTTTAAGAACACCCCCTAAATTTAAATGTATAATAAATGGGAGAAACTCCCTAATGTATAGGGGAGATTGAAGGCTATTTTTTATCAATAATATAATATGTATATATAAGTTTTTGACTAATATTTCATTCTATTATAGAATCTTGTAAAATCTTGGCGAATCTTTCACCAAATTAGAAGATATTGTAAAATCTTGGCAAATATTTCACCGAATTATTAAATATTGTAAAAACTTGGTGATTTTTTATCAAATTATAAAAAATTATAACATATTTGTGAATTTTTTGCTAGGAATACTTATCTTTTGATTATGTAGATTACTAAGGTAGTGAAATTAATGAGCATATATCATATCTCGACCCTCTCGACTCCTAGACCCTTAAATGAACAAATGCATGAATGAGGAGAGGAGGGATTTATTTACACATTTGACAAGGAATATTGGTTCACTCACAACTGGAGGTGTTGGTGAAAAACAACTACACTAACTAGATTTATGGAAAGTGGGGTCTCCCAGTTTTATCTCATCTATTAATTCCCCAATAGACATGTGGGGACCCAAATCTTGACATACCAACACACTGATAGAATTGAACATTTTACACTATGGAATGTTTCTGGCACCCATGGACCATTATTACAACGTGGAGTATTATCGAGACCTGCAACCTTAATATAGTGTATGAATTCCCAATTAGATTATTTTCCAAGTCTCTCATTTTTAAGCTACCCTATAATAAAAGAATTTTTTTTTGCTTATTTGTTTATCGATACAAATGCCACTTTTTCATTTCTTTTGTTGACAATCGAAATATGAATTATGTCATTTGATTTAGAATGTTTATAGTTAGTTAAAAACTTGCAAGGGTTATTATAAATAATAACATACACTAACAAGAACATAAATCACATTAATGCATCATCATGCATACCATTATAACTACTCTGTTAAATATTATTTTTTCTCAGATAAACCGAGGAGGTGTTTGTATCCATGTCCTTGAGATTTTTGAAAGCATGACAAAATTTGTAAAATTGTTTAAGAACCCTCATTGAATACATAATACTAGATACCAAATAGCATAATGTCTACATCTCAAGTCAAAATGCCTTGCACATATTATATATAATCATGATGGAAATGAAGTATTGTGTTCCAACTAAATCATATATTTATCATACATAACTAGATCCATTTTTGGATGATAATAGCAATTATACATCAAAACAAATTACCAATTTTTTTTTACTTCTAAATGACCCTTGCACAAAACAAAATATCATAAAACAAGTATGAACCCAAAAAATTTAGGTCACAAATCAAGTTGATGGACTTGGAAATACGAATAAAAAAATATACTAGTCACGAACTTCTCAATACTAATAAAAGAATCTACCAGTACAGTTTGGGAAACTCTACAAGAAGACAACCAAAATAATGACCATTCCATTGTAGCCCCACCATTATAATAATTTTGCATTCATTTATATTACAAACATATCTAACATCAACAATAACATACATAAAATATGAACATATACTCTCTCATTAACACCTTAGATCCAATAATAATTGCAGAGCAAGATCCTAATTAAAGCACATTTTAAACTACTAGATCAAATTCAGTTTAAATATATAAAAACCATGTGGCATCTCTCCATTAAGAGTAGAATCCACTAAAAACATATAAATGTTATTCGATAGTTAAAGCATGACAAGGAATACAATAAATGATATCTTTTGAGTTTTATAACACTTTCATCGAACGAGTACTCCTAGGATAGAATTAAACCCTAATAAAATCAAATGAGCCCTAAGAATCAAGAGTGACCTAGAATTCAACAAGCCTAAAAAAACATCAATGGCAAAAAGCATGATAAAATGTAAACTTACAATATAATAATCTTTTGTAACTGTGGATAAAAATCATAAAAAGCACAATAAACAGTATACCACGTTGATTATTGGGTAAAAATCATGATGTGAATTTGTACTATGATAAAATGCAGGTGCATAATGCCCCTTGAAGACCTGAGCTTTCGACAATGGATATGTTATGCAAAGATTGAAATGTTGAGAAAACTAAGAATGAAAAGTGGAATTGTATCAACCAAAACCTTCACCCTGCAAGCGCAATCCGATGTGGGTGAACCATGAATAATTGTATCCTTTATATAGAACAAAATAACCCCTAATTTTCCATCTAATACTAGAAATCAAGGGCTCAAAGAAGGTATCGTATGAATTTGAATAAAAATACAGGTGAATGCAACCATATGCCTGAATTACAAGGAAAATGGATGGCAAAATAACCTTTCAGAGCCTCCGTTGATGAAAATTGGGGGAACTGGAGTGATTTCATTATATTTTCTCTAGAAATTTAGGGTGAAAGATAGATTGGAGGGAGATTTTGCTAGGGATAAAATTGTTTTTTATTTTATTTTATTTTCCCCATTAATAAATGAGACAACTATTCATTTTGGATTTATCTTTTTCCTAATAAATATTGGGAGAATATATTTTAGTTGAAAAAACCCTTTCCATATAAGAAAATAACCCACTAAAATTTTGTAACTCCCTTAATATAGCCCATGGGATATATATAGACCCTAAAAATATCTAAGGTTCCATCCATATTATTTGTCTTGCATTTAGATTAGGTTGTTCGAACAAGTATTTTATTCCATGGTGATCAATTCTTAATTCAAATTTATTTACCATTAAGTAGTGTCTCCATATCTTTAAGGCATGTACTACTGCTGCTAATTCCAAGTCATGTGCAGCATAATTTTGTTTATGTTTCTTTAACTTCCTAGACTCATAACAAATAACCTGCCCATTCTGAGTTAACACACCACCTATACCCTTCTGACATGCATTTGTACATACCACGAATTTTTCATTTGGATTCACAATTTTCAAAATCAGTGCACTAGTAAGCATCTGTTTAATCTTTACAAAACTTGTTTCACATTTAAATGTCCATTCAAACTTTATACCTTTATTTTGTAAAGAATTTATTGAATGTGCAATATTTGAAAATCCTTCTATAAAATTGCAATAGTAGCCTACTAATCCCATAAAATATCTAACTTTTGACAAATTATTAGGTGTTGGCTAATTCATAAAATTGCTTCTATATTTTTCAGGGTCAACTAAGATTCCTTCTTCTGATACAATGTGTCTTAAGTAGTGAATCTTGTTTTGATAAAAAAAACACTTACTTAACTTGGCATAAATTTGATTCTCTCTAAGTACCTGCATTACTAGTCTCAAGCATTCTTCATGCTCTTTCTTTGTCTTAGAGTAAATCAGTATGCCATCCAAGAAAACAATTACAAAATTGTCCAAATATTTTCAAACAATCTCGTTCATCAAGCACGTAAAGGTAGATGGTGCATTCGTCAAACCAAATGGAACAACTGTAAATTCATAGTGACCATATCTTGTTCTGAAAGTTGTCTTATTGATGTCCTTTTCCTTAATTTTGACACGATGATAACCCGATTTGAGATCTATCTTTGAAAACATTGTGGAACCCCTTAATTGTTAAAATAAGCCACCAATTCTCGGTAAAGGATACTTGTTCTTGATAGTTTCTTTATTTAACTTCCCGTAATCTTATGTAAAGTTTCAAGGTACAATATTTCTTTCTTACAAACAAAACTAGTGCTCCCCAAGGTGAAACACTGGGCTTGATATAACCTTTCTTTAGTAACTACTCTAACCGCATATGTAACCCTTTCTATTAAGGTGTACTAATCCGATAAGAGACTTTAGACGAAGGAACTGTACCGGGTACTAGATAAATAATAAAGTCTATATCTCTTCTAGGAGGAATTCTGGGTATCCCTTGATATACATCTACAAATTCCTGTAATACCGGGTAGTCCTGTAACTAAGGTTCCTTTTCCTTAAATTCTTCTAGGTGAGCTGCATAAATTTGACTCCCTTTTCTAAAACACTTCTTTAATTGTAAGGATGTAACCTGTCTTAAATATATTGATCTATGTATTCCTTTAACTGTTACTATGCTTCCTTCCTCATATAGACATGTGTAAGTATTATTGTAACAATCCAAGATAGCTCGACGTGTAGTCAACCAGTCCATACCTTTAATAACATCATAAGAGCCTAAGGGGATAGCATTCAAATATACTAAAATATTTAAAACATTCATTTCCAAAGGACACTGTATTACTATTTCTGTGACTTTTCTCTTAGTTCCAGTTGGTAACTGTACAAGGCCTTCTACCTCAAGGTTACTTTTCTTAAGAGAAAAATTCAAAACTACAAGGTGCAATATAACTGTTACTAGCTCCTGAATCAATCAAGATATATACAGTTCTATTACCAATCTTACCTGCCACTTCTATCATGTGGAAAGGATGATCTTCCTGCATACCTTCCAAAGATGCAGAAATCCTTTGATTCTTACCAACATCATATACTATTTATTCCTGAATGTCATGGATGTTGTCTCCTTTCTTATGTGGACAATCCCTTGCATAGTGATTCTCATTACAACTCCAACATCTAACAAGAGGTCTCTTATCTAAACCTGTATGCTTATGAAAATTACCACTTTTATTAACAGGAGTCTTGGTACCCTTCTTGTTAGGATTATTATTAATCCTCCCTTTGTCTCCTTTGAACACATAAATTCTATTTGTTTAATTTCCCTAGCTAAGGAGGTCTCATCACTTCATCAGTGCACAAGGAACATAACTAGTGGATATATGCCGCTTACTGCAGTTGTCTGCATGTCTTTTGGAGCTCTAGGGAGAAATACCTATTTTATAGGAACCCACTCGAAGTGCCACTAGCAATATCCAACAATTGACTCCAGTAGGTATTTATTTATGCTTAGTTGTGCTCTGATCCCCATCAATTATATCACAGTGTCTCTAGCACCACTGTAGGAACCTTTGTTCACCTACCCCTTCAGTTAACTGATTGTAACTAGTTATTAACTAGTTTAAGTGATTGTAACTTGTTATTAACTAGTTTAAGTGATATGTAGTTTCACTGGTGAGATATAGTGGTGATTTCCCTACTCTTAGTTAGCTCTAGAGTCATTCTAGGTTGGTATATTCAACTACCCGAGTAGGTATTTGAACTATTCATTGATTTTGTATTATATATTCACCCATAATGTGAATAATCAATTAATGGAAGATTCCTCATATTTTTCTTCAATTATTCTTCTCTTATTTCTCTTATGCAATCTATGTGAAGATCATTTTTTGCCCAATATCTTCCCGTCATAATCTATTATGGTATCAGAGCCTAGCCAAGCTATTCGAATCTCCTCAAATATTTCCATTGATGCACCAGAAGCAGTTGTGTTTCCAGATAAATCTTGCAATATTTGCCTTGCTAACTTTGGATTATGACTAGAGAAGTCTTTGCAGGTGTGACAAACACTAAAAATGTGCTCTTTGTCAAAATAAAGGTTGATTCATCTTACAAAAATTCTCTTTCTAGTTTTGTGTAGGTATTCAGTTCTCTCACCAGAAGCGTAACAACAAAGCATAGATATATATAATATAGTAACATTGACTTCATTCAATTATTATGAATGGAAAACCAATATTGAGATATTATTGCGCAACAAAGGTCTCTACAGAATTATCATGACCTTACAAATCAAGCCTAATGCAGTTGCCGAGAAAGAAAGTGGCATTACAAGAAGGATGAAGATTATGGCTTGATTTCTCTCTCTCTCTCTCTCTCTCTCCAGAAATTATTTTCCATATTGATGGCTTGACAGGCCCTAATGAAGTGTGGAAAAAAATTGAATCCCTCTTTGGAAAGAAAGATGATCGTAGAGGGCATCAATTGGAGAATGAGTTGATCTCATTGAGACCAAGTGAATTCGAAGCCATTGAGGAGTTCATCACCAAGTTTAAGTCACTAGTTCTTTTAATCAATTAGTGTGGGAAACATAAGAAAGAAGAGAATTTAATACTCTCCATTCAAATGAAGCTGGGTCCAGAATACTCAGTTTTTGTGTCAACATTCTATGCTACCAAGCTTGCATTTCGAAATTGGGGGATGCCATCCTTGGATGCATTCATAGATTCTCTCACACAAGAGAAGATTATTCAAATGGGGAATCTCAAAAAATCAAAGGATCATGCGCTTTTTGGTCTTGGAATCAAGAATCTCAATTCCAAAGGAAAGATAAAAGTGAAGGAGAAAAAGACAAAGTCAGACTTAGAAGATGAAGGTTCTAACTGTACTGATGAAGGCTCGAATTTCAAGAAGAAGGGGAAAAAGAAAGGAAGATCAAAGTGCACCTATTGCATTAAATATTCTCACAATGAAAACTATTGCTTTTAAAATAAAATGGACATCATGAGTCAGTTGCTTGAAATAAACACCATTGATGTTCCATATTTTGCAAGAAGGGAAAAATCTGCTAATCCCCAAGGGCACTGTAATACTGTGCAATTCAAAGGTAATGATGCTCATGATTTGGTTTCTAGAATAAAGTATGTTTCTGATGTATCTGATTTTCATAATCACTCTGATATATCAGAATACAAATCTTTTTTCCTCCCCTTGAAAAAATACCTATTAGTCTCCCAGAGCCATCTCCTCTCAATACTAGTTTTTAACCATTAGTTTCTGATTTGTCTTCATCCGAATCCTTCAAACTCCATTTAGATTCTTATTTATATGATTTATAAGATGATTTGTAGGATTATATTCAGGTTATGAAACCTCTGTGCCATCCATTTTATACTTAGAAGACCCTACAACTCCCAAACTCCCCAGTTGGTAAACTAGACAATTTCATGGTTTCCTATACTATATCACTAGTGAAAGTTGTTATCATGTCTTTGTTTTTTTGTTATTGGTTGGTTTTCCTTATCATTGTCTATAAGTGGGATTATTTTAATTTTTTTGGGGTCAGATATAACCTTTATTAGGCCTAATTTTAGATCCTTATGCTCACCATATTTTCCCAATTGTCAATGTAGACTAGTTGCACCTAGTTTTCCTACTGTGAGTCAACCAAATTTTTGAATCACTATACCTTGGTTTCCTGCTTCTCCATATGACTTAATTTATAATATATCAGAGCCTCATAAGCTCTATTACAGAATTATAAAGGTTTCACTTCAATGTGAGAAAAAGTTCATGATCGGGTTCACCATTATGCAGCTACACTAGAAATTGAGTCTGCTGATTTCATTAATGTTCTTTGGTTAGGATATGACTGCAGATATATCTTTAATTTCCATCTATTATTTTATGTCTAGATCTGATATTTTATGTTGTCACATCAAGAAACATTCATATGATGCTCCTTCATCACCAGAAGATGAGTTACAAGGGGCTTCTCCTCATGCTTTTTGTCTACACGACATTGAAAAAATGATACATGTTCAAGGAATCTACACCAAATCTACAAATTTTTTCACCAAGAAGTAGTACATCCAGCTTATTCAAGTGAAGAACAAAGATAGAGTGAAGAAATTCATTTAAATTCTGTGCCATGTCCATTTTTGAGGAAGGATTTTCCTCGTATGGTTTTTTCTTTTTCCTCATTTTCCACGGACAAATAATTTTTGCATTTAGATTGTAATGGGAGACCTTTGGTATTAGTTACCGAGGCCTAGGTAGTCCAAGTTAGGGTCGAATGGGGGTGTTAGGATTATTATTAATCCTCCCTTTGTCTCCGTTGAGCACACAAAGTCTATTTGTTTAACTTCCCTAGATTAGGAGGTCTCATCACTTCACTAGTGCATGGGGAAAATAACTAGTGGATATATGCCACTTACTGCAGCTGTATGCATGTCTTTTGGAGATCCAGAGATCAATCCTTATTTTATAGGAACCCACTTAGAGTGCCACCAACAGTATCCAACAATTGAATCTAGTAGGTCCTTAGTTATCCTCAGCTGTGCACTGATCCCCGCTAGTTAGATCACTCCTAGTGTCTCTAGTGCCAGTTTACATGATTCATGAGAGTATAGGAACCTTTGTTCACCTACCTCTTCAGTTAACTAATTGTAACTGGTTATTAACTAGTTTAAGTGATTGTAACAGACTGTAACTGGTTATTAACTACTTTAAGTGATCTATAGTTTCACTAGTGAGAGCCCCTACTCCTAGTTAGCTCTAAAGTCACTCTAGTTTGGTAGTTTCAATTACCTGAGTAGGTATTTGAATTATTCATTGATGTTGTATTATATTTTCACCCATAATGTGAATAATCAATTAATGGAAGATTTCTCATATTGTTATTCAATTATTCTTCTCTTATTTCTCTTGTGCAATCTATGCGAAGACCATTTTTGGCCCAAGATTGCCAGTCAGAATATAATACTTCTTTCTTTGGTCTTGTGTAAAAATTCTTCTTATCCTTCAAGTTCTTATGTTCCTTATTCTTATCCAACTTATACAAATGTTTTTACTTCCTGATTACGTCTTTAAGGGTATTAGGCATATCATATTGAATCTTATCCTTGTAAAAAGTTGGAAGTCCACTTAAAAATATTTGAATCTTAAATTTTTCATTTTTATATAGTCTGCATAAGTTAACAGTTCAATAAATCTCTTATTGTATACATCCATAGTTAATTTTCCTAGATTAACTTCAAAGAATTCTTCCATCTTATTATCATAGTATTTGTTTGAAAGGTATTCTTGTTGAAAATAATTTGTAAAATTTTCCAAGTGATATTGTATTCATCAATATATTTCAATTTAACCAATGTTCCCACCAAATAGAGGCTCTTCCCTGCAAATGATAGACAACTATTCTTGCTTCCATGGTTGATGAATAATAACGCAATTGGAAATTTTTTGGAGCCCTACTAACCATGTTTTTGCTTCTTCACTGTGTTTAACTTCACCATCAACGGTTGGAGGTTTAATATTACTTAATTCTCCCATGAAATGATCATGTTCATACCTTATCCTTCTACTATTATGATCATCTGAAAATCTGGTCGGATTAACTATCTCAAGACTTCTATCTATTTTTCTCAAGGGAGGTGTACTGTAACTATCAGGTGGAAATTCCATCATAGAGTAAGTTTTCATCCTTTTCCTTTCTTTCTTGTCTCGGGTACTCTTTAAGGATCTTAGTTCTTTCAATACACGTTCTCTAAGCTAAGCAATCCTTTCATTAAATTTATTAACCGAGTCTTCAAAGTCAAGGAATGAACTACTCCTCCTCCTTCCTACATACCCCTCTTTAGGGCCATAAGGGGTTGTGTGTTTAACTTCCATCCTATACTGTTTTTCTTTACAGGGTATTCTTGGGTTAAATTATTTATTTTGAGCCAAAACATGTTCATTCTAATTTTTGTTAACATTCCATTATCAAATTTATTTATTTTCTCAAATAATAATTAATTTTCTAGTTAAGAAGAAACAAAACATACTATACTAGTCTCCAATTTTTGAAATAAATAACTAAGCAAAATGCATAAAATGATATAACTCTTTTCAAACATATTCTAAATATTGAAAATAACAAATATTTTTTCATCTTTCACAAATATAGCAACACTTTCATAATCAACTTTCATATAGGAAACATTTAACTTTTATACAAGCAAGTAAATTTAAAGCAACCAAATGTCAACAGCTGTAGTGTTGTAACTGCAACTCTGATACCTCCTGTTATGTCCCCCGGGTCCATAAAAGGGTCCCAGGGACATATCATTAACTCTATAAGGATATTGTAGGTGTAATCGGAGAAACCACAGTATCAAAATGACTTGGTCATTTCGATACTGTGGTTTCTCCGATTACACCTTCTATAAGGATAATTAGGTAATTTTAGCAAAGAGGATTAGTCAAATAAATATTTAATTTCATTTTTTGTGATTTAATTTCAACAAAATCCCTTTAATTATGAATAAAGTAAAATAAATTCATTAACTATTCCAACAAACGATCCAAGGGATCGGAAAGTTTCTTAACATCACATAACATCGTAAAACATTCAATCCAAGCCATATTATATATGACAAGGACTTCTAAAGGATAATTATTCTTATTCACGGTTAACTAGTAATTAAGGTATTAACTGCGACACTTAACGACACTGAGTGCATAAATGACGACACTAATAAAAAATCCAATTGTTTAAAAAATAACCATATATTATTAACAAAAATGGACTAATAACATCTAATTACATTTAAATAATTCTTAATTACCAAAATTACAATAATTAATCATGGTAATTATGAAAGAGAGTCCACAAGACTAGTTAACTAGTTTTCCAACATAAGCAACTAGTCTTGCACAAAGTCAACTTTTAACCATGCCATTAAACCCACAAGAAATACTAAATCCATTAAAATCATATTAAATTTACACCTGCAACCAATTAAAGGTTTATTTGCAGATCATTCCAATTGCACATAAGGTGATCTTTTCCATCAATTCCAATGAAACTAGTTAACATTCACCACAATGAATTGAGTCTAAATAACTGAACCAAATTGAAATTCATCCATAAGTAAAGGATAAAACATGGTAATTATCCACCTACATCAAAATCAAATTTTAGAGACAGAGCACATGCTTGTAACATTCTGTTTTTAGGAAAACAAAGATTTCAATCCACAACCGTAGTTATCAATTTTCACTGCAATGTACCAAGTTTCTAATTTAGCTTTCCGAATGATAAATAAAGAGAGATATATGAATATTTTATCTCACGTAAATAATAGTATGTTTCACCTACATTCATATGGTTTTAGTTTTCCTCCATATACAGTCCATTAAATAACTCACAAAACTAGCTAATTTTACTCATCCAAGTTGACTAGTAATTCTAGGAATCACTAGAATAATTAAATCCATCGCTCATAGAATAATTCAAATGCAATTAAAAATATGAATAATTTTTTTATCAGTCATAATAGATGTATATCTCATTTTAAATTTTGTTAAACACTTCATATGCAAAGTCACAAATCTACTCAAAACAATTCCATTGAAGGAGCTAGAAATTAGAATTTGATCTAGAATTTCGGTAGACATTTTCCAAACACTATCAAGAATATTTCACCTCACATTATCACACAAATTTCAAGTGAATTTATCAGAAATATGCATAAAAAACTCTTAGTCATTTTTACAAACACTTCATGTGCCAAGTCTCCAAACTATGCAAAACAATCCAATCGAAGAACTAGTTTTCGAATAAAAGGTAGAAACATCAAAGAGAAGTGTCTTAAATCATTATAAGGATAATGTAACATAAAAATACATGTCATATAATGAATATGTGTAGAAATATCAGTTATTTAGTATAGGTGTTGAAGAATAATTTCCTCAAACAATTTGTGCACAAAATCTCAAAAACTAGTTTCCAATTCCTTCACAAAATCTACTTGCATAAATAGATTGAATTCCATGAGAATTTTATTCCACAAAAGATCATAAGTTTCATCAAAATTTTATGTGCATCCAAAAATAAATAATATCAAATCCAAATAAATTAAATAAACATGAGATAAACCACTTATCTTTTCCAAATACGCGACCATAATTGACCGTGCCATGTTTCACTCGGTTGTAGACACAATGCGAGAAAAAAGTCACTTTTAAATGGTCACCCACGATCTAGAACCATGATTCCACAAGAAAGGGAACACCCAGCCACACATTATCTCAAGAAATAAGTCCAACCACAACCCAATGGCAAGTATGACATCTACTTCCACTCTAGGTCAATTCTAGTGGCTCCAGGACAACAGTCCAATGACAACCCAATGGCAAATAACACTTCCAATCCAAGGAAATTCCAGTGGCTTGAAGAAAAATACTAGTGGTTCTAGAGTAACTCATATTGGGAACATGTTAGGAAAATATCTCATACTAATAGAAACAAAATCAAACTACAAGTGCCAAACAAAAGCACAAGAGAAAAAGTATGAGCCAACACATAAGAGTGCCTTGTTTTTCAACACAAGAAAATCAAATTCCTTCATGAGAAATTTGATTTGGGAGAGAGAGGGACAAAATAATGAAAGTTACATTCCAAAAATGGCAAATAGGAGTTACACATCAAGTGGATACACCAAGAGGCACATTAATCCAACTCATGAGGGTGCACTAGGTGAGAGAGAGACTCCAATCCTTAAAATAAAAAATAATCTCAAGTTAAATAAAACCAAGGAGTAACATAACACGTGAGGGTACATAACCAAGACGGCCCATAAAGTACATAAGAAGGGTGTACAACATCAATATAGGCTCAAAACGCATAGGTAAACACTTTTCCATGACCCCTTGTTCGTAACATCATGGTTCCTCATACTCTCTTTCATGGAATCAATCGTTTTGTTGTTTTTAGTTTATTAATTAATTTATAAGTTAAACATAATAATAATAATAATAATAATAATAATGTGCAAACCACAGTCCAGGAACCTTGTGCCACTATGTCCAACATGCCAACAATAATAATTGTTACGGAGAAAATATTCCTATCGCTTGGGGTGGACCACAAGAGACAGTATGACACTAGAAATCAAATTCATTCTCAAGCATGCTAGATAAATTAAAGAAACTAATGAATAAGGGATAAGAATTGTACCTCAACCAGATGTTTGAATACGACCATCGTTGATCTCTCGATCAAAATCTTGTCCCTACAATTTACCCTCAACAACAAATAGATATCCAAGCATAATATATTAAGTGTTAGCATTCAATCTAGCATATTCCATCTAAACATGCATAAAAAAATTACACCCATGGATACAAATATACATAATTGCACATGAAATTTGGAAAATAAATAGATATTTCTATTAATATAAAACAAAGATACAGTGTGACAACCTCTGTTGAAACCTTGTTGGAATCGAGATACCAAATCCCTCCTCCTGGGCCTCCACCACTTCAATCCTCCATAATAAGGAAAGCTCACAAAGACACTGGCAATCTTGGGAGATGAACACAAATGGTTTCATTAACAAGGACAAAGGGATGTAGACTCAAGCATATAAAAATGGGGCAACATTTTTCTATAGTCTCTATACCCTCCAAGTTTCTCTTCCTCTAATGGTTCACAATGGCTCAATATATATCCATCCAATGGGAAATGGAGGGTCGAATCAGAGTGTTTCCTGACATATGGAAGGCCAAGGATCAAGATATTTGTTACTTGATGGGGAAAGTTTCAAATATTTTTTGTATTTTAGCACATAACCCGATGTATGCAAGAAGTAATGGTACAAGATGCATATACACGAGCTGTAGAACTAGTGACTCACATATGCCTTCAAAAATCAATTTTTAAGGGTTATACGGAAGCATCAGAGCTATAATGAGTAAGTGGGTTATAATTAGTCTGCATAGGGACAAGGGAAGGCCATCAAGGCATGATGCATAAGGTGTGACAAATCATGCTATAAAAAAAATCCCACTATTGTGTGAGATTAGATGGGTACACAATGGTCACAATACATTATAATAGTCCCGTAAGTGGAGTAGTGAAGATATAGGTGGAAGAACTAGCCACTTGTAAGCATAATACAATGATAAATCTATGTATATGGCTTCATATCTGGAGTATATATAGCAACCCTTAATACATATAAGTATAATGGCCATGAATAAACATAATAAACATATGGCATAGGTGGTCACAACCACATACGATACATAGTGGAGTCTGGTCTCCATATTAAATAAAGACATATACTACATAACAAGGTACATTGCTCTTATATGAGAACTGAAATCCCATAGGTACTATCATGATCAAGGTAGTAACATATATGAAATGACACCATACTATGAGGTATTCTACACAAATCACCGTTGGTACATGTTCCATCATGTGAATAAAGGTGTTGAGGTTGAACATGATGAAACATCGTCTGATTATCAGTCATTGATGTATACCATTAATAGATGTGAGACATCCCACCTATCATGAAAATGGGTGTCAAGGCACCAAGTGCATTCAAAAAGTGTGAATAGAGGTGCTTAGGCTGAACACTTGAATAATCCATCGACCAAAAGACATTGATGTATTCCCAAGTCTATTAATGGTGAGAGAACCCTCCACTGATGACTACAAGTCTCAGGGAATTCAATTGACTATAGATCCCAATTCTAGAATAAATGATCCGAAGTTGATTGAATGGAATCTTTTAGAAGGAGGAAATTAGGGCATCCCCTGTCAACCAACACATGGTACAAAATAAAATATGGATAATTTGTAAGAACTCGAATGAATAAGATGTACACAGAACATTAACCATGTGCATCTCTCGTGCATACTGGATGCAAGTAGCATGCGAAAGAGACCCTCTGAATAGTAGCTAATGATGAAAATACTAAAAAATGAAAGGAAACCGCCAATAGGGTCTAATGGAATCCAAGACACGACACAAATACCAATGCGTGAATAGAATATATCCGTAGAACATAAGGGAAACCACTTAGTCAACGACCAAAGATGAGATGTCATTTGCTGAGTTCAAGTTCACCTACCAATGATGAAAGTAGACCCAAGGTTCCAAGTAGGACCACAACTCTATTATGTATTGAGAATGATCGACATGCAGAGTCAATATAACTTAGGAATGGTTGACTGTGGGTTGACTTGGGTTAAAGAATTCCTTCGAACAAAAGCATGAGGTAGATGGAGACACTTAGGTAGTATAGACTCAATATGAAAATTGGGACAACTCTATGACACAGGAGGCATCAAAAGAGGCTCCATAGTGACTGGAATCTTCACCACTTGGTCGAGAAAGCTCTAAATAATGAGTACTGCTCCTAAGGTCATGTTAGAAATCTAACCCATGATGAATAGAATCATGAACTATGCTATATTCGAAGGTGACATGACAAATGCTAATATAAGAGAATGCCATTTCCCATCCGACTTTTTATGTTTTTTTATTTGTTTTTGGTCTTTTTCATATTAGAAATCTTGAAAAAGGATCAAATATGATTATTGTACAATAAAGATGAAACAAGTGTCGTAGGAAAGAAAACTAGTTCCAATTAGTGGGACATACCTATGCTTAATGCAAGGAAGCATGTGTAGGATAAGGACACTCAGGGGGAATGTCTCCTCTTGGTTTTGGGGTGATCAAGTTGCAAAGGATAAACAAGAGGCTCTGCTTGGATGGGATTGCGACAAGCTCAAGTGAGATGGATTATAAACGTAAAGTGGAGAAACGACATTAATCTCAATAAGGAAAGCGAATGCATGCAATGCATTTACAACTTGATATAAAGCAGGAGTATCTAAGGAAAAAGGCGAACATAATAGATAAGAAAATCTATGAGGTTTCAGTTTTAAGTCATGGAGGGACTACAAGGGAATCCCAGACCTAAGGATGAGGCTAAAAATGGGAACCATATGGTAAAGAGGGTTCTAACTAGGGTACAATGATCGAGAGCTCTACCTCTTACATAATGACACTTCTAGAAACAACTAGAAGGCTTCATGTCATTAAGAAGCGGGTTCGTACCTAGGGTTTATGAATCATGGTCTCATGATAATGAAATAATTCAAGCGAAGTGAAATTATATCATATATACCAGAGATGAGATATACCTGCCGAAGGAATGATCATACTAGGCACAACCTCTTACCAGTAGAACAAATTGTTGCACAAAAATACTCTTATTTTAATGTTAGTCCATTAAGCTCAAAAAACCATATAGAAATGGATAAATGACTGGAGTGAAGCTACAAAATTCTGGTAGGTAAAACTAAAACATATACATTAATGTACAAAGTGCCAACCGAAGTTGTAGGTTCAAACATAGTTCATTGAGCATGAGGGAGGCAATTGAAGTATTTCCTCAACATTTAAATGGTCGACCAAGATTTTGACCATCAAAACGATAAATCACAATAGATGCTTGCCTCTTTCAAACAAGTTGAAAGTGAGATGGTAATCTACTATCTTGTGAGAGTGCACAATGAGGCTATCCATATAAGTCTCAACTTTAATGGCAAGAGGCTCTCGAGGATTAACCGAGATGGTAAGAAAAATACCTTCCATGTTCCCTTCAACATGTAGACTATCCTCGTCCAAAGGGAGCACAAGGTGATCAACTCCCTCACATAATGCCAATGAGGACTCATCATGCTCATTCCTTTCAAGCACTTCTAGGGAAAAAGGTCTATAATGCAGGTCCTCCCAAGGAATTCTAGGATACCTCATAGTCTCGATAATCACTTCATCTAGGGGAAAATTATTGTCAAGTCAATCATGTGAGCAAGTTAAGTGGATTTCCAAAGAAAGAGGGAGTGTAGGATATCCCTCCTTTGTCCTTGAAGAGGAAATACAAGAGATACAGTAGTTTCATATGAAGCTTGATAAATGACCTTTGCTGTATACAATGGCATATCCATTCTGATGGATGAGTGCCCTTCACCATATTCAACTAGAGAAGGCACAATCTTATGATCAATCGAATATGAAGTATGAAATAGGATAAGACTTGACGATGATAGAGCATCGTCAAAAGTGGAATCAATAGAAAAAATTGGAGCCAGAAAGTTAAATGTTCCCATAAGATACAAATACATCCTGACACCAACGTTCTCAGTTGTCAGATGATAATTCTCAACAAGTAGGACCGTAGGTCCCAACAATGCAGAGGAACTATAATTTGTGAATGATAATTGATTGATTGTAATGATTCTATCTTCACGAGGAAACGATACAATGTGGAACACTGAAGAAACAATCGTATTCATGGCATAAATCTAGTTCCAATGCAGTAAAAGGTTGTATTCAAGGGGTGCATCAACCACCTCGAACTCGACCGACATAGTATTCCCTCCCAAATGGACCTGAAGAAAAGGAATAGTGTCATGACGTCTAAATGAGTGTCCATCAGATGCTGTTAACACAGCCACATATTGAGATAACAAAGAGATCCCAGACCCTTCCAATAAGATAACAATATGAATGATGTTGAAGCGCCTACATCAATAACCATGCATTTGATGGTGTTTTTTAGAAACTCCACATGGTAAGGAAAGCGAGGATGGACATCAGCAGTCTCAAACTTGATCATACTCATACTATTTAAATCATGAGCTCCCAAGGAAACCAACAAGGTGTTCCTCTACGAGGGACAAGTCTGAAGAAGCTCTAAATTTGACATCACACAAGGATTCAGACCCAAATCATCAACAATATAATAATGCTGGGTAACTCGGGTATTGGAATTGTGACCCGAATGCTTTAAACCCCCTTATGAAATCATGGTATAGTATCAGGCTTATAAACCTGTAAAGGAATCTACAGAGGTAGAGGCTCTTTCCCCATGGTCGGTTGTGACATACCATAATCGTGTGAACATGTCGCACCATGAAAAACCAAAATTATATTGATACAACAATGACCACCCATTAGAGGAAATTTCAACTCAAAATGGGCCTTTTAACTTTTATTCAAATTCCATGTAATCATGTGTTAGCCAATGAAATTGCTTTAAATTTGAAATACCGTATAGGTCTTAAACACTTTTTTAATATAAATTTGGGGATAGGTATCATAAAAAAAAACTACTTTTTTTGTTTGTATTTTTGACATATCTCCCCGTGTTTTTACTCAAATTTCGATCGGGAGAGCTCGTTGGATGTAGAATTAAATTCCACATCCAACGAGTACCCACTCGGCATGCTGTTGACAGGCCCCACTACCCCAAAAACAAGAAATACCTGAAAAAATGGAATGATGATGTCATCATTCCATTTTTCAGGTATTTCTTGTTTTTGGGGTAGCAGGGCCTGTCAACAGTATGCCGAGTGGGTACTCGTTGGATGTGGAATTTAATTCCACATCCAACGAGCTCTCCCGATCGAAATTTGAGTAAAAACACGGGGAGATATGTCAAAAATACAAACAAAAAAGTAGTTTTTTTCTTTTCTTCCTCCAAAATTAATAAATATTATTTTATTATTTTAACTATTAGTTTATTAATTCATTTTAGGAGGCCCATTTTGAGTTGAAATTTCCTCTGATGTTCCATGTTTGGCAGGTTTTGACTCCCACCAAAACTACTTCCAGTGGTCGAGGTCCTCAAATTCATGTTTTGATTGTGTAGAAGGGGATCAATCAACACAACTAGGCTCTGCGCAATAAAGTTCAAGGATTCCTTGATTCTAGGTAACAAGTACATAAGATGGTATCCCCTATAAATATTACAAGGGAATTTGACGTTCCATTTAGTATTCTTGTCCCCCCATAATTTTTTTTGATTCTTGTCATCGTTAGCGTTCTCCTTTTTGTTCCCACCCTTCGTATTATTTCTCCCCTTCTTACTATTCTTTCCAAGTTGTTGGTTACCCTTCTTGTTCGATGATTTCATTGAATGTACATAAGCTGATTGGGTTGGGGTGGAAAAATTCATCTCCTACCCGACCACGGACCGGTTAAGCAACAAATTCTAAGCTTAATATGTAACCTGGTCGACAACTTTCACATTTACAAATCCTACAATGCCATCGACATGTGGACTGAGTTTAAACTTGGGATCGTGATTTGACTGCTGAGTGTCAGGGATAATATCATAAAGGAGACCAAACTGAGCATAACTCAAATTTAACTGTTGAGCTCTAAAAATGGCATGTTCCTCGGTTGTCAAACAAGACGTAGAAACATCCTTCACGATATAAGGTAGTAAGGACATAAGGAATGATTATAGTAAGAATTTCGGTGGAATATTTCCCTTAATCAATTACTTTCATCTATGCCACTCTTAAATGTGATCGGAAAGAGACTCAAGTAATTGTTGCACACACCAGCTACACCGAGAGGGGGGGTGTATCGGTGTGCGCAACTGTTATTACTTTTTACTTTTAACGATCAACAACTTATTCAATAATATGGATTATTACATTATCATTATATCATCATCAACATTATTATCATCATTATATCATCATCACATAAGAAGCATAGCATGAAACCAAAAACACCATATTTTACATGGAAACCCAAGTCCTGGTGAAAAACCATAGAAGCCTTTCTAAAATGGTTCTCCAAAAATAACTAGAAGGAGGAAACAACCCCCTTATTACAAAGACTTCAATTTTCTAGCTGCAACAGGATGGAGGATACAACCCCCTAATTTACAGGATACAACCTAAAGGAAGCTGCAACTCCCTAGTATTTTGGCTGCAGTCTGGAGGAGGATACAACCCCCCTTCCTTACCCCATCTTGCCACCTAGATAAGAAGATAGACATTGAACTATTGAACCAAAATCGCATTGATCCTGTGGACATGCTAATCAACACCTATACTACACTGCACAATCTATACCACACTGCACAACCAATTCCACTACTAACCATTGCTCATCATATGATCACTACTCATTAACTGGTCATTGTCCACTGTATCACACTACTCATCAACCTGTACAATCAACCTGTCCACTCAAGCTGCACCAATCAATCTATCACTCACATCAACTGACCTAGTCAATTTGAGTCTCCACACTAAACTCAGTCCACCTGGGTCAAACCAACTACTCATACAACTCACCCAATCTAAGTCAAACCAATTGCACATAAGGAAACATGTGCCAATCATGCTCAACTAAACCAACCTGTACCAATATGCTTGTGTACCTGTGTCAAATCAATCATATACTTTTGTTAATCTAATCAAGTGCTATGAAATTCAACCAACCCTTCTTACTTGGCCTAGTTCATCAAGAGACACGTTTGAGAAACCAAGCGACTTCACATACGGTCAACCAAACTCCATCCAATCACACTCAACTCAATGACACCACAACCAACCTCAATCATGGTCAAGGAATACTTGATAGTTAATCATGATATACCTAGACCAAATAAACCCATCCAAGAAGATAAAATACTTAATCAACTATGTCAAACTCAATCAATCTCATAAACTCTTAGACACAAAAGGATTTTCACTCCACTCAAATTAAGTCAACAGGATCAAATAAATATCAAGCAAATAGTCACTTACAACACTGTCAAAGGTCGCCATTAACAATCAATAACAATCGAACTCCACATAGGTCAAAGACACAATGACCAACACTTGTCAAACTAGTTAAAAAAAAACACTTAGGTTGATCAAATAAATCACTCACAAGATCTATTACTTACATGTCAACATCTCATTCAATACTACACTATACAACAATCAAGATAAACATCAAAATATATGTCAATAATATCCAAGATAATCATCAAGATCTATATCAAGATCACATCAACATATATTCCAAGATAACCATCATGATATCCTCCATAACATTTTCAATGACTTCACATATATATACCTATTACTAATATATAGGCTCACATACTAAGATCAAAGATGAACTCTATCCATGAGAGACATGTGCCATCACAAGAGAAACCTAGAAGCACGAACCATAACTTTTGGAAGATCATAAGATGAAGAAATAATAGACAAACCAAAATAAACTCTAGATCATGTCATCACATAGCCCTCGTAATGAGATTTGCAACGAGCGAAGAATTTTGTAATTCCAATTATGTATGAGAAAGTTATGCCAATTTTAGTGAAGATGCCCAAAAATTTCTATGTCACAAATTTTCACACTTTTCTCCAAGAGTTGCGAAATTCCTGAGAGAATTGATGATGAACAAATGAAATGTTTGATATTCTATTTATATAGCTTGTGGAGAAAACTTATTAACTTAGGATGACATGCAATTCAAAATTACAAATAATTAATTCTCTTTTGTTTGGTTGGCTCACCCAAAAAGGTGGGATACACCAACTTTAAAAATTCATATCTCTTTAACTGTAAGAGGTGTTGGAGACATTTACCACCATACACACTCATTTTGGTCAATTTGGCCTAGTTAAACCACTATCCTAAGTTTTATTGACTTAATTGACATCAGGGGAGCACTAGATGACATTAGCTAGATCACACCCACGCCTACCTTCAGCCAAGGAGGCTAACTTAGCCTTCTCCTACATTCGAGGAGGATAACTAGAGCACTCCAGGGGTGATCTGAGTGTCATTAGTGCCCCATATTGATAACTGATGGTTACAATCAGTTAAACAGAGCAGTGAAGGCACCTTCCTTCATTAAATTGATTATTTATTGATTATTTAATGAACTGGAGTCAATAGGGGTGCCTCCAACCACTTCTGATGGTCAGTTACACTTCAGATAACCTCATCGGGGTTCATTGGAGTCATGGATGCGCTACCACTTGTTGGTTGGCTTGCAGTGACATGTGTCTGATCTACTATCAGTTAGATTCAGTCATTCATTGCACTCTGACTTTAGTTAGGGCTTAGTTGAGTCAATTAGGGTTTTGATCAGTGGTTAACTTGAGTGTTGACTGTGGCTTACATTCAGTTAAGCTAGACTCACTCATTCAATTCGAATGACCTCCTTGGGAATTCAAATTTCTTTGTCATTCATGCTTGCAGCATGATCATTGTATTGTATTACTCATTCTTTGTGTGAATATATAGAGCGACTACTCATTTTGTAGCACTATTACACCATTTTCATGCCTTATTGTTATTAATCTTTGATGAGACTGTGTTTTAGTCCCTATATTACTATGAAAAATTAATATGGTATCAGAGCTCACGGCGGGACGAAGCTCAAATATCTCAAAAACAAGGTTTTTGACAGATCTTGTATGAAAATTGAGCAATAGCTCAAAAATCCAGCACTGCACCAGAAGCCAAGGCTTACCACTTTTACCCCAAGTAAGGAACTTGTTGATCAAGCTTGCTTGATTGACTATGTTGGGTGTGATGAAAGCCTAAAATGTGCAGGCTGTATCACCTTACATTTCCCTTTTTGTTGTGATTTTCAGGTTTTTAATAGGTGAAAGCATTCACTCCAGCAGATTCAGATGGCTTCTTCCGTAGATATTTTGACTCCGTTCAATTTCCACTGATGGAAAGGAGATATGGAGATCCAGATACATGCTGAAGGACTCTATAGGGTCACTATGGACATTGAAGAAGAGCCTGCTTCTGTGACAGACAAAGCTAGATTCTTGAACAAGAAGGATGAAGCATTCAGATTCTTGTGCCTCTCTGTCTTTTGGGGTCTTCTTTTCCATCTTTCGGGATTGAATAATCCAAAGGAAATTTAGGACAAATTGGAAACCCTGTATGGAAAGCAGAATGATTTGAGAGTTTACCAACTCGAAAATGAATTGATGTCTCTCCAGCCTTCCAATTTCGAGACCTTGAATGACTTTTTCACAAAGTTCAAGCACATTGTCTTACTGTTGAAGCAATGCAAAGTGGAGAAGGAGGATGATCAGCTCATCCTTTCCATACTCTACAAACTTGGAGCTGATTATTCAGTTTTTGTCTCTACATTTCGTGTGGGGAAGCTCACAACCCCTGGATGGAAGATGCCTACACTCAATGACTTCATTGAGTCCCTAACAAGTGAACATGATAATCTTGTCTAGATGGTGATCATCAGGTCCTCCTGTGATCAATCCCTCCATGTCTCAGGGCCTAAATATCTGAAGGGTAAAGGAAAGTAACAGAAGAAACCAAAAACTAAATTTGAATCTCCTAACCCTAAAGTTGAAAACCAGCAGCATGATGAGTCTTCTGGCTCAAAGAAGAACAAAGGAAAAGGGCATCATGGAAAGGAAAAAGTCAAGTGTTCATACTTCGGGAAGGGCTTCCACCCTGAACATGCCTACATGAAGAAGAAGCTTGATGAAGCTACCTCTCTCCTTGAGAGAAATCGCATCAATCTTCCAGAAAGCTTTCGGAGGAGAGATTAGCAAGATCAGGAACCATAGCATGAAAGAGGTCATACCCTCATGGCAAGCACTTCGAAGTCCAAAGAACTCTTGATTGATTCTAGAGATTCGAACCACATGATGGATGAAAGAGACTCCTTCTCATCCTTGGAGACTAGAAAATCCATCCCCATCCACATGGGAGATGACTCCACCATCATTTCAGAAGGACAAGGTACGGTTGATCTTGAGAATGGCTATTTTTCAAATGTTTTGTATGTACCATCTCTGGCATCAAATCTCCTTAGTGTCTATCAGATGACACATACAAAAGTGCCTAAGAGAGTATCTTTCAGCCCGAATGATGTTGAGATAATGGAACTTGAATCTGAGAAACTTGTTGCTAAAGGCCTTGCAAACCATCATGCAAAATCCTATGAGTTTTCCCACTTTGTGGTGGATGCAAAGCCCACCACACTGCTAACTCATGGAAATGAAGTTAGTAGGCTATGGCATGAGAGGTTTGGCCATCTCAATTTCAAATATTTGTAGCAATTACAGAAAAACTCCATGGTTGAAGGCCTCCCGGTCATCAAGGCAACCACTAGAATTTGCAAGGGCCGCGTGGTTGGAAAACACCTTGAGCACAAGTTCGATCGAGGGAAGGCAAACCGAGCTACATACATCTTGGGGATGATACATTCTGATATCAGCAGTCCAATGCTTTTCACATACATGAATGTATCAAGGTATCTTCTGACTTTTATTGATGATTTTTCAAGGTACACATGGGTCTTCTTTCTCAAAAAGAAGTTTGAAGTATGTGAAAAATTCACTGAACTGAAGGCCTTAATCGAGAATTCCTCTGGGCTTAAGATCAAGATATTGAGATATGATAATGGTGTGGAGTATTTAATTAATGAGTTGTTTCACATATTCTCCCAAAGTGGTATTCAGGTCCAACATTCAATTCCCTACACTCCCCAGCAGAACGGTGTAGCGGAAAGGAAGAATCGGTCTCTCAAGGAGATTACCACCTGTATGTTGGAATCAAAGAAGTTGGATGCAAATTTGTGGGCTGAATCCATGCATGCTGTAGCATACATTCAAAATAGAGTGCCACACTCATCTGTGAAAGGGAATACCCCTTTCGAACCATACTTCGAACACAAGCCAGATGTGTCGAACCTGCAGGTGTTTGGGTCCACTGCATGGGCCCGAATTCCACTTAATAAAAGAAGGGATTTGCAACCGCAAAGAATAGAATGTATATTTATTGGGTATCCTAATGAATCAAAAGGTTTCAAGCTACTGTATATCAAAAAAAAATATATTATCATCGAAAGGAGTGTCAAGTTCGATGAGCCTCTTCAGGAGGTGGAACTAGTGAAGGAGAAAACTGCTGAATTTCCTTCCTATTCTACTGAATATTTGGATGATGAAATTGGGGGTGATGACCCTGATTTGCATTATATGATTTCTGATATCAGTGTACAGCAAACATCAGATGCTGAATAAGAACCTGAAGTACAAAATCATCTTCCCACATGGGCCCAACAGACACTCTCCTCTGCAGGAGATAACATTGGAAATCTGGATGATCCAAGGAGAACCCGGTCTGATTTCCAAAGAGTAGGTATTGCGCTCTCTTGTCCTGATAATTTGCTGTCCAAAACTTGTTATTTGATGATTATTTCAGACCCAAAATCCTACTGCCATGTTCAGAAGGATCCGAGATGGCAAGTTGCCATGGATGAAGAGATGAATTCTCTTCAGAAAAACACTACTTGGGAGCTAGTTTCTCATCCTCCGAGAAGGAAATTGGTTCAATGCAAGTGGGTGTTTCAGACCAAGGTTGTTACTGATGGAAAAAAATGCAAATATAAGGCAAGGCTGGTGGCAAAATATTTCTCTCAGGTCCAAGGTGTGGACTACCATGAGACTTTTGCACCGGTTGCAAAAATGGACTCCATCCGCCTAGTTTTGGCAATTTCGGCATCTAAGCACTGGGAAGTGCATCATATGGATGTTAAGTCAGCCTTGATGCATGGATATCTTCATTAGGAGATATACATGAAGTAGCCTAAGGGCTACATCTCTGATCCATCTTTGGTTTGCAAGCTAAAGAAGTCACTATACGGGTTAAAACAGGCCCCAAGAGAGTGGTATTCCAAGATGGATGCCTTCCTTCTCTCACGAAACTTCCAAAGGTGTAGATCAGATCCAAATGTGTATATACAGAAGTATGATGGTAATTTGATTATTATTGTTTTATGTTGATGAATTAATGATCATAGGTATCACAGTTGCTTCTATTTCATCCATCAAAATTGCTCTCCACAATGCCTTTGAAATGAGTTATTTGGGGCTCTTAAAACAATTTTTGGGGCTCGAAATTGAGCAAAATTCTGATGGGATAATGGTTACTCAGTACAAATACATATAATACCTATTATTCAAGTTTAACTTGGATTAATGTAGGCCTATACCATTCCATTTCCTTTCAAGGATTAGCCTTGAAGAAGGAAAAAGCACACCTCCCATGGACTGCACTATCTATCGACAATTGATTGGTAGCTTGTTGTACTTGACACTTTCTCAGCATGATATCTGTTATACCATGAATGATGTATCAAGATACATGCAACATCCTCGTGATATTCATTGGAAGGAATCCAAGAGGATCCTCCAGTATATTCAGGGAACCAGGACCTATGGCATTCACTATGCTGCAGACTTCGAGCTAGAGTTGGTTGGATACACATATTTCGATTGGGTGGGTGATTCTATTGATCGAAAGTCTACTTCTGGATATGTCTTCATGTTTGGTGGTATCCCCATTTTCTGGTCTAGCAAAACGCAGGCTGCCATAGCATTATCTTCAGCAGAGGCTGAGTATCGAGGAGTGGTGAATGCTTGCATCCAAGCAGTTTGGTTGAAAGGAATTCTTTCAGAGTTTGATATTGGTAGTACTTTTTCCACTGTCCTCTTTTGTGACAATCAAAGTGCTATTAAGATATCCACATATCCAGTTACTAGGCAGAGGAACAAGCATGTAGATATCCACATGCACTATATCAGGGAGCTAGTGCATGACAGGACCATCATTTTGCAATATTGCCTGACTGATGAGCAGATTGCAAACATCTTCACCAAGAGATTTTCAGAAAAGAAGTTCACTTACCTCCGTTTACTGTTGGGGGTGAGTCCATCAAGGTGATTAGACTACTTTTAGTGTTCATCTTGAGGGGGGTTTTTTCCCACTGGGTTTTCCCTCTTTTCCTCACTTAGTTTGTTTTTGAGCATTGTTTTAGTTTCAGTATTGTGTAGGGTGACCAATGGCCTTAGTTTCCGAGGCCTTAGCATTTTTATGCATTTTATGTTTTCTACTCCTCTTGAGTATAGCTTAAGGGGGGGTGTTGGAGACATTTACCACCATACACACTCATTTTGGTCAATTTGGCCTAGTTAAACCACTATCCTAAGTTTTATTGACTTAATTGACATTAGAGGAGCATTAGCTGACATCAGCTAGATCACACCCATGCCTACCTTTAGTCAAGGAGGCTAACTTAGCCTTCTCCTACATTCGGGAAGGCTAACTGAAGCACTCCAGGGGTGATCTAAGTGTCATTAATGCCCCATATTGCTAACTGATGGTTACAATCAGTTAAACAGAGTAGCGAATGCACCTTCCTTCATTAAATTGATTATTTAATGAACTGGAGTCAATAGGGGCACCTCCAACCACTTCTGATGGTCAGTTACACTTAAGATAGCCTCATCGGGGTTCATTGGAGTCATTGATGTGTTACCACTTGTTGGTTGGCTTGCAGTGACATGTGTTTGAGCTACTTTCAGTTAGAGTCAGTCATTTATTGCACTCCGACTTCAGTTAGGGCTCAGTTGAGTCAATTAGGGTTTTGATCAGTGGTTAACTTGAGTGTTGACTGTGGCTTACATTCAGTTAAGCTAGACTCACTCATTCAATTTGAATGACCTCCTTGGGAATTTGAATTGCTTTGTCATTCATGCTTGCAGCATGATCATTGTATTGTATTACTCATTCTTTGTGTGAATATATAGAGCGACTACTCATTTTGTAGCACTATTACACCATTTTCATGCCTTATTGTTATTAATATTTGATGAGACTATGTTTTAGTCCCTAGATTACTATGACAGATTAATAAGAAGTTAGAAGATGCTCTGCATATCAACGAAAATGGCTTGATGAGGAATATCTCCCTATGATTTTTTTATTTGAAAATTCATGGTCTAATACCCTTAAATTCTTCAATATGCCAAGGACATCAAAGACCCCACACATGAGGGTGCCAAATACCATACCACCAATTAGAAGAGTTTCAGTGTAAATGCATTAAGGTGGGTAACACTTTTTGGCCAAATTTGGCAATGAAAACCTGATTTTTGACTCATGTGCTAGATAGAAGCCCTCGAAACGCATATATGCCATGTGAATTTTGACTTGTAGTAAAAAAAAATTGTAGAATATTATGTTGGCTTCCCAATGATATATATTTTAAAAATATTCTGATGTCATTTAATGTGTGAAATTTCACATTTGATGAATTGTGTGACCTTGAAAATTTGAAGAAGTTAATAAGTGGCTCGTGTCCCACCCCAATAATTTAATCTTACATTAATAATATATATATATATATATATATATATATATATATATGAGAATGATCTACACAAAATGCACTGTGGTCTGCATATATTTTTATTAATTTATTTCGCAATATACAATTATTTATTATTTTTCGAAAGTGACCACATTTGATTTCAACATCATTTTATACACGTGTGTCCATTCCATCTTTTTTTTCACTGTTTTCAAAAATTGAAAAACAAAAGATACCCTTTTGAAGAGGACACGTCGATGTGTGGGTGTGCAATTTTAAGAAATTTTTGGATGTCTATTTTTTACCCTGCAGATTTTTCTTTGAGCTGCTTCGAAGTTGTTGTCAGGTTTTCTAAGTGTAAGTTTTATAACTAATTAAAAAAACCCATATGAATGCCAAAACACATGCATGATACCTCAATGGATAGAGGATTCAGTGATGAATCTATCAGTATGAACTCCGCTCAGTTATGTGCCATGAATGGCAGGGTTTACACCCCTAGAAGACACAGAGAAACATTGATTTTCTTGTAAGAGGGATAATTCTCTGTTTTTCAGGCCCTAAATCGAGGTCTGAAGCTCAATCGAGGTAGTCAAATCCCATGATCAAGGTTTTAACAGAATATTGATCGAGGGTTTATTAAACCCTTGATAGAGGGTCTAATAAACCCTCGATTGAACGATTGTTAAATACTCGAAAAAAATCTTTGTACATGACTACCAAGGTTTTATATGCACACTCACCAGGTTTATATTTAGTACAAAAATTGAGGAGGTAAATCCTAGCCCCTTGGTTCTCAACATCTTATGGACACTAACTACCATAATCCCTATCTAGAAGGTTATGCCCATGTAGGAAATTTTAAAAATGGGCTTCAAGGACCCAACTAAGAGAATGGAGGTAAGGAATTTCAACATAATTTGATTCCTATCAGCAACATATCCAATGTGTATACAATTGCTTGAACCTAATGTTTTCCTGCACCTAAATACAGATTTAGACAAATCCTTTTATTTATCAAGGAAGACCTCATCTAAACACTGCTTTTGAGCTACTAATGACAAGTTTGGGAATAGAGAATCAACTCGATGAGGTGATGGAGGTTATCCTAGTTTCCCTCAATAGGTTCAAGGCAACACATCTTGGTTTCCATTAACATGATTGGAAAGAGCATCTCTAATGTAGTTATTAGATAACATAAGATGCATCTCTTTGAACTCAAAACTATCATGCAGTTTTTATTAGATGCATATTCTCTTTTGAAAGGACATCTAGTATTCATTTTTATAAGAACAAAAATGATGATGATAATGCTTAAATTTGCATGTAGAACCAGAGATTAAGAGCCATTGATTCATATACGAGCATAACAAACTTGTAGAATTAATGCCTATCTTTGCAGACGTTTCGTAAGATGACGTTTCTTTAACAAAGGGGTTGGCATAGAATTAGAAGGGAAACTGATTTCTTGCTGGAAATACAATTTCATAAGTGTCAAATACTACAATATTTAAAACTACGCATCCATTCATTGACTTCCAACTAAATATGTAGGGGGAAAATGCAGAGATTGGCAGTAGAGTTACTTACATGTTTTCTTTCCAATTCTACCCATTCCATAGAAATAGCTATGTTCAACACAATTTTCCAACAAATTTTTCTTGACCAACTCTGCAAATAATAAATCTCTTAGAAATTTAAACAAAAAAAATAGTCATGACATTGCTAGCTTATTCTACCAATAAACCTTTCGACATTTTACATGGAAACCATAAGTCCCTGGTACAAATTGCCATGGGGCCAAGGGTTTGAGAAATGGATTGTTAAAATATTTTTAATGATCATTAAACTACTTCTTCATAACACAAAATAGGGCTAGAATCGAGCAGCAGTGGGGGGGCAGGAATTGAGGATCAGAATTAGAGTTACAGAAATGTAGTGAAAGTTTTTAAATACTAAAAATACTATGCTCCTTCGTATATAATTTTTAATTTAGAAAAACTACAGTTATGTGATATGACTCTAAAAACACTAATTTTTATCTTAATCGTCTTGTTCTATTCTGCCCTGGGATCTGGGATTTAAATATTTGTCTTGAGAATCTATATCGTAGGTAGATCGTAGTCCTGAGAATCCAGGTTGACTGGACACAACTTGCCTAAGTTCATCTCATCAACTAAATTGCATGCATCATTGCCATAGTATTCTTTTTACATTGAAAAAGGGAGAGCAATGATGCATGCAATTTGGTTGATGAGCTGAACTTAAGTGAGTTGTGTCCACTCGACCTGGATTCTCAGGACTACGATCTACCTATAATATAGATCTTTGGGATAGATATTTAACACACCTCCATGGATGCATGTTACGGAGAGAAATTCCTATGTCTTGGGGCACCACAACAGACAGCTTTGACTTTAGAAATCAATCTTTCCCAATATGCAATAGAAATAAAATGTCTAACACTAAAGGATAAGACCTCGTACATTATTCCGGACGGTTGAAGTATATCCCCGTTGAGCTTTCCAATCTTCAGCTTGAATTGATATAATACTTCCTCAACAACAAGTAAACAATACAAGCATACTATATATCATGGTGTTAGATCTATTCTAGCATATATAATCAATAATGTAAAAGCATTTGACATATTCCAATGGATACAATATTTAATCAAATACACATCATTGGACAAGATAAGATATTTCCATTAATATAAATCAGAGATTACAAGATAGATACGACCTTTGACGGCACGTTTGCGAACCAGAGAAACTGAATCCCCCACTTGGGCCTCCACCACCTCAATCCTCCATCTCACGATAGCAAGCTCACTAGCAAAAGGCAAGCTTGGGAAGAACACAAAAGTGCTCCAAGGGAAAAAGGGATGCAGACTCAAGTACAAATTCCGCCAACAATGGACTATAGTTTCTTTGCTCTCAATCTATCTATATGCCTTCAATGTACCAAGGGGTTCCTTATATAGCTTCACAAGGGATAATGAAGGGTCGAATCCGGGCGATCTCAAGGCATATGGAAGGCCAGGAGTTGAATGAGTCGGATCCATGTCAAGGAAAACTCCAAAAGGATTTGGATTATGCACACATCCCGATGTATGCGGTTATAGGGGTCAAACCCGCGTATGTACGCGGTTATCAGGTAAAAATCCACGTATATCATTTTTCATATAGTTTTAGGGATGATCAAGGAAACATCGAAGGATAAAAGATGGTCCATGGGGTCTAAAGAGTCTGCAGCGGGATAGGGGAAGGCCATACAAAGTGTGATTCACCTAGAGTGGTGAAATCCGCTATAACAGATGCCCCCTAATGTGTGAGGTCAGAGGGGTCATACGATGGCCGAAATACATTATAAGTCCATCCTAGAAGTGGAGTGATGAAGGATCCGAAATGGAAGACCAGCCACCCAATTAGCATAGTACAATAATACAACTCTGCATATAACTGCAAGTACATATAGTAGTCCCGGATACATAAGAGTACAATGGCCATGAATAGGCATAATACATGATATCACATATGTGGTCATCGCCACGTACAATATACATATATCAGAATCTCCATGATGAAGATATACAAAGGATCATGATCCCCAAAATGGCTGAAGATATACAATAGATCAAGATCTCCATAGTGGCTGGAAATATCTGTCATATACTGGTATCAAGTCACGAGAGCTGAAATCTCATGAACACTGGCACGATCAAGGAGGTAGCGTATAAGAGCTGCCACCAATATGGAAAGTCTTCTACACAAACCGCTACGAGCACATGTCCTACTATGTGAATAGAGGTGTTGAGGTCGAACATAGTAGTCCATCGTCTGATTACCGGTCATTGATGTATACCGTTAACAGACGCGAGATTACCCACCGATAATGAAAATGGGAATCAAGGTACTAAAGTGCAAACTAACAAGTGTGAATAGATGTGTTGAGGTCGAACACTTGAGATAATCCATCGATCAGGGGACATTGATGTATTCCCAAGAAACTATCAATGGTGAGAGAACCTGCCACTGATGACTGCAAGTCTCAAGGCACTCAAAAGGACTCTAGATTCCAATCCTAGAATAAATGATTTGAAGTCGATGGGATGAAATCCGCTGGAAGGAGGGAATTAAGGCATCGCCCATCATCCAACACGAGGTACTCAGCAAAGCTGTCTAATGTGGAAGGACTCGATCATAAGGTGCACGAACTAGTAACTGTACCGGGAATGGCCGACATGCAAAGTCAAGATAACTAAGAAATGGCCGAAACAGGTTTCAACTTCCTTCGAACAAGAGCATAACGGCGTACGGTGACTGAATGAAGGAAACATAGACTCGATATACAAATTGGGACGTCTATGTGACACAGGAGGCATCAACAGAGACTCGATAGGTACTGGAAGCTTAACCAGTCGGTGGAGATAAACTCAGATAAACGAGTACAGCTCCTAAAGTCAAACTATAACCCAACCGATGGTTGTGATAAACAGTGCTCTGTTCGAAGGCGACACGACTCGACAGCTGCCAAAGATAACATCTTTCCTTGTCCGGATTTTTGGTTTTTTGATTTTTTTGGACTTTTCAGTTATTTGAAAAGCTTGAAAAAAGAATAAACTAGCTTTATAGTTACAAACTAGGAGGAGACGAGTGTCATCAGGGCAAACAAACTAGTTCCAAGCAGTGGAACATACCTATGCTCAATGCAAGGATACATGTGTAGGATATCGACACTCGGGGGAAAATCCCCTCCCGGTACAAAGGGAAATCAAGCTACGAAGGATATATAAAAAATGGCTCTACATGGCTATACATGAGACAAGCTCGGGCTATATGGCTGAAACGCAATGTCAGGGGAGCCGGCATAAAGCTCAATAAGGCAGGAAAAGCTCATGATAATGCATTCACAACTTGA